>VZTX01011099.1:0-12103 GCA_013400915.1 Pardalotus punctatus
ATTCCCCCCTTTGGAAGTGACCAGAATTTTAAGGTCGCTTCCACTTAATTCACTTTAATATGTATTTATAACACACCCTATTTCCACACTTACTCCTACTCTTATGCCCACACCCACTCTCACTTTTACTCTTACGCGTCCCCGTATTTATTTGCCGGCATAACGCAAACTAACAGAGACAATTCACACCCACACCACACACACGCACAAAAGATTCCAGACCGATAGATGGAAATACACGAAAAGAACAAAACCAACAGGCATTTGGACGTGCTCAACACCCCTCTGTGCACACATAGACACACCTCAGAAAGGGGAAAATTAAAGAATTTGAGTGAACTGTGTGGTATTTCTGGGCGTACCTTCTGTTTTCTTTGTTTCAAAACCCGACTTACTGATTTTTTGTCCCATTTCCCAGGGTTTATCCACACCCACGAGCATTTGCCCGCTCCACAGGCCCCACCATGCTGTTCTTCTCGCCTCTGTCACTGTAATCCAAACACTCGCCTGCTTCTGAAGAAAGCTACCACTGCAAGGGACCCAGATTGCTCTCTAGTTACTCTGAAGGAAAGTTTGCTCAAACGTTTGAGGCTATACTGGGGGTTTGATTTTTGTCTGAAAATTCGGCAAGACATGCCGCGAATGGAGTTTGGGTACGTGTTTTGGGACGACAAAAGATGCCTTTCTCGACCTGGAATTTGGAATCGGGAGATGCTGGCGAGGCTAAGGCAGATATAGTGTGGCAATTTGAGATCTGTCACGTTTCTGATAATTTGAGGGCCGACATTTCAGTCGGGGAAAGTCAATTCGAGGTCCGCGGATGCGGCGTGACGGCGACGCGGGATTCTGGAGCTGCCAGAAACTGGGAGAGGCTACGCTTTTCGGGACAGCGGCAGAGGCCTGGGGGGCAGGGATGTGAAACTTGGAAAAAGGAACGGACCGTTTTATGGTCAGTTCTGGGTGCTTTGAGGCAGTACTAAATGTACAGCTTTACGACCCTCTCCCACCCGACGCATTCTTTTCCTGTGGAACTACGAGAATGATATAATGACACGCCCCCGAGAGGAGAAGTTGGACCGTTCGCTTGACCGCCGCGACCGAGACGAACTCTCCAGCCAAACCGCTCTTCGGACTGTTCTGCCGTACTCTAGATAAAGCCTACGTTTCCCGAGCGCTGCAAGGCGCTCCCGGGCACCGTGACTGAAGTCGGTGCCAAAGCTGGTCGTGGTTACAGTAGCCTTTACTATTACCGAATTAATTCCCAATACTTTAGCCTAAACCGGCATTTTCTACACAGTGAGTTTGGTTTGTTTAAAATCACCACATGTCAATATATATAGTTCAGCTAGTATGAAAACCATGCAGGCCGAATCTGGGGCGGCTCTCTCTGCCGAGGGAAGCACGGGCAAAACGAGTTTAGGCCTCGCTTAAGCGTAAGTACGGAAATTATCAAAGACTTCCGCCCCTCCACAATTACCCTTTACAGTATATTACGAGTGGAATACCGTTCGGTCTCGGCGATGAGATGTGGAACGTAAATTAAGAGGCGATTTTAGCACTTCCATGAAGAAAAAGAGGATTTCGCTCTTCAGACAACAAGCATTTTCCACAGCTAGTTTTATTGTCAATTACACCACAATCGAGCCTTGGCCGTTACTGTCTTAAAATCTACAAAAGCAGGATTTCGAAGCAGCACCAAATCTAAAAGCGACGCTATATTCAATTACAAGTCCCTGTCCTATAGAGACCTTCTCTAAAATGCTTAATGTTAGCAAGTTTTGCTATATGTACTCAAGGGATGCTGTATTTCAAGTATCAGTGGAATTTTATCTAAGGGACTCGTGAAAAAATGAAGACGTTTATATATTTGGAAGGACTGTAATTACGGTTTTAGCGGTATCGATTACTGTTGGAAGAAGCAGCCATTTCTCAGCACAGAAAAGCGATGGGAAACCCGAATGGGAACAATTAAACACGTGACGGTGCGGCATCGAGTGCGTGGCGAGTGGGATTTTGTTGGTTGTTTTTTTGGTTGGTTTTTTTTTTTTCCTACGCTTTTATAAAGTGCTTTGTGTGATCCACCGTCAAAAGAGGCCTGTCTAAAGACCCCTACTATCGTGGTTGATATTACAGGAATAGAAAAATTATGCAGTTGCACAGTCAAGCTTTGATTTGAATTTAAAAAAAAAAAAAAANTGATTTTAAATTAAAAAAAAAAAAAAAAAAAAAAAAGGCACCAAGGCCCATACATTTAGATACAGATTAGAAATGTTTCTACGTATCCTAGAACGGAACCAAAAGAACATGTTACACTTGGATTATGAACCTGCCTGTTCTGATACAATTTATAAAGTGACAAAGTCCACAGCATAGCTATCGCTTTACTTCCACGGTGTAAACACGGCCAAATGAAGAATATGCTGACAGCTTCACAGGTGAGATTAGAAATCAGTAAAACCAAAGTGACTGGTCATGGCAACCTTTTGTCTCTACAAGGCTTAGCTTACAAGCTCAGGCTGTACATTTATTCTTCGAAGGACGTCTTCCGGCATACAAAAGACGGGATTGACGGCCTTGATTTGTTCTTCTCCTAATAAAGACAGTCCAGCGATTCCAAATAAGGTGTGGAACGGATCCACCTGGGAGAAAAAGAAAGCTCATGTCCATTTCCAAAAGTCAATCGGTTTCGTGCTCGTGAGAAATGGTTCACGTCCCGTGCATTACAAGAACCGAACTAGATTTTGTAAGGGACGGCGACCGACTTCGCTGGGGGATACGAGCATGTTACAGAGGACGTGCTCCCCGAGTGCACCTTCAATGGCAATTCTACCCTATTCTTCAGAGCAAACTGCAGCCTCTGCAAAACCCACCTGGATCGTGAGTTGAGTTACACTCAAACACAAAACCCCTGCTTTTCCACTTGAAATTCTCAAGTATGTGTATTTTATTTAGAAAAAATATTATTTACCATATCTCCCGGTCTGTCAGCAAATCCTCCGGTTTCTTCATCCTGGCAAGCCAAAATAAAGGAGCGCAGTTTCTCTCTGTCGATCCACTGTATCCTACCGATCATCTTCAAAGAAGCTAGCACCCACCACGAATAACATACGTCAGGTAACTGGCAAGCAGAGAAGCAGATTAGTATTTTATTTGGTTTTAAAAGAACGTTGCAAATTTTACTGCTAATTCTGCACATTATCAGGAGCGCTGTCATAATACTGTTGTGGAGACACAACGCTTAAGAGTATCCTTGGAATAAAAGGCACTTTCTGGATGGAGTTTCCTTTCAGGGCTTCTGTTTTCAGGAAGGGAAAGTATCTACCTTTCTCAAATCTTCCCTTCCTCAAGTAACAAGGCCACAAGAATGTGATTTTTAGACTTCACCTTCGGTGAGAGAGGCTGAAAAACCACAGCACTTCCATCAAGAGGAAATACAAAGAATTTATCAACTATTGGAAAGGGGAGGGGGGCTGGGGAGGGCCCACAGGGGAATCTGTTGTTTGATTATTTGCCAGAAATTATTCTAGGCTACACAATTTTTTAGGGTGACGTGGAAGGCTATGACGCTCGGGATTTACATCTGGTAAAATGGTAATTTTTGAACAAAACCTACAGGAAAGGTCATTCTTGAAGTCAGAAAACATTCGAGACCCAGATTAACAGGGTAACGGTTCAAGCGGTCGGCGAGACATCCTTCAGTATGTATACTTTCCTACACTGGGGACTCAAACTGAGCGTAGCTAAGGACCGCACGACAAGTGTTAGTAATGAAATAAAGAAGCGAGATGAATGCCTGACTTCTTGGAAATGTTTATGAAATATTTTATAGAAGTCATGACATTTTCCAGAAGTAGTTCAGCTTTAAAAAATACTAAAAAACTCTACTGAGGCCTGAACAAAGGAAAGAAGCTGCATGATACCTTCTCCGGTCGTCCGTTGAGACCTCCGGAAGGTAACTGACGTTCGCAAAGCCACCAACCCAGCAAGTCGACGTTTATTTGATGCAACTGGTCCGTTATAGCCAGAAATCCTGTGCAACAATAGATCTAAAATTACAGACATAAATTTTTTGTGTGTTTCAAAACTAAGTTTAAGTTTAGCAGTCTAAACGCAGGAAGATCTCAAAGTAGCAATAGTCACGTCAATGATGCAAAATAAGCACATGCACACGTTTCAAATTTTAGTTTCGATGACTTTTACTTTACCTTTAGAAAAGCGTGCTATCGTTACAGGTGCTTTTGTAATAAAGTACCAGTACCACTATTTAATTACATAGCAGTAATATTTTACTAATGCGAGACACTAATGCAAGGTTTGCAAGGTGATCCTAGGAGATCTGACAGAGCCATACAGTTTGATTTTAAGAACGCAGACTCTCAAAAGCCAGAGTAGTCAAACCGATTTCTGCAGGCTGCATATGGCCTTTATCAAAATTTTGCATCTGGTCCATGGTTCGTTCCTGTACCTGACTCTTATCCTAACGCTTGCAGAGAGTAAACCGAAGACAAAATGAATTCCCTAGCAGAAATGGGCTAACCCCGATCATTAACTATCTCAGCAATTCCACATATATTCAGTCATGTCAGGTTTACTTTCAAAGTGTCATGTAATATATCTGCATTGATTAATCCCATTTTAAGAATTAATTTAAAAATTAGTATTTGGTCCTGGGAGCTAACATTTATAATGCAACAGTTTACTTCGGTCGCATTTCACGTGGTCGCTAAGAAAGCAGCAAAGCACAAAAAGCCAAGAATCATAGAAGCGTTAAGGCTGGAAAAGACCTCCAAAATTTTCAAGTCCAACCTTTAACCTAATACCACCTAATACCGCTAAACTGTATCGCAAAGTGCTGCATCTACTCATTTTTTTGAACATTTTCGGGGACGGAGACGCCACCGCTTTCCTGAGGAGCCTGTTCCAATGCTTAATCACTCTTTCAGCAAAAAAATTTTTCCTAATATCCGACCTGAATCTCCTGCGGTGCAACTCGAGGCCATTTCCCTTTGTCCCGTTACTAGCTGACCGGGAAAAGAGGTCGAGCCCCACCTTACCGCAACCTCCCTTAGGGTAGTTGTAGAACGGTAAAGTCTCTCCCGAACCTTCTTTTCTCAGGAGTAAACATTCCAGTACCCTCAGCTGCTCCTCACAGGCCTCATGTTCCAGACCCTTCCACAGCTGCGCTACCCTTCTCTAGACACACTCTAGCACCGTCACACCCTTTTCGAAGCGATGGGCCCAAAACCGCCCTCGGGATCAGAGGCGCCCTGGCAGTGGCAGGGAGGGACGGATGCTGCCCCAGTCCGGTGGCCATGCTGCGGCCGGTACGGCCTGGATGCCGCCGGCCTTCTCGCCTGCCCGGGCACAGCCGGGCTCATGTTCGGCTCCTGTCGACAAGCACCCCTGTCTTTTCCCGCTCGGCACCTTTCCAGCTGTTCTTCCCCGAACCTGAAGTGTTCCGCGGTGTGCCCGTGACGCAAATTCGGGACCCGCCACTCGGCCTCACCAAGTGTCACACGACTGGCCTCGGCCCGAGGATCCGGCCCATCCGGACTCCTCTGCAAAACTTTCTGCCCTCATGCGAATCGACGCTCCCACGCAAACCGGCTCTGCCCATGAACTTACTGAGGATGCGCTTGATTCCCTTGTCCAGACTGCCAGTGAGGATATCAAACGGGACTGGCCCCGAAACCAAGCCCAGGAGAACCCCGCTCATGACCTTTCACCGACTCGACTTAACACCGTTCCCTGCCATTCTCTGGGTCCAGCCACCCGGCTGGTTTTTCACATGGCGAAGGCCGCCCTCGTCCGAGCCACGGACTGCAGCTTCTCCGGGAGAATACCGTGGGAAAGGGTGTCCAAGGCTTTACTCAGGTCTAGGCAGACATATGCACTGCTTTTTCCTCATCCACTAGGCAGGTCACCGGGTCATAAAAGGAGATCAGGTTTAGCAACATTCCCAAAAAACTTCTGAACTTCCACGGAGGTGAAAGAGTTTGCTTTTTAAGGAGGACATGAGTAAGCACAACAGATCTAATCCCAACGAGAAGTGCCGGCGGCGGACAGAGCGGGTTCGGCTATTGAGCCGACTTCCTCGTACGCTAGAATGTATATAGCATGCCTTTTAGACTATACGGGCAACGCTACCGTACGTCAAACTCGTGAGGTTAAGCACGTGTGCCGTATTTAACTTTTTTCCTCCCCGATTTTAAACAAAGAAGGGGTGGGAATCCCAACACTTCTGGTCAACAAAATGCCTCTGGTGTTTTCATGTGATGAGGTGAATCCCACCTATGGCATTACTCACCGTAATTACGCAAAATAAACAGGTAACTGCAACAGCAGTAAAAGCTGGGTTTTTTCACACGTTTGGGTTAAGTGCAATAAATCTTCCAAGAAAAGAAATAAAAACAGGAAAGGTAAATTTTCTGTTGGAAGAACTTATTTAGATTGTCTTCCTCAGGAGATCCCTTACTTTGGTTCAATTTTACCACCGCATTTTCTTCTCAAGTAGATTTCACTGAGCATTTGTCAGAATGCAGTCACCGATAACAGTGCGTAACACCAGCGACCCTAGCCAATAAATATTCCCATTAGTAAGTTAGGTATCTCATCTTAAAACTGACTTTCCTCAAAAAATTAAGCAATGTTCGATAGGACTCGTGTCTCATTTTTCTTCGGGTTCATTGGCTGATAAATCTCAAACATACTATACAACTGACCTTTATGTCTTGTTATGATCAGCGTCAGAAACAGTTATAGATCTTGTCCACCGTCTCCACCGATACCCGTTTCGAATTCTCTAAAAATCCTCATGCTGGCGATTTCAACGTCACTGTGTGAGGACCGAAATACAATCCTAAAAGTTGCTCCCTCACAATCTTTTTTTCCTACCTAGACGATAAACTCCAGAGTCTCAACCCACCTTCTCAGATTAGGTTACGTATTTGTTCATTTTTTTAACTAAGATACTAGAATTGGGCATTTGGGAAACGAGAGGTATATCAGTTGCCATCAGTGATACATGCTGTAAAGAAACATTTAGAGGCAGTAGGTGACGCTCACTAATTTAAAATATTTCCAGGTGAAGAAAAACTCACCTGTCCTGCGTGTGATTCGGAACCCGGTCTACAACCGAACCCTCCATCGAAGTTCATACACGACAAAACGAATTCTACTGCTTTTCCCACATCGATGGCGTCCAGCTTCCCCTGAAAGTCAGAAAATAACTAATGCACTTGATGTTCTACTGAGCTCATCTGCTACAGAAACTTCAGCGGTAACGAAGAGAAGATTCTTTACTCATGCAAGCGACGCTTCAGGACTTACCAGAAGTGCGAGAGTCGCCGCAGCGCAGAAAGAGAACCTCGTATCTATTTCTCCTATAATGCGGGGGGTAAGGAATGAAATAAGATTATTCTTTCAACGAACATACGTTTAGATCTCTACTGAAAGTATGGAACAAAATGTTAAAATACTAGCTTCTACACCGAACGGCAAAAATCAGCTAAAAAAATCCCCCCATTCAATTTAGTTTCCCAGCTTGTTAATTATTTCCCCGGTAATTTAGAAAATGTACATTACCCTTATTAATCCGTATGTTTCACTATGCATAAAGGTCAATGACTCATTTAGAGCTTGACAGATGTCACGGCTTAAAAATGGCACGTTTGCTCATAAAGAATTTATATGCAGAAACAAAATCGATATTAATGCAAGTTCGTGAGTACAAACTCGGTTTTTCTCGCTCTCAGACGGTGAAAAATCCTTTCACAGTTGACAAGGATATAGACCATTACCGATGCAGATCATTACTGGCTACCATCAAATAGCAAATATAAAACATTCCTTATGGAACAGCATATTTAGTGTATTAAAGTATTGTTAAGTTACATATGCCCGGAAGTTTTCTTCTTTAATAATTGGACACTTTATTCTTAATACAAGAATGGAACTGAAGTTTAGAATAGCCACGAAAGGAATGAAATGTAATTATCCTTCACCAACCCTTCCTTTTGAAAACTCGGAAAATAAAAGCGTTTGTGTATGATACATGTGCAAAAAGACCATCCAAAGAAACTTAAGTTTATGGACTTAGACATGTCAACCTAAATGCTACAATAAAAGATCTAAAAATTACCCCATTCGTCTCCGGCGAATGATCCGTCTTCTTTCTGCAGGCTCCGTATATATTCGACAATTTTGTTTACATCGACGACATGGAGACTATCGTATAAGATAAGAATCTGGGGGGGGGGGAAAAAAAACCACAGTAACAAGAATCTGGGGAAAACAAAAAGACCCAGTAACAATCAAAGTGAAGCAAAAATTTTAAAAAATTATTTCTTAACAAAAAAAAAAAAGGATTTATAAAAGACTTGATCAAATTGACTATGAACACTACTTGATAAGGTTTATTAAAATAAACTTTTTTCCACTTTAGTAGTTAGTCTCCATACAATAAATTATTTCTGTCTAAAAGTTTTGAGAAATTCTCCAAGGGAAATATGGACAATTCAAGCTGAACTCTTTCATGCCATGTTACTTTCCGGTGTGGAGGTCTCCTTCCAAAAGCGTAACTGGCTTTTTTTGTTTTACGTTAGTGGTACATAGAATGGAGATTTGATTACGGTTAATGCTGCGACGGGACGACGACATCGCGGGCATAGCGATTTGTAGTTCTGTGCTGCAGTCGCTCGGATATGTGTACATTAAGCGACCAGTTATTACTAATTCCACTTACAGTGCAAGCTTGTCAGCAATTATTAGTTTCAAATTATTAGATTTTTATTTACATTCAATTTTTTAATATAACAAGTAGACCCAAAATGCAATAATTTCAGAAAAACTATGAACAATGTGACTATACAGCAACCATACAGTGAATATATTCTGGAAGGAAAATAAAGGTGACGGTAGGGAACACAGTTTTCCAAACCAGCACCGGATGACCCAGTGTCATCTGAAAAGAATGATACTGTTTCTGAGCCCCGTCTGACTTCATGTTTTTACTCATAACTTGCATAATCCGTAAAGGGAGTATTTAAGAATTTATTATATATAACAAAATGAAAAACAAACAAACAAACAAACAGCCAGTCGAAACAAAGCAATATTACAGTGCTGGTCCTGAAAACCACTGGACAGTATGACTTTGAACCTAGTTAGCTGGAATCTTTCAATTGTTAGATAAAATTTATGTCTTATGGGGAAAAAAAAAAAATGTGCAACTCCAACAGAAAATAGATAATCGCAGCATGCACCTTAAATGCAAATCTGAACAAATTACTATTAACTGTGATCGTGAGCACGTATGCCGTGACCCTTTAAACATCCTGGATATGTAGACAGGACTAAACGGTGTTCGTTCACTAAGTCCACGTGTACTTGTTAAGATATGCCCATTAAGGTTACCGCCAAAATTTTACATCGCCGTTTGTGAAAGCTTTTTTCGGTTTGCACAACTAGAGCAAAATTCAGTTAACGTGAAAATATCTCCTTGATATTTAATATCTTAAATATCAAGTATATATTTCAGAATTAACCTCTCTAATGTGTAAAGCAACAACCTCAAATTGTACCCCCCTCACACTGAACTGGAATTCGTGAAAGGAGTTGGATTGGACAGTTCGGAAAACTTCAGACATCGTGGCCTAAAGAAACTTTAGCTCCTCGGTTCTCAGAGGATTCAGAGTAATTCTACTGCTAAGGTGGTAACAAATATCAATCTTAGAGAATTCCATCCTACCTAAGGGGTTCCAACCCAGTACCTTAAATTCAGCATAGCTTCTGCCTACAAAAGAACGGCGTATTATTTATTTGTAATGCTGCTAAAATACTCCATCCCAAGACTGAACAGGAGATGCGCGGTGCAAGCAGTCGAGCTAATTGTTCGGAAGCGTTTCAGCCTTTTCAGTAGATTTTCACACAATAGTTTGTGTGAGGACAAAACAAAATAAAAAACAGAAAAAACCAAAAAAAGGCACAAGCAATAGTGAGAAAATGTGGCGGATAGGTCTATAATGGTGATAGCTGCAGTGAAAAAATAAGATGCATCAAAGAAATACATAAAAGGCTCAACAGACTAGTGCAATTTTTAAGCTATACCCTCCAAAAAACCTAGATAAAAATAAAATCAAAATTTTATTCTTATTCTCGTCATTTATATCTTTCGCCTCAATGTACACTGAGAATAATTTATAAAATCCACAATTATCTGTAAAATACTCCAATGAAACCTGTAGCTAAGGAGTATTTCAAGCTAACTTACAAAACTGGTAACAGAATGCAGTACCCACGAATTGACTGTTAAAAGCAAAATGTTCTTAAATATGACAATTTTTAGAAAGCGATATGGCTAAATCCTGAAGTTCCGTCCATCAGATCTTTTTTAATAGGGTACTGAAATAATTTTTGCTATTGGCTTCCGACGGTAACTGGTTCATAAGTCTGCGATCATCAAAATCTTAATCACAAGCACTTTTTTCTAATATTACCCTGCTACACCTACCTGGACAGCACTGAGGGTATACAGAAGATGAGGATCGTGACCTATGCTGGCACTTATTCCGCCACATTCGTGTTGACACGATTTGATGAATGACAGAATTTCTTCTTTGTTCATTCGGTGCAGCTGCCCCATGAGATCCATTGCCGTCAGTCCCCAGTACACACCGCTCATCCTCAAATACTCCGACATACAGTATTCCTAAACAGTGCACGATGTTAGTCCTCGATCGGATAAGTACAACATTGAATACAGAGCAGTGAAAATACATTAATTAACTTTCACAAACAGTTTCTAGTTAGTCAACCATTTCCCATCCATTTAACAACTGACTGTGTATCGGCTGCTCGCAGGTAATCCTGTACATCGTGCACATGTGTAGATACACGCTCATACGCACGGGAAAATGCGGATGTATGTATCCACACATACCATACTGCCTTCTTCCCTGCATTTTTCTAGTTCAAAGCATCAAGCTCAATCTCAAATGAGGCACATACAAGAAGCTGGGCACCAATTCACTTCACATCATCACTTATTATCTTGGCATTCGAGGAACCCCTCAAATTGCCACCACCCCAAGGAGTCTATTACTTCCAGGTGCCAAAACTCTCACGATCTAAAGTTGCACCAGAAGTTAAATTTTGTATTGAATCCCCTTACACTGATTACATCACCTAGGGGACACTGAGAGTATTTTCTACGTGCAGTACAATCGAAAGCGACAGTGCTTGGAATGCTTTTGTGAATGGTGAAGGTAACTGCAACTTTTCTTCATGTATGCAAGTTACTGACAATCTGCCCCTGCCAGAAGTGGAATCCCGCTGTTGTGGGCTACATCCAATCCTTATGACTATAAAATTGACGTTAGTCGTCCCATCAAAAGAGTAACGTGCAAATGCAGCACTAGTTGTGCATTCTAGTGGATGAAGAAGCAAGAAGCCTGTTTCTCAGGTCTCAGAGATCTTTGAGCTAAAATGGTAATCTTCAAATTTATACTCAGATAATACATGCCAAAACTCATCACAGACCTAGAGAAATAACAAAGACATCTTTATTTTACACTTTGGATTGCAGGGTAAAGAAACCATTAGCTTGTCAACACGCATTTAAACCCTTAACTCCAAGCCGATAAATAGAGGTTATTATTACTGTGAACAAAACCACAGCTGTACCAAAACAAAATGATACCTACATAATCATCTTTCTTTGTTCCATATGAAGCTATATAATCCGCATGTTTTTCTGAAAGTAATGTGCTTGGGGCGTCGGGTTTTATTAGAACATCCTTTTGCGGCGTCCCCTGTAAAAAGCACCAACAAATCAGTCGCAATGTCACTTCAAAACGTTTTAGCCACTTGGTATAATTTAGTCAACGCCAGCGACTGTGACTGGGAAAAAAAAATCTCTCTAGCTATTCCGAGCCCAGATCAGGTTGCGTATCTCACGCCATCCCCGTTCGACACGGTTAAACCCTTCCCCGAGAGGGGCCGCGAACCGAACCTCTCAATAATGCCAGCACCAACTCGCCGGGAACAACCCGAAGCGCCGGACGCAGCGCTCCTTCCCGGGGCCGGGCCCGGCCCTGCCGCCCAG
>VZTX01011099.1:12230-35142 GCA_013400915.1 Pardalotus punctatus
GGGGGGGGGGGGGGGACGGACGGACACGGGCGTGTTGCTCTGAGTTGCCGCAGCTAAAGTCAGTTTTGAAACGGGCAGTAAATTTAAAGTACACTTAACATCCATCCAGAAAGAGGCGCTTTCTTGCATTACGGCAAGGAGGACAGCCTTTAGAAATAACTTCGGTTTCCTTCCTCAGCTCTGCGGAAAAGCAAATCCAAGGATTTAGTCACGGGTAATACAGGTAAATATAGCTGTCCTTTTGTTCAAAACAGTCCCTTTTGCTTCCTAATTAAAACTGTCCGGGGTGATTATGCTCACGATTACTATCTCCTGATGCTGGCACGTGTTCCCCCAGGACTATACCAGGCAGGAACATCAAACGAGAAGTTATTGAATATAATGCTGGATTGCATAGGACAGTCGAAAATAAGGTCTATTTATTATATACGTCAAATACTTACCAAAGATGTTGTATTATGGGTCTTCCTGGAGGTAAATCAATAATTTATAGGGATTAAATTCTTTCATTAAAGAACTAGCTTCCTGGGTAGCCTGTGCAAGAAGTAAGGATTGTAGAATTTATACCTGAGGACGATAATAGTACCATCCAGCATTGAATTCATATGAGACATAAAAGAGACCAGACGGAGGCAAGGGCATTTTGGAGGGAAATTGCAAATGAATCAACAGAAATATTGAGGTTTGAGGACACCTCTTGAAATCACGGAGCGCAGCCCACCTACCGCTGAGGAGGCTCAGCTAGGATCGGTTGTTTGCTATCGACTGAGTTTTGAGTGTCTCCACAGATGGAGACTCTGCCACTATATGACATCCCTCACAATAAAAAAATAAGTTTTATTCTGTTCCGGTGGAGCGTCATGTACTTTAATTTGTCCCCGTTGCCTTTCATCCTGTCGGTGGGTAGTGCTGAGGCCGGCTCCTGCCTCTTCATTGCATTCTGTCAGGTATTCTATGCATAGATGCGATTGCCCCAGAGCTTTTTCTTGTCTGGACTAAAAAGTCAGCCTCTTCTCGCATGACCCGTGCTTCAGGCCCTTAATATTTTTGTGGCTGTGTGCTAGGCTCCCGCCTTTAAGTCCCCATCTTTCTTGTACAGGGAGCCTAGAATTGGATGCAGTACAGCCTCGTGCGTCCAGTAATTTGTTCAAGAACTCCAGGGAATGTCCATTTGGCCGGCGTTGCCAGGAAGGCTCTATGTGAGGTTTAAAAAAATACCTTCTAATTCTTTCTTCTAGTAGAGAAGCATCAAAGCTATTAGAGGCCATCTGAAGGAGAGCGAGGACGACGGTGAAGGGCCGCGCGCAGAAGCCACGAGGAGCAGTGGAGGTCGCTCGGTCCATTCGGCCTGAAGGAGCTGAGTCTGAGGGGAGACTCCTCACAGTATGCAACTTCCTCGTGAGGAGCAGAGGGGCGGATGCCCATGTCTCCGGTGCTCGGTGACAGAACCCGAGGGAATGGCTGGAGCTGAGTCGGGAGGTTTAGGTTTGGTTTTACGGGGAGATTCTTGCCCCAGAGGGGGCGGTCGGGCACTGAAACGAGCTCCCCAGTACGGCGGTCATGGCCACGGGGTGGGATTGTGCGGGGCCGCAGGTTGGACTCGATGGTCTTTGTGGGTCCCTCCTAATTCAGCATACTCCTCAATTCTGTGTTTAAATATAATGGATTCTAAATAAAAGCCATCTTGTAAGTCATTGTTAAAGCAAAGCCATTTGAAGCAATTCATCCTCATTTAATATGTACGTGCTTGAGAGGGCAAAGGCCACATTCTCTCGAGCCGATATCGTTACCACTAGATAGTATATAAATCCTCAGCGCAGACACAAGCGGACAAGAGGGGTACGGGCCTGCACACCCCTCAGCTAGAAAGGCTGTTCGGTTGCTTGGGGCAAGGGCATAGAGAAACTGAAATATGGCTATTAACATACTTCAGAAAGAGTATTTTGGGTTAGTTGTCCAGTGCTAGTGATACGACAGGCAAAATGAATACAAACCAACCAACCACACTTCTCTTGAAAATACTTTATTAGAATGCAGCACTGACTGTCATTCTGATTATCTTATTTTATAGTGAGAACAGAATCGGTGCTTAATAATGAACGGAATAAAAATATTGTGAAGGAAACTCTTCTTCTTCATCCCTTTTAAATTGTATTGAGAAACATGATAAAACCCTTTTCCATAAGAACACAGAACGCTGCAGCGCCACTTTATAAGTTTCTTTAAGCCTTAAATTTGCCAACGTGTTCACGAGCTATGATCATCCTTTGAATCTGAGCAGTTCCCTCATAAATCTGAAAAAAAGAATTGCAATAATGTTAATGGGTGATTTTTTAAAAGGTTTTAACAGGTATACATTTGTAAACCTCCACAGCGCTAATCCAGTGTGGATTAGGATGTGCAGGAAGACAGAGAAAACACAGAAAACTCCAGCATGATGTAGTAATTACAGTGGGCTAAATGAAATGTAACTCATACAACATACTGAGAAAGGCATGTTCTCTCAGGTGCTCTTATCTAAACTCAATAGGGCTGTCATGAGAATAGGTGATGACATTCCTCTTATTTGAGGAAGAAAATACATAATTTAGATTTTACAAAGTAGGATCTGAAATCATGGGTAGAAGGGAAGAGGTGACTTGTGCCTAAGTGTTGTGTTTTCTTTGACTAGCTTTTCAAGGTCATACCGTATGTTCTCTTTGATCCATTTGTTTCCATTGCTTCTTGTTAACTAGTACTCTCTCCCATACAGTTTTGTTTGTGGTTTTCTTTATTCTTGCATTTTCTTCTAGAAACGGCCTGTGTCACCCCTCTGTTCTATTCGTTTGCCAGCAGCGAAGTCAAAAATAGACAAAAAAGCACCCGTGAAGCTCTAATGCCAAAGCAGGCCGTACGCTCCGCAGGCACGCTGCGATGTAATGTGAGGCTGAGGCGACTCAGTTCAGAGGTTTTAATGTTTCAGCTCCCAGTTCTGCCAGAACTTGGTTTGGCAAACAGCTGAAAATCAGGGAAATTCACTTACAGGAATAATCTTTCTAAGAACCTTAAAGAGCATTTTTAAAATAACGATGCTGTAACCTGTGTTCACATTGGTGTTCTGGTTCAGAAGAAGCTGTTGATTCCCAAGGTGAATTCTCTGCTGCTGCTTACCCCATGTTGACCCAGACCACAGAGCACACTGTGTTTTGTGAATGCTAAGTGCCTGGAAGTTCTGCTTTCTCTGTAGACTGAACACTCACCGATCCCTAGGAAAGCCGTAGCCTATGACTGGACCCTTACGATTGCATGCCTATCGGGGACGTTCAGTCCCAGAGACCAAAAAGGCTTGCTGTGAACTAGGCCCGTTCGAGCCGCTTTGAGCGTAGCCGTCAGGGTCTCAGCAGCTGTTCCCACAATCTGCCAAACTTCTCCTATCACACTCAATTTTGCACTCACTGAGGAAGACGGCCACGGAATTCAAGTGTAAAGACATCACAATTCGCAATCTTAAGTAATTACAAGAAAGGTTTTGGTTGATAAGCGGATGGAAATAGTTTTGAGAATCCTTGACAATTAAAGAAGAGAGGTTTTCCAAATTTAAGAGTTTCCAAAACTAAGAGTTTCTACCATAGCCAGACAAAACCAGGGCAGAGTAAGGACATGTAAAAATGTTACCGGTAAACACAATAAAAGGATCAGGTAATACCAAAAATAATCAAACATGAAAAAAAAGTTGGAAAACCAAGTTTTTGTGCATGCAACATGTGGCCAAAAGTATATACCATCTGGAATTGAGCAGTAAATACAACAAAGCGCAGTGAAGCGCAAGATACGATGGAGAGATGTGGACAAAATAATTGCAAAACAAAAGCCTTCCCTGAATTCTTCTGGGGATGAAGTGAACAGTCAATCATCAAAAATTTAATACTAAATCTGATTAATCTGATTAATTACAAAAACAAGTCCATGCATTAGCTGTGCATTTGGATCACTGTAAAGAAAAAAATTAATAGTGGTAGTCTGTAAAATGAAATTACTCTTTCTTTAAATGGAAGGATTACTGCTTTCATTTTAAAAACTTTTTTTTTAATAGGCGTACATTGTGATTTGAAGTAAGTAGCCATTAGGTTATTCTATATTAAATCTATGCATTATCACGTTCTCTTTTGCTTACTTGGTAGATTTTAGCATCTCTCATTAGTTTTTCTACAGGATATTCAGTATTAAATCCATTTCCTCCAAAAATCTGTACGGCATCTGCAGCTACTTGGTTTGCAATGTCACCAGCAAATGCCTTCGCGATGGAAGCATAGTACGTATTCCTGCGACCGGCATCGACTTCCCACGCAGCTCTCTGGTAAGCCATCCTAGCGAGTTCAACTTTCATTGCCATTTCAGCGAGCAAGAAAGACACTGCTTGGTGCTAGGATGAAATAAACTACGTTAATATTGCCCGCTTAAAATTCTGACATCCAAAAAAGATATAATCCCCATAACACGGTGATTTTTCTCAAGGAACTCGGTAACTTGTACGAGAGAAGTTCGCAAAATGTGCATCAGGCTCTCGCGTACGTACGTTAAACTAGACTTTTACTTTTTGATTTTCAAATCCATTTATTCGTAGGGATTAAATACCGATTATGAAGTTGTTCTTTCCTATTTATGAGATTGGTATTTACCTTGCCATTTATTCGTATTTCTTCAAAACTGGTAAAGCGACACAACTGGCAATGTATTCTATCAGCGTTAATGCTACACGTCTCGTTTCACGTACCTCAGATGTTTTCTTCTTTCCTAAAAATCCCTCTTTATTAGCGCTGAAGAACTTTAGTATGCCCTGCTGGTACGTAAGTTTTGAGGTTTTGGCCGGTTTTCTTTCTGCTTTTACTGCTATCGTTGATAAATTATAAAAAATTCTTGAAGTTACCGCATAGCTAAGTTTACTTACAGTGCAAGCTATATACTTGGAAACCCCCACACGGCAGATGTATAATAAAAAAATTAAGGAAATATAAATATCAAGGAATAACCTTGAAAAATGGATAGTGGAGTGAAAACTTAAGCTTTTATTATATTCTCTCAGTCTGCCCCCACACTTACTTCAACAAGTGCTTTCCCAAAGGTTTTTCTCTCCAAAGCGTATCTAGTAGCTTCATCGAGGGCTCTTTTGGCTAATCCGACGGCACCGGCTGCTACCTGAATTGAACACAGGCAGACTAAAAAAAACAGAAACTTCCGCTAGATTTTATAAATGAGTTATTTCTGATACTCACGGGCGGTCTGGTCTTATCAAAAGCTCCCATTGCGATTTTAAAGCCAGCTCCTTCAGCTATCAATACATTTTCTTTTGGGACTCTCACATCTTCAAAGACAATGCCTCTTGTATCTGAGCAGCGCTGACCCATATTCATTTCCTGAAGTGGGAAATTTACAGATGTGCTACTAAATTGGATTATTTGAGGGTACAATATGTTTTCATTCTTTTGTTGACTTAAAGCACACAGCTTTTCTTCCCCAAAACACTTAATCTAAAAATTACCTCATGCAAGACAAATGCTAGTTTTGTACTTGCAGACCAGCATGCCCTTAACTTGTCTAAGATGGGCAGTTTACTTTCTCCTTATATGAAATTAGTTCTGTCGCTGTCATCAGTCATCTTGTCTTTCTCTAGTACAACTATCTTTGAGATGCACATGGAAAAAGAATCTAATATGCAGGAAATACGGGTTTACTATAAGTAAATAAATAAATAAATAAATGAGCTCTTCAATTTTTCAGATTTCTTTCCTGATGTTCAACACTCAGTTTTGCCTACTATTAAAAACAGTTGGGTTTTTGGTTGGTTTTTTTTGTTGTTGTGTGGGGGTTTTTTTTTGTTTGCTTTGCTTTGTTTTGGGTTTGTTTGTTTTGTTTTGTTTTGGTAAAGACAGAACTAGCATCCGTATCTCTAAGGCCTCTTCTCTGCCCAGCAGTAGCTGAAATTAAAACTCGCTACATGTGTTATTTATGGTCAAAATTGTCCAACTTGCTTATTCCTTCAAGGCATGCTGCTTCTCATTTAGAAACACAATTCCCGGCTTGTCAAACAAGAAAGACGGTCTTCACCTTTCTTCCAATTTGGATCCCGGGGCTATCTGCTTCCACAATGAATCCAGTGAAGGCTTTGCTTGCAGGAGTTTTTGGATCTGGACTGGTACGCGCTAGCAAAAAATACCTAGAGTAAAACAAAGAAGATGGATGCGGTTTATCCCCACGTTTAACAAGATATATTTATCTAGCGCTTTAAACAGTTTTATGTGCATTTCTACCATAGAATAAATTCTGTCTGTAAGTTAACAACCCTTCTTTCTTGCCCATCCTGAAAATAAAAGGGGAGGGAGCAAGAAAGTGAAAGTTTCAGAGTCAAGATTACATACAATTTAATAAAATTACTTCAGATCAACATGCAAAGATTCTCTACCTTTGCCATGTATTGTAAATCTTTTTTATGTTACCGGCTTCCCAAATAGTACAAAAGAAACTTGGTCATAGCAGGTACATAAAAATTAATGCTTAGGACATACATTCTTGGACTTGGTAAAAGTTACCACCCGATTTCAAAGATCTCAATTTTATTTTTCTAAGTGTAAGTTGTAAATACGTATTTCTCTTAGAAATTAAACAGCTGTAAATCACATTTAGGGTATTCAGTAAGGTCCAAAGATATCTGGTAGATTGTCTTCGGTGGGTCTGCCTTCAACAAGGAAACAACTAGGAAATTCAGCTTTTGGGTAAGTATATAAAGTTTTTTCCACTTGAATTCAGGGAAATTTCTGTGTTGTGAATCAGTGCGATGTAAGATGTGATTTAAGAGGTTTACATTGTAAAAGCATGCTCCAGACACCACAGCCGTATCTGGAATCTTTGACAGATGGAAAATGTCTTCTTTTCAAAAAATAAAAAAGTAATGCCCCAATCTAACAGTGTTTCTAGCTTCACTAGGAGTAAGAGATGTTTCTAACAGAATCAGAAATTAATTTTGAGAGCAGTGAGATTTGAGAGGCCATTCTTGAGCGTGGAGTCATCACGTCAGTGCTCGTTTTCCTTTTTAGGCTCTGCACAGCACTCAAGACTGCATTTGCATATGCCGTCCAGGTAGCTATCCTGATAAACACAGCAGAGATTAAAATGTAGTCTGCTGAAATGGATTGAACACTAAGATTTATATCGGGTCTTCAAAGAATTGAACTGAGGGCAGAGGGCTGGGGTAAAGCCGCTACGTGACAGCACAGAACTATGATGCTATTTAGCGTACCAGTTTGCTTTCCCCCCGTTCGTGATCCACATCTTCTGACCGTTAATAACATACTCATCTCCCTTCTTCTCAGCCTTTGTTTTTATACCGGCCACATCGGAGCCTGCTCCAGGCTCCGTTACACAGTAAGCCTAAAAGAAATTAATATGCGAAGTTGTGGGAAATAAAAGTTCTATTTTTAGTCAACTACAAATTAATGCAGATTACACGCATCAAAGTATCTGCAAAAGGTTTAAGCGAACTGCACGGTAAAATCCAAACACCAAATAAACAAAAAGCTTCAATAAAACCCCAAAAGAACCCAACCCACAAAAAACCCCCCACAACAGCTGCCGAGTAAGAATCCAAACATACAAGGATTAATTTTCTTTATAAATACATAATAATACATAAAATTGGCTTTTAATCAAACAGAAACATTCTGTAACCCTTAAGTTATTACTTCCTCCAGCTTCAAAAATTCTGACGTGAAAGCTGAGGATCTTTGAAGTCTGAAAATAAGAGCACTGAGTAACATTTTATTTTTACTGAGTCCTTCAATTTAGGGGACTTAGTCGTACAGATTTATATATATATATATGTATATATATATCACACGTGAATCTTTACTTCTTCCTATGTAACAAGTACTGTTCATGTAATATTTAAGATCACAAATAGAGTTTCATTTCCATCCAGGTTGAGGGTACTTTTACATAAACATTGTATTTTTCTTAAATGTCTACACCCCCCTCTTGAAAGGGAAATAAAAACTATTAATTTTTGGTAAGTGACTTAGGATGGGGATGATTTTCCAAGTAATATCTACTGATTGCTTACTGGCTGAATCTCATTAGGTATACGCCGACTTTCAGTAAATGTCACTGTTTACATACAAATCGAAAAGGGCTAAGTTGTGAGTACATATAAGTGTTCAGGGTAAAAAAAAAAAAGGGAAAAAAAGAAAAGAAGTAAGGAAAAAAGGATTAATACTATTAATATGGTTTAGGAACATTCTACAGTATTACAGTTAGACTTACACACATAATTGGTGCCTCTGTCATTCTTCCTAAGTATTTTTTCTGCTGCTGCTCATTTCCTGCAATGATAACTGGCATTTGCTGAAAGAAAATATTTAGACCGTTAATCCAGCTCTTTAAAGTGCGGAGGTTGTAGTTTAAGGGGATGTAAGAAAAGACAGAACTTACCCCTAGGGAGTTCGCTTCAATGGCAGTTTGAACCCCTGTGCATCCATAAGCTAACTCTTCTGTAATGAGGCACGCTTCAAAAGTGCCAAGGCCAAGGCCACCTACGGTTGAAGTATTTAATTTACTCGAGGGGATTTAAACTGCAACATATTAATATTAGTGATTTACACAAGACAGTTCAAAAATGTATTCTTCCACGTACATTTCTTTGGGTACTGTGTTTGGTTAGGCATCCTCATGCAAGCTTTTAAAATAAATCTTAGTCAGAAGAGTTACAGGCGATTTGAAAACTACGTATCACATGTCTAGAGTTATTGTTTGATTAATGTGCGACGAGTCGCGCAACGTGGCGAGAATGTACCGCTCACATTTTTTTACTACCGTACATTCAAAAATTAAGAGTTCCTAGGAAGCAGAGAAAGGTCACCTGAGCCAAAAGCACTCGGGAACAAAAAAGTGTCCGTATCAGTAGACAACCGACTTGGTAATTTGTTTCTGACAGAAGCCAATGCTATGGGAAGTACATAGAAATACAATCACAACTACCTCGAAAATATTTTCCTGAGCCTTCAGGTGACTTCCTCAGTCAAAGAAATAATTCTCTTTGGTACCTTTGTTATGCTGGTCCCTGACAGGCATTTGTTAAGAATTTGCCCAGTCTCTTTTTGAATCTACATAACATTTTAGCACCTATATCCTACGGGGGCAATAAGTTGCAAATTAACTCCATGCTGCGTGCAGAACCATCTCCTTTTGCTTATTTTGAATCTACCGTCTGTTGACATAATTTGATGCCTTCTAGTTATGTTGAAAGGGACAGTGAACTACCAATCCCTTTTCCCACTCTCCTGTGACGCTGACATTTTAGTAATTTCTCCTACAGAATCCACATCTCACACAGAAGATAAAACTTTTATAATCTTTGTGATCCTTTTAGAAACCTTTTCCATTTCCCCGATACTCTCTCGAGATGGAAGGATCTGACTATATAATGAGTTAAAGAGGCAAGTGCAATTTGGATTTGGGAAGAGGAGTAATTGTGCCTTCCGCTTTTTCCTTTGTTCCCTTAACGGTCCCTTCTGATGTTAAGATTTTACAGTTTTGACTGCTTCTGAGCGTTACACTCGTGTTCGCAGGATTCAAAAACGTCTTTTCCGAGAGGCGGTAACTAGTGCTGAGCATACCATTTCTCTGTAAAGTTCAGACTGCCTCTTTCCCTTCACGTGCACGTCACCTTTTTCTTTTTGGAATCGCGTCGCCATTTTCACTCTCGCTCCGTTTCATGACCTTCTCCTGCAGCTCTCTGTACCAGCTTTATGTTTGCTACACTGAATAACTTAGTACTATTAGCAAACTCTATCACCTTTGCATTTACCCCCTTGTCCAGTTTATTTATAGACATCCCAAACAGCACAAGACCCAGCAAGGCTGTGCTGCTAAGTTTGCCAATATGAAACCTGATGATTTTCAAAACTTATTTTGGAAGTTCAAGCATTCTCTATCGACCGGTGATCCCTTGTTCATTTATTAGCTGCTTCAGAGAACTCCGATGATCTTATAAGTTCCATTTGCTAAAACCCTTCTCTGGAGTGTCCTGTTTGTCTGTGTTGTTCATGCATCTATGAGCCAGGGCTCTGCTGTACTGCACCTAATCTAAACTGAAAAACTGTCCTTCTGGGATAAACTCTTAAATTGCTCCAGCCTGTATCAGAAACTAGAACAAAACATGACCTTCTAATTTCTCTGCCTAATCAGCTGACACTGCACCAGGGGAACATTAAGCGGCTCTAATCACGGTAGAAAAATCTGGTCATAAATTACTAAACCATAATCTGTCTAATTTGTCTCCTGATTACATCCACACCTAGTAACACTTGTATGTGTCAACCTGCCTACTGATTAAATTTAGATTATTTAAGTATGCAACTGCTTATTCGGTACAGGATCCATAATCACGTATAGAAATCTCATCTAATGCCTTTTTGTTATTTCATTTTACAGATTTAAAAGAACGTTTACTTACCACAGCTCTCTGGTATGTGCGAATTCATAAGACCGAGTTCCCAAGCCCGTTTGATAAGCGGAACGGGATACTGAAACGGACACGGAAAAATCACCTTCTGAGTCACCACGACCAAAACTTTAAATTTTACGCAGGTTAAGATAAAAGTCTGGCTTTTTCCATTTTTTCCCTTACGCTACGGTAGGTTTACCTCTCCGGTTTTGTCGTATTGCGCGGCAACGGGAATAATTTCCTCCACGGCAAATTTACGAGCAGTAGCTTGAAACTCTTTCTGTTCATCAGTAAGCTCTGTTTTTAAAAAGGAAAAGTAAAAGATCATAAATTCTCTACTGTCTTTTATTTTGCCTGTCAAGACTACGATAAAGGAGAAAACAAGAGCATCCTTCCAGGACAACCCAAACCGCCACTATTTGGGGCCCTCTGGGAAGTAAAGAAGCTCAGTTTCCTCTTCCTCCTGGGAGAAAACCTCCATTGTTCTCTGATCAATGCCTGCAATGCACTTACTTACATCTGATGAAATTATCCACAAAATATTGAAAACAAAATAGAGAGAACTGTGTAACATAAAATGTATTATCAAAAGAAACAAGAAGAATGCTGTGTTAATTAAATGCATAAAAAGACAGAGATCATCCAAAGATCCCGACTCTTCAATTTCCAACATCTAGCTCTGACCCATTACATTTGCTTGTATATATATATTATATATATAATATGCCAAAATGGAGATTAATTTCTTTTTTTACATTTCTTGAGAACCAAGTTCAACTATGGCTAAATTTAGGTATTGTAACATCGCAAATGGCAATATGAGGTAAGTATTCAAAGCTAAGGCACTTTGGCAATAAAATAAAATTAAGGCAAGCACAAGTTAAAGAAAAAAGAAAATCTTACAAACACTACGCACGTCTCCGCCTTGCCTGAGTCGAGGATCAAGTTACTTTGGTTTTCAAACTATTTTTTAAATAATAAAAATATTTTTAGAATGAACACCATTTAAAATTCACAGTGAACTGCAATATAGGATATTATTTCTTTTTAACTCTGCAATTTGCTTGTAATTGTTGTATTTCTTTCAAAAACTGTACTACTTACCAAAGCTAAAGCCAGCTCCGGGTTTGCCTGCATGTAAGTTTTGAGCAGGTTTACTGGAATGTGACCTCCATCCGTGCCCTGCGATGGCTCGAAGCATTCGCTAAAGAGGAAAAGAACATAAGGTGTGCGATCTTTGCATCTCAAGTCTCCTAAAGCTACTAACCTATCTGCTGCACAACTTTAAATGCAGACTCCCTCTCTAGAAACAGTATAGCATCGAGTATAATACAGTTACCGCAGTGATAAAAGTTATTGGGTACCTACTGTTTTGCTCCTGTGGCGAGCAGCGCTCACGCGAACTGAGAGCTCTGCCGGGAATCTCAGGGTTTAACAGGACTGAGGGCGAGTGAACTGCTGTATGCACTTTTAAGTATTGTGCAATTGAGTATTTAAAAATCATTAGGCATAATGAAAAATTATGTTCACAGAGACACGGCAATACATATTTCTTTCATTTATACACACACTCATCAAACTTGATTTTCTGGCCCTCTAGTGACTATGCTATTACCCAATGTTTACCCATGTGCAGATTTAGCAAGATTTAAAAAACAACCTATCTATTAGCCAATATATCAGGATACTTTTTGATAATGTCCTATGCTCATCTCTGCTTTCTTTGAATAAGCTGCCACCACTGACACCTGCTGATTGTTATTATAGTCCAAATAGGAGAGAACGCAGCAGACCATCTGAAGCTTATTTTTTACCTAATGCTTATCACAAATTTATTCTTTTTAATTGTAAATACTTTCTTTGCTTTTTTAAGTTTAAAGCCTCAAATATTGTTGCTACATCTATTTTCAGAATGTCTTAATGCTGTGCAAAAACGTGCCTGAATTTGATTTTAAGAGATTGGTTTAGTCTCTTTGAGAGCTATGAATCTCTGAAATGTTTGGGAATTAGTGAAAAGTATGTGATTGGATGACTTTTTAGAACGACCCAAATCAATATTGCAAAAACAAATTTGGCTAAACACTAAGAAAAGACTTCTTGATTTTATTATGTGAAAATGTAGAAATAATTTCTTAAAAATGTGATCAGACCACTCACTTATTTCCTAGCATTGAAAAATTTGAATTAATGATAGTAATGCAAAAAATATCACAGAAATTTTACTGGGAGCTCTAGAAGAAAAGGACATCACAGAAAGTTACATAGCTGGGGAGGCAACGAGTACCTTCAAAAAAGTTACGATAGAGAAACCGGACTAAATAATAATGCTATATGATAGATGCTTACAACACAGCACAGGAAGCGTCAAGGATGCTGCCAATAATAGGTATTGACACAGTGAAAAAAGTGTTTCCAGAGGATACTGAAAACATCTATAAAGTTCAGAGGTGAAGAAGTGCAGAAGGACTGCCACGAGGCATAGAGGAGGGAGAGGCTATGAGAGGCTATGACACATTTGCATACTGCACCGTTAATGTCAATTTATTAATAGTTCACGATTGTATTTTCCAGTAGGTAAAACATTATTAAGTTCAAGTTTTCAAAAACTATAGACATTGCAAAACAGTATCTTGTTAGGTTCTTTGTTACTGCAACCTCTCAGATTAAAGACCAAAACAGTACCAAAACATCTAGAAAGACCTTGATTCTTCAGAATGATTTACACCTTATTTTATCTGGAAAAAACACAAGATGAGGGTGAAAAAAGGTCAGATGATTCTAATTTTTTTTTCTTTTCTCTTTTTAAGTAGCAGCCCTTGATAGGCTAATGCATAGCTTCACCACCAAAAGGTTTTGCATACACCTGGAAAAGTACTGGATTCAAACTAATGCTAAAAGTGATACTCTATATGAAAGAAGATGTAAAATTTAAAACTGAGAACTTTTGTCTATTGTGGGGTTTGTACCAGTGTAGTATGCAAGGTAACACTGAAGCTTACTCTGGAAAAACTCAACAATACTGCCACAAACAAATATGGACAGGTAGGATTCATACCTGGAAGCTGCGTGACTGATCAGGTGACAAAGGATGAGGGTTTGCTACATGTAAGAATGTGGATGAACATCTGTCTACTTGTCAACCTTCCTATTGCTTGACTCTGAGAACAGTTAGATTCAGTGTCAGGAAAAGGGTATGACAAGGCTACCTACAGAAGTGATGCAATCTCTTCATTACCTCCCCCCCAAAAAAATGACAGAACCTGTTCAAAAGATGCACCTCACAGAAGATGTGGAACAACAAACAATAAGCTAAGGGTCACTAGCCTTGATTCTCCCTCATGTATCTCAGGGGCAAAAATGAAAAAATTATTAAGAGCAGTTTGTTGCTGGGGTAATGAGTCAGGAGGCTGAACTTGAAATACTAATTTCCTCCCTACGGGCTTCCTTTGCCTAAAGCATTATTTATGATCCGTAAAATACCGACTTCAGATGGAGAATTCTTCCCTCGCTGACTTCCCTCACTATCACAGCAACATTTAGGTCCTGTGGCCAAGCTGCATCAGTTTGGGGCAAACAAACGCCACTGCCAGGAGGCTACGAAGGGCCTTTCAAGTAATTCAGACCCATGAACGCCTTTGGAAATGTGGAATCCAGAAAAAGGCCAGTGTAAATGCTAAATGTGTTTTGAATAGTTTTTATTTTCTCGTTTGGAGCTGTGAGGTTATTGATAGTTCAAAACAGTAGAAAGTTTGTTCTTTAGGAAACCAACTATTACACATCACACATTTAAAAAAAAAAAAAAATAACGTAGGTAGTACAGCTATATATGCTAAAGGAAATGCATTGGATAAAATACCCTGAACTATAACCCTGGTGTTTTGAAGCCGTCTCCAGCGTTACACAGGAGGTGCCAGAGACGCACACTTGGCATGGCGCGGCCTTTCGCACACGAGGAGCGCCAGGGCTGTGCAGCACCTCCGCTGAAGAACATCAGATGGCAACACCCTTTCGAACCGTGAGGATTACGGCCATAAACTCCGGTAATACTGCGGGGCAGGAAAAGCGGCACAGCGGGCGCACTCCGGCCCCGCCGGCTCTGCCCTCCGGGGCAGCCCCTATGCCCGCAGCTGTCCCGACGGTCACGGCAGGCGGAACCCGGGCTGGCCCCGCCGCTTCCGCCCTTCGCCCTCTGCGATCCCGCGGCCCTTCCCCGCTGTCCGGGCTCCCCCGGCCGCCAGCATCGGCAGAGCCTCGGCCAGGTCCGTCCCGTCCCGTCCCGTCCCGTCCCGTCCCGTCCCGTCCCGTCCCGTCCCGTCCCGTCCCGTCCTGTCCNCGCTCACCCGCGTCGCTCTCAGCGCAGCCATCTCGGCGGGGGTGCCCGGAGGCCGCGGCGGCTTCGGCGGGGCGGGGCTCGGGCGGGGGCGGTGCCAAGGGCCGCCCACCGACAGAGCCCGGACTCGAGCGCCCCGTCCCGCCCCGCTCCGCTCCTGCGGGGAGAGCTTCGGGCCGCCCGCTGAGCAGAGCCCGGACTCGAGTGCCCCGTCCCGCCCCGTCCTGCTCCTGCGGGGAGAGCTTCGGGCCGCCCGCTGAGCAGAGCCCGGACTCGAGTGCCCCGTCCCGCCCCGTCCTGCTCCTGCAGGGAGAGCTTCGGGCCGGCTCTGGTTCCTCCGCCCGCTCGTGCGGGGACGGCTGGTCCTGTGACCGGCCCGGCCCGGCCCGGCTCGGCCGCCAGAAACCGCGGTGTCCGTGCCCCAGGCTTGGCCATTTTGCTGTCTGTTTGCCGAGTGCCCTAGGCTGGCTCCGATCACTTACATCATTCACCCGTTAGCGGAAAAGTCCGTGTGAACAGTTTTACTGTAATTTGCGCCTCAGGGAATCATGACCTCTTGTTTCGGAGGTGTGCCAGGAACTGGAGAGTGACAGGCCCTGGCGCAAGGGAGTTGTTACGGGCTGTGTTGATAGTTACATAAAATATGCTTATAAATGATCTCAATTGCCGTTGTGTTTTAAAGGAAATGTAATGCTGTTGAAAATTATCTGTGGTGCGTAAAATACACTCTTTTGAATATTATTGTTTCGCTGTTGTACGGCAGTGTTACTTAGCGGTTTATTAAAATAAGGCTTTCAAGAAAAATAGCAACCTTGATTTTTCTATGAATGCATTTTTTGGTGTGAAATTTTAACAGAATTAACAAAACATGAAGTATTTTTCTGGAAGCTGGATTTTGGATAACATCTTATTTTGCGTAATAGTACAAAATAAAATACATAATAATACAAAATAAGATGCCACGATTTTTTTTTCATCATTATTGCCTTTTTCTATTTGGTTCTTAATTGCTTGTTTTGTTTCTGAGTTCAGAGTACTGATTTTGTAGTTAATACCAAAGAAACAGTTTGATAGAAAGCTAGCCATGTGACAGTTGTTTCTGGGCATATGTATCAACTGTTTGAAAGGGGTTGATTGTAATGTTTTATAGACTTCATACTGTCGCGATTGCAGGTCATTACCTGAGGGAGGCATGCAGGCGGCTTTGATTCAGTGCATAGGCTGCTGCTTTTTCATTTTAATATCAGTAGAATTTTTTTCCCTGTACTTTGAGGGTAGTTGAGTAAAAGGCATAAGCATAATCTATAACTCTACGTCGCTTAAGTATTTTTGAAGTTTCTGTATGTTACTGTTTCAAGTACACTGTACCTTTGGAATCTAAAGCTTTAGTGGGGCTTTTAAATACCAGCACTCAAAGTCTGCATTTTGTGTTCAATTTTACACAGGGTTCTGTTCCATAGGTCATATTTCTGAATATAGGGTGGGAATTTAATTACTGAGCAGTTGATTTTCTGTTTATATATTATTTAACTATTTGTGTGGTTTGCGTGTACACAATATCTTTGTATTCCTCAGCTTATTTATCATTGCAACGCTACGTTGCGATGATATACAAGGAAACATACTAATCTCATTTGAAGGCTTTAAATTTTTAGTTTTTGATTCGCGGTGTGGATTTTACTGTGCGTATTCTAAGACTGCATGCATCGAGATTCTAAAGATGTGTAGATGGGTTCAGAATCTGTATGAAAAGCTGATGCCATATCTAATATATCCTGTCTTATGTAACAAGCGACTCCAGCTGACCGATCGTGCTTAAATACCTGTAAGGATGCTATACACTAAGCATAGTTCTAGCTGCAGGATGTGAAATCCTATGGTGATCAGAAATGAGACATTATTTCTAGGTGCCTTTGAGATTAGGATCCATAGTCCTTTAGTAGGTGAATGAGCTCTTTTTTTTTGAGGTGAAGAGACAGCTCTGAATGGGGTTGAGGACATCCCTAAGGCAAGGAGACTGAATAAATCAGTGCACCGAGGGAATGTAGATGTCACAAACTAATGCAGAATGATGCTGTTTGGTTTATACAGTGAAATGTTGTATTCAAGACCTAATAAACATTTTGGAGCATTTTTACTTCAGGCTTGACGGAGTGCTCCCTAGTAAGGGGTTGGAACACGTTGAGTGCACTCCTAGATCGTGTCTTCCAGTAAATTTCATCCAAAAATCAGGTGCTTTGAGATCTCTCTAAGAAACGAGTAAGGCTCAGTGAGTGGGGACAATTGGGAGACTCACCTCAAAACTACGCTCCTCACCTGAACTGAGTTGTTCACTTAGGAGGAGTCTGAGTGGGCTGCTGTCTGGAATGGACCAGTTGAAGAAATCGATTCAGGAATACACCGTAACATTTGCTGTTCACCAGATCTGCCTTACGCTAGAAACATCTCTGCGTGTGAAATTTGCTACTTGCTTCTGAAGATGGATGTCTCTACTTTCTGGAAGCAAGCTTCTGTCGTAAAAAGCTGCTAACCATCTGTGATCTCCTGGAGCGTTGTAGAGGTTAAAGAACACAAATTATTCCAGAAAAAGGAAGGAAAGAGTGCATGGAGGCAAGACAAAGGTATTCAAGGGCATTTCTGCTAAATGACGGGAGCAACTGGGTTAAGGTACTAGAACCAGCCGATCGCTATGCAGCTTGCACTTATGAAGCTATACCCTTGCTCACCTTCCTGCTCTCCTTCAAATTGTTTTCTTACTACCTCTCTTCATGTCTCCTTCGTGGGTAAATGAATGAGAATTTTTTTGGCAATATGTTGTCAACATATTTTTTCTGAAGACAATCTGGAGGAGAAAATTCAAAGCCCAGGTGGTCCATGTCTACCAAGTGTTTGGGAAGAGAGGGGTATGAAAGATGGCAATGTTACGTCTTGAACCAGACCTCTAGAACTTTGAGTTTCAAACTTATTTATGTAACAAGTGACAGTAGACAGAAATTTCTGTAAGGTGTACTTAGATTTTTTTTGCATTTCTCTGTCTTGCATTTTCATTTTCTCAAACCCTACTACTGTGTCATATTTCTTAATTAATATTCCTCTGATAACTTTTACTACAGTAAGAATTGTATACTGCACAGTTTGTTGCTTTATTAACCTAGAGTACTCTCTTATATACTAACCCAGCAGAATGTGTAAAGGAAGCATCTATGACATTTTTACACTAAACATGCTGCAGCTGGCACTATGGCAGCCTAAAAATATTCAAGATATATTGTTTGGTATACTTCTCCTTGTAGAATCAGATATTAAAGTCCAATTGTGAATATATATCTCTCAAATATATTTAACCCTTGTAGGTTAGATCCCAGAACAGTGAAGTCAGAACTTTGCCCGCCCGAGCTGACTAAAGGCGAGGTGCCACATAAGCAGCACCACGACAGTACGGCGGGTGGGATTTTACGAAACGTTTATATTGTAAAACTCCATTTGTGGCTCTGCAGGACCATACCGATGCTAACATTTAACAGCGTGCAAGAACTTAGCAGTGTTAATGCGTATTGATACAAGGTAGATGCTAAATTTATAGCATAGTAAAACCTGTATAATTATTTTTAGTAAGCGCAGCGAAGGACAAAACACAAAGTAAAACGTGCCTTAAATCACAAGAGTTCAGTTTCTATAACAGCTGACAGAACTTATGCCTGCCTAATAAAGACAGAATTATAATGGTTATAGCTGTTGCTTGTTGAATTGCATAAGGTAGAGTTTAGAAAGACTGGCTGAGATTATAGCCCTGTTGAGGCACATGCAGTGAAAAAGCAAAGAAAGGGAGAACTCTTGGGTTGGAGATTCTGGAAGAAGAATAATGGGATTCAGAATATGAGTACAAGAAGGTGGTGATTCAGATTTTTGTCTAACGTTCATGTTACAAATGACGAGGCCCTTTATAACATGAATAGCCAAAACTCATTTTACCGCAGAAATAACGAGCCTTGTACTAGGTCAGACCAAAGATCCATTTGGCGTAGTATCCGGTTTATGGCAGTGCAATGAAGAATGGTCAGGAAATGGTTCCAGAACAGGGCATTTACCAATAACATAGTGATTTTTTTGGTCTTTTTTTTTTTCAAAATTTTTTTCTACCCTCCAAAAATTTTTCAATTTAGAAGTTTCCTGAGCTGGAGGTGATGCCTTTGTATTTAATAATGCTTCATAGATGCCTCTTCCATTAACTCAACTGGTTGCTTTTTGAACATGTTGGGAACCACAGGTTAGTTTCTTACGCTATGAAGAACCACTTCAGCTTGCTTCTTTTCAATCAGACGTCTGCTAAATTCTTTTGTGGTCCCTACTACTCCTAGTACTTGAATTCAAAGAGGCACTGAACTGTCTTTGAGGCAGTCATCCTCTTTGGGTCAAAAATTTAATAGAAAAACATCTTGATATCCCTGTAGCTCTTTCTTTTCCAAGCTGACTAATCATCTTTGAATACTTTCTACAATGTCTTAGTTTTGTGTCAAAGAATCAGAATCATAAAGTCAAGTCACTCATGTTCTTGCAAAAAGATACGAGTACAAGTTCTGTACTCTTTTTGTGTTATTTGCTGTTACCCTTTTTTTTTACTACCTCTGAACACTGAAGTGAAAATTTTCATATATTATCTATGATAACAAGATGTGAGATGTTATGGTCAACTCAAAACTCATCTTTGTATATAATTGTGCCTCTGCACCCCTGGTCTGTGTCATTTTACATTGTATTTACCCTGAGCTTACCTGAAATTCTTTCAGCCCCATAACTGTTGGCATCAAATTTTCCCGCTTCGGCATTCCTCTCCTTTTTTAAATCATTGATGAGTATCTGGAACAACAAGAGTCCCAACAATACAAGCCTTTGAGATTCCATGGGTGACCCCACCAATGTAAAAATTTTTTGATTAGTCTTCAAATTAAAAAAAAATATTTTTCATAGGAGCATGTGGAAGGAAAATGTCTGCCTCTTTAAGGATATCTGGTTATGAACCTTTTCAGTTGTCTTGGTTTGAAGACAGGTGTCTGCTAAGGAAGGTGGGAACCTCCCTTAGAACCAGCAAATGTGAACTCCCTTCCCTCCGAATTATTATAACTTTGGAATCAAGGGCTTTCAGGCAAAGATATGGGGAAAGGAATAACAGTTCTTTACTAGTATCTATGGCAAGGCAAACAATCAACAACAGTAGCAATAACAAACAAATAAACAAAAACCAGAAAACTCGGTGGCAGAAAAGTCTCTGAGCTGCCAAGTGCTTTTCCCGTTTGGTGCAGTTACGGTCACAGTCGGCAGGGGCGCTGTCGGGCCTAATTTTATTTGAAACCTTTTGGAATGTTTTCAGAAATCCAAACTACTTGAAAATCAGCTGTATTCCCTCATTTTCATGTCTGCTGGCTCCTTGTGAAGTCTTCAGTAGTTCTCTAAGCCTTAACTTCACTTAAAAAAATTATACTTTCCAATGTATCGCATAATCCAAATCTGTCCGCATTATTCTAGTTTTCGCTACTTGCAACAATGCACGGTCTGCAGTTTATGAATTTTCATCAGAAGTATTTTCAAAAATTTTGAAAATGTTTATCACCTTCAAGTCTATATATACATAGGAGGCTTAAGGAAAACATTGTATTAACTCTACACATTCTCTTTCTCCTCTTGGCCTTTAGAAAAAGGATTCTTTTTAGCATCCACAGCTTTTGCAAATTAATGCTCGAACTCTTTTTTGGCCTGCCTTGCTGTTCTTTCACGCTTAACGTGCCAAATTTTGCAATCCTTTATAATTTACTCACTTGAACGCAACTGTACCCTATTTTGAAAGGTTATAGGAATATAGGAATATTCTTCCTTGTTTCTAGCTACTGCCCTTTTTGTTCTATCTAGTCCTGCTGACTTCCTTCTGACATCTCTTAGGCCCTTCGGAGAAGCATGAATATACAAAGATGATCTGCTGCGTCTCAGAGTGGTTTTTAGTGCTATTCTAACCTTTTGAATTCTTTTTAGCAAATTTTCTCCTTTGTTTTAGTGTACTTTTATGCTATTCCTCGGTTCTGATAGGCAGAACCAAGTCAAAAGTTACTTCTTCTTCTGGAGGATATAAATATTATATAAACCCTATAGTATAGACACAATATAGACATTGTATAAACTCTGTACTATATATATTATATATTGTATATATACCGTGTGATACCTATGTAATACATCTTATACATTTCTCTGTAGAACAGGCTATATCAACTGTATAACCTATGTTTTTTTATTGTTGAGATTCCAATATTCATTCGTGAAGGTAGGCTATATATAGATATGTTCCTCTGCATGAGGGGAACGGAAGAACGCTGAGTTGTAGAATAATACTGAAGCTTTCTTGAGAATGCTACTTAAGCTCTGACTGTCAAATCTGGTCATGCCCTGCTACCTTTAGGTTGCCATGCCTTACCAGAATGAGCCAGAAGACATTAACACACCTCCTTCCTTCTTACAAAGCTGTCCTACGCCTCTTTTCTCACGTTCGACTCAGTCTTTGACCCAAGAAGCTCTTTCTTCTGTAGGTGAGATTGTCTGAATTGTTCTCCTAGTCTACATCACTGAGATGAAATAAGGATTTCTTCTTAGATAGCAAAGTATGTCAACCCTTTTGCACATCAGGTATTTACTTGAGGTCCATTTTCTGGAACACAGGCAGGCATCTTGGGTAGCTAGGCTACGTAGGTGGCCTAGAGGATAGGGGGACTAGATTAAGAAAGAGCTCTCACTAAATTTGTAGACCACGAGGAATGCACAGAATCGTAAACTTCTGCCCAGGTAATACTCTGATGAAGTGGGATGAGTGAAGGAAGAAAGTACTCATTTGAAAATATAATATTTAAAAGTATGAAGTCTAACAATTCAATTTGTGTGCGTGTGGAGGGGGGGGATGACTGCCCCCGGTATTTCCACTACTAGCAGACAAAACTGCGTATGTGAAATTCAGTAATTATTGGAGCAATTGGCCTGAACTGAGACCTCTAGGAGGATGGATAAGGTGGTACATATGCCTGATTTAGTTTTCTTGAAACTAGCCAAGGCAGTTAGCTCTAAAAGACTTGATGATGCACTGACCTTGTAAGAGGCACATACACACACTAATGCACAGATGATTGGCTTACATTTCAATACAAGCATAGCTACAACTTCCCTGATCTATGAACATTAATTTACCCATAAATAAAATAACCATGTGCTTTTGAGGGTCTTAAGCCAATTTTGAAAGAGTACCTTTATTTGCAAACATCGGAAAGTAACTTTTCCTCTAAAGGTCACGTTTGAAAATGTAAATAATGGCCTACAGGTGCACTTCTGTAATTTCAAAATGTTTTCACATACAAAATGTTGTGTGTGTTGGACTTAGTGACAACCATCGTGACATCTGCGTACAGGGGCCTTTTGCTGTAGTGACGATTTGTGCTGTCATGACTGCAAAAGAGTCTTGGCAATCTCATCAATTAGACTAATTGCTCATAAGTGGCCCTTGCCCCATTCAGAAAAAAGACACGGAGGAGGATGTCACCTGAAGGAAAGTTTATGACCAGAAATCTGTATTTGTCAGGACTGAGGCTGTTTTTTGACTGAATCATGAAAATGCCCCGACCCAGAACCAACTCTTTTCCCCCGCCGGGAGACACACGCCCGGCTGTCGGTGGGCACATCAAAGCGCTCCACCCTCCTCCAGCCCCGGGAGCCCGTGCCGGCTGCTGGGCACGAGAGCGCTGCTCGCGGCCGGCCCGGCCGGCGCGGAGCTCAGCACGGGCGGCACGGACAGCTCCGCCAAGGGAGCTGCTTCCCGCCGGGGTCCGGGCGGGGGGCGAGCGGCTTCACGGCCGGCCGGCCGCTTCCCACCAGCGGCAACACCTCCGGGCTCTGCGCAGGGCACGGACGCGGACGGGCAGCGCACCAGGCTGCGGGCAGCGGAGGTTGGTGCGGAAGGATGGAAAGCGTCCTGCCAGGTACGGCCCCGCAGGATCCGGCCCCGCTCTCGCCGGATGCCGAAGTTGCCGCCGGGCCCAAGCGAAGTTAGCGACGCGCGGCCCGTCCCGGCGCCCCTC
>VZTX01011099.1:35294-53426 GCA_013400915.1 Pardalotus punctatus
GGGCGAGCGCCGGTGCTGGGGCGGGGGCGGCAGGCGCCTGTACCGTCCTCGGGCCTGTTTACAGCGCGGATCCGCCCGGCGGGCAGCGGCGGCAAGACGCGGCCGGAGTTTGTTTCTCTCGGCGAATATGGGGGTGCGGTGGGCGCAGGGTCCGCCGTGTCGGAGGTAGACCGCAAGACGCCGGAGCACCTCGCCCGGCCTGGAGCAAGCAGGGCGATCGGTTCGGGGAGAGAGCCGGTGGGCGCAGGGATGGGGGCGGGCAGACCTGGAGCTTCCGCCGCCGCCGCCGCCGCGGGAGCAGGTGCGTTGGGGCCGCTTTGTCCGCGTTCTGCGGCGTAGAGAGGCGCCGGGCAGCAGGTGCGCAGGCCGGGCCGAGCCGACCGTGGGATGCCTGAAGCGTTGTGCGGGGCCGTGGGCCGTGGGGTGCCCGGAGCGGTGTGCGGGGGCGGAGCCCGCTGAGCTCTGGTACCCTTGGGCTGCCGGTGTTCGGGGCGCTTGCAGCGGGAGCTCCCCCGCTCCTGCCGGCCGGCGCCGCGGGAAGGTCACGGGGGGCAGAACTTCATCTGGGTGTTTGGGCTGTGCTTTAACTGCTGCTTAGAAGGCGATGTATTTGCGGTGGGGTGCACGGGGTTTGCAAAGCTGCTTAGCCTGTTTGAAGGTGTCGCTACAAAGCCGCTTTCCTCATCCAGTGTGCGCGAGATTTCCGTGGCAAAACAAACGTGCTCAATGAGCGAACCCCCTTAGAACAAGTCCGCTGCTCCGGGAGCCCTGAAGGCCTCCTGCAACGAGCCGAGTTACGCAAAAGGGTAAACGTGGCTTGGCAAAGCAGCCTTTACCTACCTTGGTAGCACAGGCATGACGTGTGACATGTTTACACCTTGGAAAAATGTGTTTTTTTAATTCATTGCCAAGGTCTGAACCTTGATCTGACTAAAGGAAAATCCATGGCTTGGCTTCCTTTGAAAAAGGGAAATTAAAAAAAAAAAAGCCTTTAGAGAGAGAAAACAAGGTACAAAGCAAAGGCAAAATCTAAATTGGTGAGTCTGAAATAATTTAGCTTCTGAGAGAACCTTTTTCTACTCCTGTGGAATTCAAATCGCTTTGCAGGTTACTGCAGAGAGTGTAGGTATTATTCTGAAAGAAGAGCAGGAGCACAGTATTTAGGAAAGGAAAAACAGCTTTCGAATAGAGTTCGGTAAGTGCTACGTATGTTTCCTCAGTTACCATTTGTAAGCAAGAACGCTCTGGTAAAGTCATGATGGGAGGCATGAAGTGTTTTACTGTCGTAATACAATAATTTTTTAAACTTCAATTTGAAAGCATGTTACATGGTAAGAAAGAGGGATTATTTTTATTCAACTGAAGGGGGGAGGACAACATTCTGAAGAATTGTAGAATTTTTGCTATTTGAGCCGTTTCATCAGTGTATTTACTTCCTTATAGTTCATTTGCAGGTATGGATATTAATAGTAGCAATGTTTATTGTGTTACTGAATGTGCAGAAATCTTGAGCGATTACTCTGCTCTTGTGTTGGGAATCAAGGTTCTTTGCCTTGTTGTATACCATAATGTTAAGGACATAAAACGGAAAGTGTGGCATTTTCCAATTGAGCGTATATGATCTGCTTTTCCTTTTAAATTAGGTTGCTGTAATAGTTATTCTCTCGACTTTGTTGCCTTTCTCGGCAACCGGTTATTTATTAGCCTGTGGGTATATATTTCAGCTATAGATGTCCTAAACTTCCCTACTTGGAATCTCAAGGATTCCTCACAGCATTTATAAATGACAAAGGCAAATTCTTCTCAAAGTCTTTTACCTTGTGGGATCAGTCTGATTGTTTAGAAGAGATTAGTCAAGTGCATGGTTGATGAGTGGGGTCTTCATTTTTTAACCCAAGTAGTACTTTTGTTTCATGTGACTGCAATATTAAATGCTGTCGTGTGACTGTTGAAATGAATGGTGGAATTACTTTTTCCTTCATTGTAGAGTCAGTGATTGTCCCATAAAGTATTTCCTGTTGCAGAGAACTGCGGTTCAGTTTTATCTTACAAATGGACACTGAAGGCCAAAGGGATGATGGCATCTTTAAAAAAACTTTTATCACTATTTTAAGAAACATTGAGAAGGTTATGAAGTGCCCAATCTTTTTACTCCCAACTCAAATTCATCTAGTTATTTTATATCTGCATGTTTCAGTCTTCCCTAGGAAGAACCACTTATCTGTGATTTCTTTTGCCAGTAATGGATGCAACCAAAACTTGAGTCTATAATTGTGATTTCCTAGTTACTGCTGTGAAGTGATCATGTTAGGTTTCTCCTGTTTGTTTATGTTCCCGAGTTAGGGAAGTTCTGTTTCACTTGGGAGAGCTTTTGAACTGTGAAACTTACTGTCAGGATGTCACTTTTGTCACTCGGCCTGCATCTGCCCTTCTTAATTTCCTCCAGTTACATGTATGTGCCATGAAGGAAGGACATCCTCAGTCTGAGGAAAATGGACTGTTTAGCCACAGCACTATCATATGATGTGGGTGCTGTGACACTACTGCAGATAAAGCTTCCTTAGCTCCTGCCAGTAAATCCTTGTGTATGTGGTATGGAATTCATTTTGCTTTCTGAGGTTCAAATTTCAAACCAGTGGGGTAGGTTCATATAAAAAATTAAACTCAATTTAACACTTTATTAATATTTTAATATGCTCAGAAGTGTTGGAAGTAGATGAAACTCAGATTCAGATGGCTTAAACCTTTCTTCCTCTGACAAATTCAGTCCACTTCATCTAGGCTTTGCAGTGCAGGTTTTAGGTGGGATAAATAATTTACTCTTGGAGCACATCTGCTGAACCTAGGTACAGAACTTCAGACATATTTGATTTTGCTAACATCCCAGTTTTACACAAAACAATTCGCTGTGGAATAAAACTGGGAGGCTGGGCAGAAAAACAGAGAAAGAATTTTAAAAGCAGTACTTTGTAATATGTTCCCTGTTGTTTCTTAACTGCAGATATTTCTTTTTGAGTGAAGACTTTCTCTTAGCATGCTGCTTCATTTTTTGTCTGGTTCTGTGGTAATGTCATCCGCAACATCCTCGTCCCAAGAGTTACAGTCAATGGTTCAGTATCCAAGTGGGAGCCAGTAATGAGTAGTGTTTATACTGAAACCAATGCTATTTAATATGTACGTCAACAGAATAAACAAGATCGAGTGCACCCTCAGCACAGTCACAGGTAACACCGAGGTGAGTGATTCAGCTGATACTCTAAAAAGGAAGGGATACTGTTCAGGGGGGCTGTGACAGGCTTGAGGAGCTGCAAGCTTCGTGAAGTCAAGCGAGGCCAAGTGCAAGGTCCTACACCTGGGTCAGGTGATCCCCATCCCCAGCACAAGCTGGGGGATGGATGGTTTGAGAGCAACTGCAGAAAAAGGACTTGGGGTGCTGGTGGATGAAAAATTAGCTATGACCTGGCAATGTGCACTTGCAGCCCAGAAAGCTGGTTATGTCCTGGGCTGCATCAAAAGAAGTGTGACAGCACATTGAGGGAGTTAATTCTGCCCTTCTACTCTGCTCTGGTGAGACACACCTAAAGGTATTGCATCTGTCTCTAGCATTCCCAACACAAGCAAGTCAGGGATCTGTTGGAACAGGTCCAAAGGAGAGCCATGGAAATGATTAGTGGGCTGGAGCACCTCTCCTATGAGGAAAGGCAGGTTGAAAGAGTTGGGATTGTTTGAAAGAGTTGGGATTGTTTGGCTTGTTGATGTTTGTTTGTTTGGGGTTTTTTTGTTTTGGTTTTTTTGTTGTTGTTTTTTGTGTTTTTTGGCATTTTAAAAATTTTTTTGTTTGTTTGGTTTTGTTTGGTTTTTTATGTTTTGGTTTGGTTTTTTTGTTTTTTTTCTTCCCAAGGTTTCTATTGAGGGGACAAGGGGCAATAGTTTTTAACTGAAAGAGGATTTAGGTTGGACATAAGGAAGAAATTTTTTATCGCAAGAGTGATTAGATGCAGCAAAGGTTGCCCAGAGAAGCTGTGGCTGCCCCATCTCTAGAAGTGTGCAAGGCCACGTTGGACAGGGCTGGAGCAACCTGGTCTAGTTGAAGGTGTCCATGCCCATGGCATAGGGCTGGAATGAGATGAGCTTTAAGGTCACGTCCAACCCAAACCGTTCAGTGGTTCTGTGAAAAGATGAAAAGTACTGGAGATGGTTTGGTCAGTAATTGAATAGGCAATAAAACTGGGGGGATTTAGTTAATGTGATTTTTGTGCACCTAGTGGTCTAGCACTTCTTTGTATTTCTTGAGCCAAATTAATTACTGCATTTTCCAGTCCAGTTAAGATTCTAGAGTATCTGAAAGCATCCAGGTTCTACATTTGTGATCCTTTAGCACTTGAGTGTTGCACATCTTTTAGCTCAGTGAGTTAAGCTGAGCCATTCTTGGTAGTGAGTTATTGCTCAGTCGTGAACAAGGATGATACAGATCAGAACATCTGTAAATAAGGAGATTAATGTAACTGTTGTGCATAGTTATGCACTATTGAGTGGGTTATGGTATAACTGTCACTGAACATTATCTAGAGAGAGTTTAATAAGCTAGGCTTCTTGTTGAGTAATTAAACTTCTTTGTAATTTTTAACAAGCTGGATACTAATACGTAGTTGAGGGGAAATTCTCTCTGCTACCATCCCAAGCCTGTATAGTATATTATCATCCGATCTTGCATTCCGCTTCTCGAAGTCTTTCCTGTCATACCAGGCCTGCATTTCTCTACACTATATCCTTATATTAGAGTCATAAATATCTCATTCTGCAGGGGCTAATTAGTTGTTACTGTTACGTGATGAGCAAAAATAAAATAAATTAGCCATAATCATTTGGTCAGAAGAAAAAAATGCTTTTACAGTTAAACACACAGAAACGTGGAGGCGATGTAGTAAATTCACATGATCTTCATGTGGATATGAGAAAATCTGTTTGCTCTGCATTCACTCCTGAAGTGTAAAAGCACATTACATTCACAATTGCTTAACTGTATTTATTGTTTGTGTTTCCTATTGCTAGTATCTGGCTCAGAAGCAGATTTACAAAATCTGCTAATGTGATTCCCTAGCATCTGGGTATTATGTCAGGGAGGCAGCCTGTCATTAATGTCTATTAGTCTAATAAAATAATACAGAAGCATCTAGCAGGATAGTGTAAATTACATTAACTTTGGACTATTAAAGGACATAAACATAAGAGCTTTTCTGTGAGTTTATGAACAAGGTGTGTTTCATGGAGTACTACTCTGACTTGTTTAATACAGTGAAGGTGAATACTAAAATCTGTGAACAATCTTATTTTGTTACAGCGAAGGCTAAGGAAAATGTGATGGCTGTGTGTTGTACAACATATATGTGAACCTGGACATTTAGATTTCCATGTGTGGTGTTTTCCTTCTGAACTTGTACTGATTCCTTTGCGACTTTGAAGAAAGTTTCAGTCAGGGGTTGAGGAAGCAGTGAAGAAGTGCCAAGAAATGCTGGAAGAAGACTAACAGGTTAACCTTTCAAAGTTCTTTCCAACTTTATTTTCTGTGAGCATTTACTTGGGAGGTGGTGTAACGCAGAGGACTCAAAGTCCATGAAGGTGGTGTGGGAAAGTGGTGACATTTCTAATAGGTAACTTCAGGGGAAAAATAAGTTTATTATAAACCTGTGTTTTGTTTTTGCTGGGAGGACAGGAAATAAATGCCTAGCATCCATTAGAGTTAGATGGATGTCTTAGATATGTAAGTATTCTTAGGCAGCAGATCCCAACAGTGACTGAGTATCATTTTGGACAGAAGACCCATGCAACTGAAACTTTATGTGAATGTTTCTGCTTTCCCCCATCCCCCTTCTTCTTTTTTTTCCTTTTTTTTTCTTTTCTTTTCCTGTTGTTCAGTCTAAATTTGTTGGTACCAAGCTTTTATGATTGTGGAATTCGAGTCTCTAGAATTCACTTCTCTCCAGGTGTAGATATAAATAGCTTTATACCTGTCATTCTGAATGATAGAGCTGCAATCCATATGAAACATCAAGAGTGGGGCGCATTTTTCTTATGACATTAATGTGCTGTGGCACCTCACAGCAACTGGGCTGCTATAAACACCCAGAAATAAAAGTAGCCAGGAGGGAATCTCTCTGGTTTATGGGATAATCCCACAGAGCCTACTGCTGATGTAGAAATTCAGTGCTGTCTGCATGCCTATATAGATTATGGGGAACTTTTCACAGGCAGAGATGGGATACATCTGACTGTTCCTTCTAACAAATATCCTTAACGAAGGGATATTTGCATTTTTCCAGCCTCGCTCCACCTAAATGAAATCGTCCTTTCTCTCGCAGGTTGTGCTGAAGAGAGCTGCAGCGAGTGACCATACTCCTTTGGTAGAAGCTGCTCTGTTGAGTGGTCACTTGGAAGTCAAAGGTCATCTGTTTTACTAAAACCTGAAACAGTGCCTTTGATTGACCTCTGACATCTGCCAAGACAAGAAAGTTTTGCCTAAAGTGATCCTCTCCCTCAAGAGAACCACTGATTAAGGTTCCCAGAAGATGTTTGGTGGCTTTCTTCTCCATTGGGAAGTCCCATGCTTGTACCTATTTTTAACCAGTAGATATCTGTTAAAATACATATCATAGTGTGTACTTCTGACGTGATAAGGGCGCATTTGTGCCTTAGGAGTATGTTTCACCAGAAAGAGGAGCTCTAACGGGAGTGGGCTGGGATATCACTTAATTATCTCTTCCGCACAGCTGATAATGTATAGAAGAAAGTATTTATTGCATGGAGATCATCTAGGCTTATACAAACTGATGTGCTATAAATCTGGTAGATGAATTAGAGTCCTTCAAAAACAGTTTACTTTTAAATAAATGAATATGTGGAATAATACCTCTGGTATTTATTATATAAGATTATTTGTACTGGATATTACAGTAAAATTAACTGTTTTTTTTTCATCAGTGATATTTTTCTACAAGAGTTATAATTTCTTGGATATGATCAGGTTGCTAAAAAGTAGCTGACTAAGTGTAGCAAAATACAGTATTTGTTTTTAGATTTCCCACCCCCCCCCAGCAGAATGATAAATAAATCCCATGCTGTTGCTTTACTCTGTCTGACAAAAGGCAATAAGCTGTATCTGTGAATATCCCTTTTTGTTGGTTTCAGTACAATGCAATATCTGTGCTAGCATCTAGGCAACTGCTATAAACAGGGAAAACGATGTGCCTATGACCAATACTCTTGAACTCTTGTAATATTTACCCCTATATGTAATTTAAAGGTTTGGGCAGGATTTGTGAGATAATCAAGTGCTTTCATACATACATACACACATACACGCATATATGTATGTGTGTGTATGTGTGTATGTATTTAAGTCAATATGTAGATAATATGTACATACATATATATTTCCTTGTTAGCATTTTTCTGGCATCTGTCCAGGTCCCTGCTACACCCAGAGAAAGTATTGCTAACAATTATTTTAACTAGGAACACATAATTAAATTTGGAAAGCAAGTAACATAATGTTACATTGTATTGTATTTCTAGTTATGCCGTTCATGCAGAGCAGATAGATCCTTGCTAATTTATGCTGGTGGGCTCTTTACAAATGACCGAGTGTTGTGGCAAGAGCCAGGTAACACCAGTCCACAAGGATGAGGTTAGCCACCGTTTGGTTCTCCGGTCTGAGAGAAAACAACCATCTTGGCAACTGTCTGAAAGCTTATTTTGGAATTGTAGGGAAGATAATAAAGAGTTCAGCTACTGGAAACTTTTGGCTTTTTCTTCTAATCCTTTTATAATGAAAAGTTTTCCTTTCAACTGAGGGAATAAAAAATCTATAGGTAGTGAATGAGGGGTTTGGGATATTGAGGAGCAAAATAGGAAGAGAAATCAGTGAAAGTTTCTTAACAAGGTGAAAGGAACCCCAAATTAAGAGAATCTGTAACTGGGGATGGTAAACAAACAAACAAACAAACAAACAAACAAACCCACTAGAATTCTGAGCCAACAGCTATCAATGAAGCTGTATAGTACACCTGGAAATGTGACTGCGAGCAGAAAAAGATAAATGCTTCAACTGCCATGAGCTTTTTTCCAAGACTCTGCTGTTATGTGCACTGTAACCACTGCCTGAAGAAGATGTATGAGAAATCCTACATTTATGCTCTGTCTCACTAGGAAGTATAAGAAAAATATAGGAAGAAAGGGTGGCACAATAAAGGAACAATCTGGGGAAGTGTTTATTTTTTCCCCCACAGAGTGACTTCTGGGGGATGTGGATGGTAAATTAATGTATTTTTTGTCACCCGTTTTTTAACTTGTTTTAAGCTCTTGGGCCAGTACACTTAGTGGGATCAGTTAATGATAATGTTACATTCAGTGTGGGAATGAAAGTTCATTAGATTTGACTAGTCCTAAAGGACTTGCACTAAGCTATGTTGTCTCTAGCCATTTTCTGTCATACTTAAGGGCAAAGTATCATAGTACAGTTAGACTGTACCAAAGATTTGTAATTATCTTTAAAAGGCGTCCTGCAGTGAATTTACTTTAAAGTATTTTACCTTTAAAGTAATAAGTCATAGTTGCCCAAGGAGGGCAACTGAATGACAGCAGTCCTTAATACTGACTGCTGCGTATTTGGCAAGATTCTCTTGTTTACGGGTAAAATTCTGCTTCTAGCCTGCAGAATAAATGTAACTGAAAGAGGAAGTGGATTCTGTTCTCACTGTGTGAGCCTGAGAGCCTTTCTGGAGCACTGGCAGAAGGGGAGGACTGTAGTCTGTTATAGCTGTGCTTTTTTGGACCTTTCAAACATACTTGTGCTGTCTTGGCCCGTGTGCTCATCCTCTCACGGAAACCTGATGAGCACTTGCAGACACTTGGGATAGCTGGGCACTGTCTTAAAACATGTTTTCCTGATTTTGGGGCATTTTAGCTTCGGTGTCGGTCATGATTAGTGTAATAAAGGGCAAAGCCATAGGCGTTTGCCTTCCCTTGCTTTGTCTCCGTCGGATACGGTCTTGTATATGATTTCTACTTACAGCTGAGATTGGTTTGCTCTTCACCCATATCCTTACCTTTTCTTTTGCAAAGACGGATGAATGCTAAATATTTGATTAGAAGATTAAATTACGTACTTATATTTTTATGGGCTGTGTTTACATTTGAGGACAACTACATATTACGTTGTCTTTCTCTGCTGCTTTGGTTGCGCTGCAAAAGGTGGGTTAAGTTACACTGTTACAGCTTCCTCCTGACTATTTGACACAATCCCTCAACAAAATGCTGCTAATGTTACTACTTTAGATGCTTCTAAGTAATTGTGAGGTTGCATCCCTGCAAGGATAAAGAAAGTGTATGCAAATTATTGGTACAGATGTCAAGTTCTTGTATTATAGCTGTTGTCATTACAGGCATCTATTTTGACATCATCTGTGCATCTGGAGTATCTGCTTTGTCTTTCATTATTGTCTGTTCGCCTCTCTCTGGTCTATTGATCTGTCTTAGTTACAAAATACAGTTTTAGTTTATTGCATGCTCCTTCATTGTTTTCCTCTGTTTTAGAGGAATTTGATGATTTTTCCTTCCTGTTCTCACTCTACTGGTTTCAATTCTATAGATCGGACCTACATCAAGATAAATATGAGCAAAAGGCAAGAAATTTGATGCTTTTTTGTGTGTTACGTTTGTAGCGTATTTCACCGTCAGACCTTTTATTTTTTTAAAGGTAATTGCAGATTGCCAAAATATAACCATATTTAGAACACATGGTTTCTCTCAGGAAGAATTTGTACTTGACTTCCAGCTGTGAATCCTCTGTAATGCATGATGGACCCCTGTAGGAAACCTGCCATTTTCTTTTGCCAAACCTCAGTAGTGATAAACGTTGATCAAGGAGTTGTTGGAGGTGATTTTGTCCATTTGTTTTGTGGCTTTCATAGAACTAGGTAGAAAGCACTTTGCAACAGATTTTCTGTACAGCTGAAAGTTGTTTGCAAATCTTTTCCAAATCTTCTTATGAGTTAACGTGCCGAATCTGTAATGAAAGAAATGTTTTGGCTGTGAGCAAATCTTCCTCTGGCAGTACTGAGTAAGAAGAATGTTGCCATGTACTATCACATTAGAAAAAGATGAGGACATGTTTATTTGGTAAAGGAAGCCTCTTGTTTGTATGGTTTTAATGACTTGTGTCTTGCTCAAGATGGGAAGCTTGCAGAATGTGTGAGAAGTTGTTCATGCTTCAGGTCCATTTTCCAGTAGCATTCAAAGCAATTGTAAATGTAATTGTATTGATAATATGACAAAGTGTCAGAGTATCACAGAAATAATAGGTCTTAATACATAGTGATCAGTCTCTGGTTGGCTCGATGTATTTATTCCCGGTGATGTGCTGTGCCAAACAATTGCAGCATTTCTATTCTGAGAATACCAGTAGGGTGGAATGTGCACTGTGGGACAGATTTTTGCTTGAATTCTCTAGTGAGTGGGAAGTATTTAAAGAGTGGGGGGCAAATCCACTGCTGGTTGTTTTTTTTTTTCCTCAAGTCTGAATGATGGCTTTTATGTGTCCTCTGAAGACGCATAGTTGCTTCAGTGTTCCAGTGCAAGTTGCGTAACAAAATAGGGCTTAGTGGAGTCGGTATCCAAATCACTGTGGGAGAAAGGGGGACCATTTCTCTGCATAAAATAATCAGCAAACATATAGCTAAAAGTGTTTTGCAAGGCTATAGAGTCACTGGCAAGCCGATTTAATATTCATATTTTCAGATTTTTGAAGGTAGTAATCCACAACTCAAATAGTTTTTTACTTTTTTTCCTAGTCTATAGTGAAACAGGAAGAGAGACTGAGGATAATTATTGGTATGTCTAAAAAAGCCTGGGGTTGAAAAGTATTGGCTTCCATCCTTAGAATAGAATAGTAACTTAGAACAGCCTTCAGGCACATGACCTTTGAAAGTCAGTCTTCTGTGTCCTAGTATTCCCAGCTTGTCCCATTTAATCTGTATTAATCCTTTTGGTTTTTATCAATGAATGAGACTGAGATCTCTCACAAAAGGTACTCTAAGAAGAAAACCATTTGTTTGTCGACTAATAATAGGAAAATACATGGTTGTGTTTCAGGTAATTTTTCTTCAGTCAGGTTCCTAATTGCATTTCCTGAAGCATTCAGGATATATATGTACTATCATCTCATTCTGCATTTTACCACTATGTGCTGATTATCTATATGGGTCTGTGTTTGTTGTAAGCATTCAGGAATCATGTCATTAGTGTATTATCCAGAAATCAAAATCAAATAATAACATATTGTAACTATCAAATTCTCATTTATGCACAGTTTACTACATTTATAGTTTGACTTGTATGGATTCAATTGATGGGAGTGTACCGTTGGTTAGAAAATGTTTAGGTGCATTAAAAGAAATTATTGCTGATGGTTACGACTCAAGAAACAATTCTTTTTAAGTCATAATATGAATTGTGTCTTGAAAACATGCTAGGATTTGAACTTCTTTCGGTTCACACTGTTCTTATTTCCAAAACTGCTGTGCTTTGGATTCAAAATTTTCATTCAGAAATTGACTTTTGAATAGTTTATTCCATTTTGCAGCTGTCAGGATAACTGAAGTCCAATTTTAACTTAATCCCTTTAGGTTGCCTACTAAATACAACTTGTGGTGGACCTGTTTTTAGTGAGGGACGTGTGGATACGTGATCAGTCTTATAAACTCTCCTACACTTCTGTTACAGTTCGTTCTTCAACATATCCTCCTGCATAGTCTCATTCTTGTTTCCCTTACCTCATTTTTTCCATTTCCACTTGCTTTCACCATCTGTTTGGTTTTTTTTTATTCCTTTTTTCCCTCCAGAAGTTTTTTTGTTCTGCTTAATCATTAATCAAGCCCCGTTAATCTCAGTTTAGATGGAGATCTGACATTGTGTCTTTTAAGCTGAAGAACAGATATTGCTGTTGCTGCATTGACAGGGAAAGAAGCCTGGGAAGCTGAAAACATTAGCATTCTAAAACATTTGATCAGTCCTGAATAAAAGCTTTTTTTTTTTCCTCCTGAGAGCCGTTTAACATAAAATCAGCACTCTGAGATTGGAAACCAAGCCTCTCCCACCAGGAGAGTGTACATGTCAGCCAGTCCCGTTTTCCTCTTGGCTTGGTGACTGTGATCTCACAACTTCTGAATTACTGTCCGTGTCGTCTGCTTGTAACAGAATCCCTCAAGTCTACCTCTTTACAGTTTTTTAGGCCCCTAGTTCAGTTTGTAGATCTGTCTCTTCATCTTAGGCAAGACCACAGTGGGTTACTACAGTAGAGAAAACCTTCCAGAAAATAGTAAAAGGGCAGTCAAGAAACTTCTGATACTTATCTTTGGCATCAGTTTCTCTAGCATAAATTCAGCTGCTTAGAATGTGAGAGAAATTAAAGATTTCTCACTATTTTTAGTACAAGGGTTTGCAGCTTTTCTTGGAATTTCTGTAGTAATTGGAACACAAATGTAAGTTGCTCTTTAGGATCTCCATCTGTCTTATAAAAAAACAAACCAGAAGATGCAATTTAGAAGCAGTAGAGAAAGATGAAGTTTCTGAACCATTATTTCAGACTAGTTTAAATCTCATTCAGCTTATAGGAAAGACTTAACCTGAGTCCTTTCCTGTGGAACCCATAGAGATACCCATCTTTTTAATTGAACAAGTTAAAAAAAGATCGGCGAGATTTAGAATCTCAGCTTTCAGATTCATAATGCTGAATTATACCCAGTAAAGGAGTGTATATCAAAATGAGTGTTTTTCTTATAACATGAACAGTCCTTTTTTGACATTTGCTTTTATTAATCTCTCCGTCAACACGGGGTTGTTTCTACAAAATGCCTCTCTCTTTTCAAATTAGCTTCTGGTTACCGTATGTAATTTACAATATTGTTGGAATGTTGATTTCACTCTTTGCAGTTATTTTCTGTGATAGGCTGCCAAACGGATAGACTCTTGACTGGCAAAATGTTTTAGGGCACAGGAAGAGGTGCTTTTGTTTTAATGGGCGACGGTGCAGTGTAAATGACACCAATTCAGAGGAGACTAGACTAATGCTGCTGCTCACTGAGATATTTAATTAGTGCTATGAATTCTAAGATGGATAGAAAGCAAATTTAGTATGCAGTAGTCCCTTTATTTGATTGGTCTTTATGCACCTTCTTAGGTAGCCTTTTGATTTTGGACCCGCTCTCCACATTAAAAATATATAATACATTTTTATGTCTAAGGGTGAACAGAATGGAAACCTGTCATTCAGGAGCATTTAATATATGGCAATATATTTCATATGTTCCCATTTCAGGCAGCAGAATGGCAATAATAACGTGGTTAGGAAGAGAAGGGAGAATAACCTGGGATTCAGGATGGAGAATTATTTAAGGATGTGAACTAGGAGACGAGAGTTGAAGGACATTAACAGTACAGAAGGAAATAGATTACGGGGCCTGGAACATTGAAGGTCACAGATAATGGAAGTAGCACTTATGAATCCTTGAACATGTTCTGCTTATTTTTTTTAGCCAGAAGCATTCCATGAAGATCTCCCTATTACTAAGGGATTGCTTCTTAGCAGAACGCTCACTTCTGCTCAACTGGAAAGGAAGTATGTAGTCTCCTAGCTAAATATAAGTGACAAAAAGTGTTATTATGCAGTAGCATGTGGACACATATCACCCTGGAGTGTTAAAATCTTGCATTTCAGAATCACAGTGTAGAAAATGCTTCCAATTAAAATTTAAAATCTATATATGTGTATGCTCACGGACACACATGGAAACAAACAGTAGGTAAAATACAATTGTTGGAAAATTGCTAATTTATTGCTAGTTGCTAAGTTTGGTGTTGTTTAGCTTCTCCAGAAATTTGGAATATTTGAGTGCTGATAATAAATTAATGTATTTTGCATTTATACATAATGTAGTATAGATATAATGTCTTTCTCCTTACTTTCCTTTCTTTGAAGAGATGAGTGGATTATGGAGTGTAAGGAAAAAGTAGTGTGTAAGCATGCCCTGGCGAAATCCTCCGTCTACACGTGACACTTCAGTTTTGCAATACCTATTATTTGCATCAACCAGAGGTCCATCAGAATGAATACTATGGTGTGGTGGCTCACTGCACGAGGCAAATTCAGACTGCACACTATAAAATTCATGATGATGTGCAATTCCCTCAAGGTCTCAAGAGATTAGGTGTTCAATGATAATGCATTCTGTAGGCTCAGTCATAGTTTAAGTGTAGCATCTAAAGGCCATGAAAGGTGTGCTGTGACCTGCACTCCCTCCAAGCACGCATGTCCCGAGGGCATTGTCTCGGAATACCATTGGCAAAGGCAGAGTGGAATTCTTCATGGCACCAATAGCAGGCTTACTAGCCACGGAAACCATACCGCTATAAATTCCATGTAGCAACGCGTGTTAGCAGCACCCTCATGGCCAAAAGTTAGGCTTATTGCTTTCGGTCCACCTCTTCAGTATCTGTATAGTAGCAGCTGGCTTCATACATTGCAGACAAAAGTGTGAGTAACTTGGATGTCAGTGTGTGCCACTTGAAAAAAATGTGGTTTTAATGGGGACATGTAACAACAATAACAGCAATAATAACAAAATGTATTCGTTATTGTTTATCGGTATAATATTTCTTGACTTTACTTTTCAGTCCCAGATAACCATAAGAAAAAAAGCACTGGAGTTGATTCAGCAATAAAACTGTAATGCTAAAGGCTCCATTTTCAAAATTTACTTTGCTTACAGCTCCTAGGTTTTAACCGTTTTCACAGGATGTTATAACCACATTACATATAAGAGCAGAAACTTGCTTCCGGTTATAATTTATGGGATTATTAATATTTACCAAAATAAAGCATTGATTTCTAGGCATACATTGGAGATTAAACCAGAGACTAATTTTTAGGCATCTGGGCCTAATATTAAGCATTTTTAGCTGAGAAAATAGTACCAGAACTTCCAGTCAGCAAGTTCTTATATACATTATAATTTTATTGCTTACTGTTATTCTTAAAATGTTAAGGTACCTCTGCAGGGCATAAAGCTGAGTCTAGGACTATAAAATGCTCCCTTGTTTGTGACTTTTTGTAAGGAGGCGAGACTTGTCCTACTTCTGAGACTGGGAAGGAATTTTCTGATCTTTCATCAGAGTAAACTAGATTCTTATTCATATGGCTTCCATCTTATATTTTTTCACAACTCTTACAAGCTTTCTTGGTGTTGCTAATATTAGTATGTATTTTGTGAATCTCCCCAAATCATATTTTGCCTCCTGCTTTGGTCTGGTTTTGATTTGTCTTTGAGGCGTTTCTTCTGCACAAGTTGTTTGTCAGTCTCTTAAATATTCACATGTTAAACATTCACATTAAATGTTCGCATCTACGGTGGGCTGCACTTTTCTCCTTCCTTGCTCCCTCTCCCTCCAGCAGCTGGAATACACTTCTCTTATCATTTATGTATAACGAGTGAGTCATATTCTGTAGCTGCTGCAAAGTCTGTAAGAATATCTCTTCCCTCTTAGAAAGCAGTGAGGTTCAGATCCAGGAACTGTATTTAGCCAAACACTCAGCTTTTGGATCCTGAACGCTTTTTAAGATGCTGCCGAGGCCCATGGCCCATTCCTGCAATGAAGCAGATGTTGGGCTGGGTTAATCGCTGATACCCTTTCTTTTGAGCAACGTGAAGAATTGTAGGAAAGGGTTCTATCTTTTGTAATTGCATCTTCACTAATTCCACGTACCTTATAGCTGTTACACATCTAATGATTCATATATATGGGTTTTAGTCCTATGATGATTTGAGTCTAGACTGAACATTCAGGACTGTTATTTATGCCACTGTGTCTGTGGATTTACATCTAGGATTATACTTTTCAGTTGTTTTGTTCTAAATTGATATGCCAACAGCAATAGAAAACGAGTTCCAAACTAAAGTTAGGTTACCTGTCACAAATTGGAAAATCTGCAAACCGGTTGTAATAAACCTAGTCTTATACATCGAACATACCATGTATTTTGCTGTTGATATGGAGGGGGAATCTGAGCCAGTTCTGCGCTTTAGACAGTAACAGGACGCCTGCTTCTGCAGAAACAGGTTGTTTCCTAGAAAGACTTTTCTCGTAATGCACAGTGCTCGGTAAAGTATCATTGCAGGTCAGTCTGTGTACAGGTTTAGGAGTCGCTATGTATCCATTTGTACAGATAATCTAGCTAGCGTGAAATTTTCCAGACTTAGTCCCCTTACATATAAAATGAGTCAAACAGTTTTCAGATCACCGTTCAAATCATACTCTTTTTTGTTTTAACACCTGATAACAAAAGGTATGGAGACATTGTTTTCTGCATTAGTGTGTAACGATCTCTCGTTAATTGTGCGTGGTGGAAATGCCTACAGGTTTCTTTGAAGAATAAAAACCTGTAACTAATGTTGGATTATTTATTTGCTACCAGTCTTATTAGCTAGGAAGAGAATCTGGCTCAAAGGATGCAGACCGACTTAGCATCAGTGGTCGCAGTCCTCTTCTTTTGTCTAAGAACACATTTGACTTTGTATAAAGTCAAGCTTTTGATTCCAGAGGTTTGTTGTTTTCTTTTTTATGAAGACAAAATAGAGAGTACAGTAGAAGTCTGTGTTTATTAATAAATGAAAAAACTTGGAATAAAGGGTCACTTCTGACCATTTCCAAGCAACTGTAAGGGATTTATTTGCTCAAATAAATTCTTAAATTACATCTGCCTGTATTATTGTTTTGTGAATATATTTGCTGTTCCAGACACAGAGCCATTGTTAACACTGCTAAGACTGCATCTCACATCCTGCAGTAAATGGCAGAAGTCTCAGAAATGAAGGCAAAATAAATGAAAATGTGCTTGCCTATTAAAATATTGGATCTAATTAACATAGCCTTACAAACTCTTAATTGTCGCTGCATATCTAATGGTTCAGAAACAACCAGGGAGAGCTGGTGCTTTGTTCATTATACCAGACAGTGTGCTGTACAGAGACTGTACAGAAAGACAGGCATTCATAATAATGCAGCTTATGTACAGTGTTAAATAGACATAAATTTTAACCTCTGTTAAAGCAGGAATAGTCATGACTCACCAAATCCCCATCTGAATGGTTTTCTTTGTATAATTTTTTTTCCCTCTAAAGAGTGTCTCCAAAAGGTGTGTGTATCTATACAGAGAAAAACCAGTGAATTAGCAAATGGCTATTGATGAGGCTTATCTGCAAGTCACTGATTTTCTGGACAAATCTGTATGCTCAACATTGTAATTGGTCTAAGGCATAACCAGCTATTTTTGTATTCTAATGTCATACCAAATAGTAGTAACCAAGTGCAAAAGCTGGTCAGACATTTGGGCAGCGGGACTTCCACTGAAACTCTGGGTGCACGGTTTAAGCAATGCCCTTTGCAAAGGCAAAATAAGGCATTTTCTAGCTTTGGAAATGCCTTGAACTACCAACACACTTGTGATAGGTTAAATTGTCCAGCCTTATGTAGTGTAATTTATCAGCCACTGCTCTGCAGACATGATCTATCGGTATTCGGCAATGTTTGGGTGAAACAAACGTTCAGTTGTTGTGGAGGGTATTCAAGAGAAAATGTGTTACTCATGTTAAATACGCTTGAACTTCTGTTATGTTGTTTGAGAAAAATTAATCGTTCTCTGTATAACTGTTGGAGGGTGAGGGGTGTGGAATTTTTCCCCATTCTGGGTGCTAGGTTACTAATGACTGGCTACTTAAGGACCATTAACTTCTTTTGTAAGAGACAAAGGGCTAGCTGGGCGTGGGGAGTGGAGACAGGTGTGGTCATCAGATACGGCACTGACCACCGGCTATGGAAGAGTCAGCAGGGAAACTGCGGTTCCTCAGCTATAGCGGCAGAAAAGGTTTCTCGGGTCTGCGCTGTTCTCTTTCGTTGGTGAGTGTTAAAAACGAGGTCCAGTCTCCTGCTAAATGTAAAGGTTTTTAATAGGGAATAACAATAAGGGACAAAGGATAGAGCAAAAGGATTACAGCGTCCAGGGAACGCTGGGCAACCCTTGGC
>VZTX01011099.1:53790-147391 GCA_013400915.1 Pardalotus punctatus
CCGGCAAGCCCGGCTGGGCTCGTCTGTGCCACCTTCTGCCGGCAAGCCCGGCTGGGCTCGTCTGTGCCACCTTCTACCGGCAAGCCCGGCTGGGCTCGTCTGTGCCGCCCCTGCTCCCTGCTCTGAGCTCCTGCCCCACGTCTGCTGCACGCCCGCCATTGCCCCGCCCGCTGCCTCTGGGCACTTCGGGAGTCATCGCACCCGCCCTGCCCGGAGCCCGACAGCGCCCCCGCCGGCTGGGGCTGGAACCAAGGCTTGCCCGGGCAGCTGGGCCGGGAGTGCCGGGGCTGCTGGATGGTGCCCAGCGGGGCAGAGCCGGCCTGGGGCTGCGGCAGCCGGGAGGCAGGGCTGGCACTGGAGCGGTGCTGCGGGCAGGGCGGGGCAGGACAGGGGCTCGATGGGCTGAGTGGGGTCTGACGGTGGCTTCAGGCAGGAGCGTGAAGCGGCTGGGCTGTGTCTGGCGTGGGCACGGGCGAGCTGTGGCTATGTTCATTTTATACTGGACATTGTGCCAACGTGTTACATTAGGATTTTTCATGTCTAGCTTTCAAAGAGAATGTCAGGTTATTAAACAAATACAGGCAACCGTTGGCCATTCCTGGTTTAAATTGGCAGCCGTTAGAAAAAGCCTGGTATACAGAGAAAGACAGATATTCAAAATTATGCATTGCTGTTAAGGTTCTGATTACTTGCAGTTTCAACGTGGCTTTTGTGGATTAGACACTAGTTTATTCATAAGGTTGTGAGTCTGACTGTTCTCTTGCTTTCAAAGTAATTGAATGCATTTGTACAAATAAAATAGTGGCAGACAGATGATGTACACAAAATGCAGAATAATCCAGCTCTTGTTTCATCCACCTGGCATTTTTGTATCTAAAAAAATGTGTACAGTTGCACTTTTTCCCCAGTAGCAACAGTGCTGTGTTGTAATTATTAATGGTAGATGCTGGAGATAATACCCTCCCTCTGAGATTATGAAAGTGGTATTTTAATGATTTATAGAAAAGGTCTTGGTATAGTATCCGCATACAGCATTTTACAGCATTAGATAAACTAGAAGAGGTTGCAATGATATCTAATGGTATAAAGCACTTGGGGTTAGAGATTCTGCTAGGAGAAAAAATCACTGGCTGCCATCTGTCATTCAAGATCAGCTGGAGTAAAGCAGCCTAGAAACAGAAAACTGTCATTTTCTGATCCTGGGTAGGAAGTATCTGATTATTTCAAAACATTCCTTTTTCCGGGTAAAGCATGGTCAAAGACTGGATTTTAGATGCTGTTTTTTCTAAAGCATGAGAGTGTGTTGCAAGACCAAGAACCCATTCTAGCTGGATTAACATATGAAAATGTTGGGAAAAGGAGATATTTAACAAAACAGTTGCATCAAACATAACTAACAAACAGAGTTTGCTTTGTTCTAGAGTTCACCCAGTCTCCTGGGCCCAACCTCACTTCTAAAAAAAGGTCTTGTGGAATAGTTGAGTTTGCAGAGGTACTCTTCCCACACATGGTACCATTTCAGAAGTATTTTGGTAGCTGTGCCTTTGCTGGGAAATTTAATGAAACTTGTTGCTGCATTAGTCCCATAACAAGAATAAGAAATGGAAGCTAGGTAACAAAAGAACAGACAGAATTTCAGCTCTCAAGAAGAATTGGGGGAACAGCTAATAAGGTCATTGAAATAGAAACCTTAATGAAGCTCCGTACGTGTGACCCAAACTGCTGGGAGCATTTTGTTTGTTGTGTAGAGAACTGCCAAACTTCGCTAGCTATTGGTAATTTTGATTGCGTGGCAGAATTGCAGTTTAGTGATAATTTGCTTATAGTACATTAACTGTGTGTATTTTCAGTCCCCCTTCTGTGGGTAATTGTTTGACAACTGGCATATTTTAATACCTGCCGAATAGCCTGTGCTGTCACTAATGTCAGGAGAATGTTAGGTGTGGACCTTTGACATTTGATTATATCATGCAGGTAATCTGTTGTGTAACGTTAAGGGAACATAGACAGCATGTTAATTGTACAGTCTCCATCAGGAATAGACATTGCAGTCTTTGGACCCATAGTCAGCTAGAGGTATGATGTGTTCTCGTTCGCTTTGTCTTGTGGCTGTGTCATGGAGGACATCATACTTCTTCAGATACGTGACTAATTAGGAGAATGCAATGATAATAATTTCATTCTTAGAGTCTGATCTAGTGCTTGGTGTTTTAACCACAGTAGAAAAGCAAGTCGGCCTTCTCCACTGACTCAGGATTCCTGGACAATTCTTTTTATGTAGTGTGCATCACCTGGACTACTTGGGAAGCAAAGGAGTCTGAATGATGGGTAAAACCAGGTAGTACATAGTAGTTTGGTCTGCTTGAAACCTTGAACCCTTGCCTTTCACTGCATTGTGTTCCTCCCTGTCCCTTTCCTTTTTTCTGTCCTTCGGTAAGACTTGCAGCAATGGCACTTGGTTTGTAAGCAGTGCTGAATGCCCGCAGCTCCCCTGTAAGTCAGCGACAGTCAGTTTTGAAACTTGGACTAAATGTGGGTGGAAACTGACTTGCATGTAAAGATCTGTGTCCTTGCAGCCATGTAAAAAGGACACGTAAGTGATGAGGTGAGTCGCTTGTCTCATCTACTGCTCCTCTTTCTGCTTCACCCTTCAATTTTTTGCAAGTCATGAGCCAGTATCAATAGTATAATGGAAGTCCAGAAAGACTTACACTTAAGATATTTCAAAGGCACCTACCATTTAGTATGATTTATTACACAGGAGAGGAATCATAAGTGTGCTTTTACTATAATTGCAATTTATGTGTGCATGATCCTACGAGAAACAAGTTATACCTGAATCTTTCAAAGAGGGGAAAAACCCAGTAAACCAGGTAGTAATAATTTATTATTTTACATTACTAGAATTATTAGGCTGTGTGTGCATAAGGAATATTACGTGTGACTTAAAATGTACCTTAAGTTTGCCTAAAAAAAATCCTCTAAGTAAAATTAAAGTGACTACTACTAAACAGCGGTACATTTCAAATATTTATTTGGATTCTTTGCAAAATTAAGACTGTAAACCTTGCAAAGATTAGGCTTTTATATATGTTCAAGAAGTTTCTGCTTCTGAAAGGGATAGATCAGTTGTGCAGGAAGTTGTGTTAGGTTTTTTTTCGTAATCCTACCCAGAACAGATGAGCAGAAGCATCAAAATCCTAATGTGATTTTATAGAGGAACATAACTGGGATGAACCTCTTTCAATCCTACTACACCCCAAGCCTGTTTTAACTCGTTGTCTTGTGCACTTGTGCTTTTGACCATTAAATTAGCAGCTTGCGTACTCGTGCCCTAAAGGAGGCATTACTGTTGCTGCGGCCTTTCCTTGCAATACTTTGAATTACTTGAACTGACTGATGTACTCCAGTAGAGGGGAGCAGCGCCTATACCTGCAGCCCTAACATCTTGCTAATAAAAACATGATTCTCATAAAAAGCTGTATCTGTTCTAGTCATGGGCACATGTAATTGTTGACCAAACACCAGGAAAGAAACCTGAAGAAACTGACAGTTATCAAATTAGAAATAGCATTTTATTGGAGTTGAGTAATACATTGAGTAATATAACCAAATGCATGTTAGTTAGTGTGCATTTCTGTTTAGCACTGTCTGTTTAGCACCTTCTGTTCCTGTACTATATTGAGATTAACTGAAGCAGCCTTTCACGGAGGTGCAAGCGTGAGTAGGAGCACACTAAAATCAGTCATTTGGCTTCACTGCAATTCTTTTTTTCTTTTTTTTTTAAATTTGCCTGAGGATGATGGGAGGTCTTGGGAGGTAGTTAAGTTATGAGAGTTCAGTCAACAGTTAATATTTTGCAGGAGATCAGTCTACATCCTCATCCTGTTACTTTTACCTTGGTTGCCTGATACCGGTTATACTAAATAATCTCGTTCGGTAAACATTAGAACGTTGTTGCTGAGTTCTGTAATAACAAAATGTGCTGTGACTTCATATTACAGGCATCATTGGTGAACCATCATATGAGATTATTCTTCTTTGTCATTGCGTACTATGCGGTGACAGGACGGACTTTAAAATGTTGGTTTTGTCATTCCAGCATGTAGTTCAGCCCTTTCTTGTACATTGTAGTAGGAGTGCATATAGAAGTGTATACATTTCTTATTGCAGAATTCTACAATTGGTATTTTAATCAAATTCCACAGAGAATGGAAATTTCACTTTGGTCAGGATCTCTGCATGGAGATTCTGTTTCTTTGTGGCTTGAAAGGAGAGATTGCCTCAGACTTTTGGATTCACGTACTGAGTATAATGCCTTGTACTTCGTTTCACTATATAAGCATTACAGTGTCAATGTGACAATGCTTAGATCTTTTAGTGCTACCTCTTCTGTTCTGCATTTTTGTGCTGTGCAGAAACACAGAAAGTACATTTTAGTGAGAAAATAGTTTAGTAAATTATGGCTACTTCCACAGATAGATTTCCACTTGACAAGATTGGAAACTTGGTATACTGCAGACAGTTCACATTTTAGACTTACACAGCCTGAACTTTGGGGGAGCTAGTCATATGTGTAGAGGAGGAAGGATTTGGCCATCTGTGACATGTAAAGACTATTTACTGTCACAGTAGCTCAGGCTACAAAAATGTACAAAAATGGTGTGATACCTTATTTTCACTTAGCAAATCATCAGGTGTTTTTTTGGTTGTATTGACTTCTGTATGTTTATTTCACAAATGGTATTCAGCTGTGTCCCTTTCTGCATACACACTGTAGGTTAGTAAAAGTTGATAAGAGTCATTCCTCTTTGTTCAGACTAAGGCACTGAGTGATAACTTTCTATTCACAGAAAGGCCTGCCTACTTTGTGAATTTCTGCTCTGGTTGGAGAAGTCCGTGACAATCGGCTTTATTTTAAAATCTATTTAAATAGTATTTTTGTGTGTCTGTGCTTGCTAGGGAAAGTGTGCTAGCTAGCAACACAGAAGTATGCTGTCAGTATCTCACACAGAGAGCTTACTCAACTGATCCAGGTGCAGTAACATGGATAGAGACGAAGAAGACTACTATGGAAAACATGGTAATTTACTTGCTTTCTTAGGACAATGCAAAATGCCTGATCTAAATCTCATGTATGTCAACTGTGTTATTTCAGTTGACTTAAATGGGCTTGGATCCAGACTCAAATGGTTTTCTGTAACTTCTTCAATTATTAGCAATATTCAATTTTTTTCCTACATGACATTTGATAGTTTATTTAAATTGCACATGAAAGGTAAATTTTATATGTGAGCCTAGTTGTTTTTTGTTTTAGGTAAGTAATTTAGAGTTGCATTTTGAAATTATTACAGTGATAAAGTGTAACAATTAACTTCATCTGCTGTTTGGAGTCAGAATTGGTAAATAAAATATCTTGAGAGTTACTTCTTGTAATGGTATTATACTTCAACATACACAAGTTTCATATTATAAGGCAGCCTGTAAAATAGATCTGTCTCATCTGCAAAGAGTGCATGTAGTCTCAGGTTTTAATCTTAGCAAAAATGTGTCAGTCCCCTCACCACTGCTTTCTTCCTTATGTCTACCAAACTCCTAAAGCTTGGAATTTGCTTTCTAAATACATTTGGGCTTTTGTAGCTGGAGAAGTGGTTTGCTTTTACCAGGAGCTATGTACTAGAAGAATAAATAATTCCCACCTCACCCCCAAAAAAAACTACTGAATTTTTAAAGAATAGTAGTAATTAAGTTGGAAATTTGATATCTAATTTGGAAAAATGAGATTAAACAAATGGCTTTTTTTTTTTTTTTTTTTTTTTTTTCTGTTGTTCCCTGAAACTGTTCACAGTTGTGATCAGCTGTGTCATATGTTTTGGTAATGATTGTTCCGCGGATGCTACAGACTACTTCTGACAGTGAATTTTACTGTATTTTGAACTTAGAATGTTGTTACCTTTTTCTACTGTATTCTGTAATGGATTTATACCAAGAGCTCGGTGACAAAGAAGGCAATTTGAGCCATATTGCCCTACGCCATGACACCATAAGCATACAGACTGCTGGTGTGAGGAATGGTTCTTGGAAGAAGTTTGCAGTACTCCAGTAATTTTACAGCTGTTAGTGGCTGTTAATATCTCACACCATTCCTCTTTTTGCTTGGACATGAAAGTCTCCATTTGAATCAGAGCTCCCTTTCTGGAGTTCTTTGTTTTTATCCTTTTACTTGTTAGATTCGTTTGGCTGTCCCTGTGCTGAGACGTTACATTTTCCTGTTCTCTTCCCAACAGGTATTTGTGTAATCCATTCTTAGAAGCTTAGAGATGAAAATTCCAGTGTATGTTCCAGTGTATAATTGTGTCCTTAAAATTTTCCTAGTGCCTAATCTAAACCATCTTTGCTGGAAATGAAGTTTGCTTCTGTGACTGGTAGAGGAAACTAAGAACAATTGATCATTGTCAATTTTGTGTGGCGATTGAAGACTCTTACTTTGTACTCCTTCGCTTAATCACAGGCATTGAAGTTTGTATTCATTTACTGCTTTCGGTAAACCTCCCAGTATCTTCTTTTTAATCGGTCCCTCTACTCTCTCAAATTTGTATCTGCTGAAATTCTAGTGCCATAATCTAGAAATAGTTGTTCATCTGGGGCCTCACATGTCCCCAAGCACAAGGAATGGTGACTTTATCAATCATTCTCATACATCTTGAAAGAGTACTGGTTTTTTTGCAGACATCGGTTGACTGATTCCTTCTCTCTTTCTAGTGTGCTCTAATCCTTTAGGACTCTTCTCAACACTGTTTTTGAAAGCAATTAATCTGTATGGATTTCTGAATGGAGTTTGTCTTTATAACTTTTCTTACTTTACAGAAATCACTTTGAATTGTTGTTTATCAAAATCCATTTTGATGAATAGTTCTGTCTCCAGAAGTGTTTTAACACTTGTCACCTGAACAGTTGCAAAGTGTTCGTTCTACTTCATTGTTCCAGCTTTTAAGGAAAACATTAAATAGCTGTGGAGAATAGGTTCCTCCAGTAGTGGGATTGAGATAACTACTGACATTCAAAAGTAAAAACTTGAAGTCTTACTGGATGGATCAGTGAAAATGTTTGCCCCTAGAAGCAGGTAGACTGTAAGAAAGAATTGTTAGGAATGGACTGAGGTCAGATAGAAAGAGTCATTATAGGATTATGCAAATCACATCCGATGTTTGTGGTGAATATCCTGTGCTGTTCTGGCCCTTCCTTTCCTAGTGATCTGTAGTAGCACTGTAAAAGGTAAGAAAAGGAATATAAACATGATCAAAACTATGAAGTGGCTTATGTACAAGAAACATTTGAGCTGACCAGGACATTTGAGTATAATAACTTGTAACATTTTTGGTAGCATAAGATGCTGCCATGTTATACAGTACAGCTATAAGCTGACTGATTGCAAGCTTAAAACAGATAAAAGGAGGCAGTTCTTCAATGTTTGATTAACCTGTAGTACTCTGTGATGTAGGGTGTTGCAGATTGTTAAAGTATATGCAAGGTAAATGGAGATTTATGAAATGAATGAGAAAGGAATTCACTCACAGCTATTAAATGCAAAGTCCTACTTCTAGTTAAGAAAAATGTAGTTGCAAATTTCTGTAATGTCAACATCAGGGAAATACTACAGTGTTTGCCTTGGTTTTGCATTCCTCCTCGCATATGGTCCTTGTAAGATTCAGGGTGTGGGTTCAGTGGATGTGTTAGTGTGATCTGATGTGGCTGTTCTTAGGTGCTAAACTTGGGTTCTGTGTGAGCAATGGAGAGGGGTTCAACTTCAGTGTGCTTTAAGGCCAGAACTTGTCCACATAGGCAGTGATGTTACAGACCCTTGATTTGTTCTGGTGGTAAATTATTCTGTAGTAGAAATAATATTTATTTTGTAGAAATTTCTCTGCAAAAAGGTTCTTTCAATATACAGGTGTTGGCCCAGCATGAGGTGTTGCATATGACGTGCTCACTTTCTGGACCGTGTATCTCAGCGTAGCTTCTTCCACTCCCCAGCACTGCTGTTATACACCACTTCTCCAAAGTTTTTGTTTTTTCACTCTCTTCTGCGTTAAAATATTTTTGTTCTAGGGACTTGCTAAGGTGGATCTGAATACCTCAGATGAAGGGCAAATAGGATTTTATTAACTGCTATGTTTATTGTACTGGTCTGTGTGTATATTGATAAGGTTTTTCTGATACAAACCAAGAACAAAGTCTGACATCTAGTTAATAAGTAAATTCTGCTTTTGAGAAGTTGCTGAATTCTTCTCTAATTGAAGAAAATAAGTATTTTTCTCTGGGGCGTGGGGTAGGAAATTTAGGCTGGTAACACCATGTAATACCAGGGATATTGAGAAGAGGAGATCCTTAAGAAGGCAGTGAAGAAACACTCTGAGACAGGAATTTGTATTGTAGCACTGATATTTGAATGAAGAAGTGATTTTTCATTGCACAGAGTTTTGTTCAGTAAATCTTCATAATGACTGGACTTTGGAAAAAAAAAAAAAAGAAGTCCCATAAAGCTGGATAGCTAGCTTCCAAAGGAAAAATCCAAATTCTGGTCTGCTGAATGGAAAACTGCTTGTTTCTCTTCATACAGTAGCTCAAAGCTTGAAAATCTAAATTTGACCATAATTTTTTTGACTCTTTACCAAGTGAGATCGTACTGTAATTTCTCTTATTCACATCCACATTGGAAGAACAGGTTGGTGGGTTAGTATATTTTTTAATTAATTTTTTTTATGTGTAGAGTGAGTCAGTTGGAACTGTGCTAACCAGGGTAGTCACATGAAAAGAATGTGTCGTGTTTGACTCCTTCCGTCTGTAAGCTCTGGCCAGATGTTACCGCCTGCTTCTGGAAGGAGCCTGACTTCACCTTCTGGTCATTCTGAGATTCGTTGAAAGCAGCAATGATTTTAAGGATGTATGCATAACCGACTTCAAAACCCGCTTTGCTTCCTGCGCTGGGGTACGTGGTGGGTGCATTCCCTTAGAGTTGGAGAAGGCGCGGGAAACGTGTGCTCTTCTGCCTGCTTTGGAGCACTGTACCTCATCTCCAGCTTTGCAGATGCTGCTGCAGTTGTGCCAGCTGTTACAGGATAGTGTAGAGCAAAACCGGCATGGCATTTCTGCAGTCTCGAGTCGTGCTTTGTCATCTGATAAGCCCAATCCAAAATGGGGAAAACCTGCATTTCTGTGCCTATAAAGTCCTGTAATCTAAGCAGTGGGAAGTAAGAATAACTCTGAAAGACCCTTAAGTGTAGCATAAAGTACAGACTGGGGATTGTGATGCTCCAAGGCAGCCTTGGCTACAGTGACCATGAGGTGGTAGAGTTTGAGATCCTCAGGGCAGTGAAGAGGGCATGCAGTGAGCTCACTGCCCTGGACCTCAGGAGAGAAAAGTTTGGCCTCTTCAAGGACCCATGGGATAGATCCCAGGAGGACAGTGTGGCCCAAGAATGCTGACTGATTTTCAAGGATCACCTCCTCCAAACTCAGGAGCAATGCATCCCAACAAGGGGGAAATTGGGCAAAAATGCCAGGAGGCCTCCACGGATGGATAAGGAGCTGCTGAGCAAACTCAGAGTGAAAATGCAGCTTTCGGAAGTGGAAATGAAGACAGGTGTTGTGGTAGGAATACAGGGATGTTATGTGGTAAGCTAGGGACAAGTTGAGGGAAGTTAAGGCCCCGTTAGAATTCAGTCTGGCCAGGGATATTCAGGATAACAGAAAGGGCTTCTCTAGATGTGTTGCAAGCAGGAGATAGAATAGGGCCTTCTCCGGAGACCTGGCCGCTCTGGACAAAGAGAAGGCTGAATTTCCCAACAACTTCTATGCCTCAGTCTTCAACAGCACATGCTCCCACCATGCTGCCTGAGTTGGGAAATACAAATGCAGGGACTGAGAGGGTGAAGAGCCTGTGGACAGGACAGATCCAGGGGGACTTGGACATGATTGAGATGTGGCCAGTGGAAACCTTATGAAGTTCAACAAAGCAAAGTACAAAGTCCTACACCCAGGTCATGGAAATCTCAGTCACACTGACAGGTTGTATGTAGAAGTAATTTAGAGGAGCCCTGGGAGAAGGACTTGGGGATGATGGTTAATGAAAAACTCAACAGAAGCCAGCAGTGAGCGCTTAGAGCCCAGAAACCAACAGAATCCTGGGCTGCATCCAAAGGGGCGTGGCCAGCAGGTGGAAGGAGGTGATTCTCCTCCTTCACTCTGCTCTTGTGAGGTTCTGCCTGGAGTACTGTGTACAGTTCTGGTTCTCCCAAAATAAGAAGGATGTGGAACTGTTGAAGCAAGTCCAGAAGAGGCCACGAAGTTGGTAAGAACTGGAGCACCTCCCCTACAGAGATAAGCTGGGAAAGTTGGGACTGTTCAGCCTGGAGAAGGGAAAGCTGTGTGGAGACCTCATAGCAACCTTCCAGTATCTGAAGGGGCCCTACAGGAAAGATGGAGAGGAATTTTTTTGTCAGGAGCTGTAGTGACAGAACAAGGAGTAATGGGTACAGGTTGAAAGAGGAGAAATTTGGGTCAGATATTAAGAAGAAATGAGATGTGAACGGGTTGCCCACGGAGCCTGCAGATGCCCCAACCCTTGCAGTGTTCAAGGCCAGGTTGGATGGGGCTCTGAGCAGCCTGGTCTAGTTGGAGGTGTCCCTGCCATGGCAGGAGGCATTGGGACAAGGTTATATTTGAGGGCCCTTGCAGCCCTTTAACATTCTGTGATTCTAGAGAAAGATGAGAAACACATAGCCCGTAACTGCAGGGAGTTAGGTTCATTTGCTCACTGTCAAACACACTTAGCATGTGACTGGGAGACATAATCCTTGTCTCTCAAATGTATTGTAAACCTGTGCATAGGCATAGTCACAGGATGTACATTAAAGGTAATTTATCATGTGGTAAATGTGAGGCCATCAATGTTTTTAAGCTAGAAGAAAAAAGCTTTAATCTCATACAAAAAAGCTAGCTATTTTTATTGGTGAATTACTGGTATTGCCCCTGTGAAATGATTTTAACGAAACTGATTAAATAGGAATATATGGAAGATGTTCTTCAAAGACTGGTGTTAACACTCCTCTCTGGACACATTTATTTTAAATAAGGACATGTTTTTATACTGTTTTATTTTAACTGCAGGTGAACCAAGGAAATTTGACCCGAAGTTCAGAGGACCTATTCATAACAGGTAAATATCATAACTTGTTCTGTTAAATTCTTTTGGTGAACAGGGGCTAACAAGTTTTGTTAGCAAGACTTGTGAATTTGATTCTGCAAGTCTTCTAAATCCGGAATACCATTTCTACTACCCTTGAGGATGTGTGATTACTGGGGAATATTAAGCTGTGTTCTCTTAAGTCCTTTTAGTCTGCATGCCAATTCTGTGTGCCTCGCAGTGACTGCTGTCTGCGGTCTTGCCGTGTGCTGATGTAAACAGGACCGTTTGAGGTGTTGTTCTATTTTGAGGTGCCGTGGCCATGTGATGCAGTCCATCTTGTTTCCAAACAGCACGGGACTGAAACTCGGTCACATTCTGCTCTTCAGTTTGCTGCTGGTTTTCTTGCTTCCTCACCAGAGGTGTGTCGCCCCATCAGACTTAGTTCTCTCCAGAGAACAGCCTGGTCCTGGACCATGCCATTTGTGCTGCAGCGGGTGCATCCGTGGCAGGAGATTGGTGGTGCTTGAGCAGAGAAGTACTGTCAGTGAAGTGGCTGGCTGCTGCAGTGACTCAGCCCTGAAACCTTACTTGAGCAAGAAGTTTTTGCATGCATGAAGTGTCTCTGAAGTGAGTGAGACTACCGGTGGTTCTGTGGACTGCAGAATTGGATCCTGAAATATTGCAATTTAATAGTATTTTTGATCAGTCTATTAGTGTGCCTTTCACAAGCTTGAGGAGTGGTGAAACTGGTGATGGTATGCCAGGAAAACTTCCCTTGCTTGTACTGTTACTGTGTGCTGTAGTCAGTAAAAACTGGTTTTTCACTGTGGCTTGCTGTTACGTCCATGTAGTTGCTTCTGTCTAGTGCCAGCTTCTGCAATTCCAGGTATATTTATGTGCTGTTTTGATTGTACTTTCCACAGCATCTGCTTGAAAACAACCAAATGAATACAATGCAACACTACTGCATATAGCACATATATGCATATATAGCACCACGTATGTTCTGTGCATTTTATAATGCTTTGGTGAGATAGTATTGTTGGAAACAGTAGAAAAAAGATAAGTTCCCTAAATATTAAGGACATGGATTCATTGAATAGCAGACAATAAGAAGGCAGTAGGTACATTGATGCTTATTGAGCATGCTTCCAATGAAGTGCACTTGCATTTAGGTTCAATAAAATATTTCTGCAAGATATGCAAATGACTTGCCTGACCTTTTAGGATAATGAGTGCAGTACTGTGTAGTACACTACAGATATGCCCTTGAAGTAGTTCAAGGTTATTATTGATTTTTGTAAAATACAGTGAATGAACAGGTAGGTTTTTAATTAATTTTTCCAATTACTAAGATTAAATGATTAGGAAACTGCGGTCTTTCGAGTAAATAAAAATTATCTAGTTCCTATGAACAAACTGCCTTCTTAGATGGTGCTCCAAAGAGTTCAAAAGTAGGAAAATGGGAATCGTCTCTGAATTTGTTTCTGTCTTTGGGGCTTCCCAGTTGCCTGTAGGAGAAGAGACGCTAGGAAGCTGACAGCACGCATTTTTTTCCAGATAAATGAGCGGTACTAATGGGTATTTGGGTGGGAACAGAGCTGTTTGCATACCTTGTCATAACTGGCATAACCATGTACAGTAGGAGTGGGGAAATGCCCATCTTTGCTTTCTGATGATAAAATAACTTGCCCTGTTCTTGATTTCTTGTCAGTTTTCATTGCTCAGGGAAAAAGTTTTTCTTCATTTTTGAAAAATGGAGAGGGTTTCTAGGGGCATAGCCTGCAAATTGTGCATATTGGTATTGAAAGGTGCAGGCACAGCTGGAAAAGATCACATCCCATCACAGTGACTGCTGAAACCAATGAAATTTTGAAGGTGCTATAAAGTAGAAATGATGTTTGAAGTTGTTCACCAAGCTATGCCCCAAAACCCTGAAAAACTGAGAAATAGAAAACCAACCCTTAATGATGGTGTATTAGTGTCTATTAAATGGATTGCTTCAGCAGTTTTATCAGATGGATTCTCTTCAAGAATATTCAATTATCTGAATTTTTTTTTTGATAGAACGGAGCTGTTGCCAGTGCTTTAGATGTTGAACAATGGTGGGTAAAAGGAATGTTCAACAAGGCAATGTCTATAGGGATTTGTTAGTACTGTCATTCTGAAGGGGGCTGTGTGTGGAGTTTGATATATTTCACACAAACATCTTTTCATTAAAAAGGGTTAAGATGCAATGGCTGTGTTGATTGACTGAGCCAACCAACTCAGGAAAATCCAGAATGGTATTATCAAGATGATGTCTTTTATTGGTATGAGTACATACTGCAGTCTTCTCAGATTTTCCCATGAAATATGCATTCAGAACATGGATTGTGTCTAACCTAAAAGTAGTTCTGATACACTTCTTTGTGACAGAGCCTCCTACCAGAACAATCTGACTTGACTTCATTTTGTTTTATAACATGCAGATGAAAGCATGTTACCACTTAGAAGGTTCAGCAGTTTACAAGCGGAGTGAAATTGCTCAGAAAGCATCTAAGGAAATCATAGAATCATTAAGGTTGGAAAATACTCTCCAAGGTCATCAATTACCTCATGGGCAATTTGTCAGTGTTTTTCCAGATGCAATGTAGAGAGCTTAGTTCTAAACCAGCATTTCCTGTCCTCACTAGGACTAAATTAGAGAACGACAAGTTACTTCAGTTTCATCATTCTCAGCAGAAAATTTAGGACAGAGAAGAAAACTGCAGTCTTGTCATACCATCACTAGAACATACACACTGTTCTTGTCTATGCAGGATGTATTTCTTCCTTTCTGAAAGCTAATAATTTTAGAAATAAATAGAAATATGCATTTCAGGAGCTCCTAATCTTTATTATACTGCCCGTGAGACTTTGTGTGCACTGTGTATAGAAATGAACTTAAATTATAGTTTAGAGCTGTTATTAAGTGTTCATCTATGTGCATTACTACCAGAAAATACTTAAAAGGTTTTATGTATCATATCCACCAAGTGAGAGAGCTTACAGGTTGAAGCAGTAGCTCTGCAATTTCTCAGTTCAAAATGATGTAGCAGGGGTTTTGATGGACAACTTCCTAGAAAACAGAAACTTCTGGTGTTCCCTGTCAGTCTGAATTGGAGATGTATACCCTCCTTCTACCAGATTTGATGATCAGTTTAATTGAATTCATATGAGACAAAATCTAGTGCATTGTATTTTAAGTCTAAGCTAAGGCCAGGTTGGACGGGGCTTGGAGCAACCTGGAAAGTGTCCCTGCCCCGGCACAAGGTTGGGACAAGATGATCTTTAAGGTCTCTTCCAATCCAAACCAGTCTGTGATCCAGTCTCGCATTCCTTGAAGGGAGACATTTCTTCCAAGCCATCCTTCCTTGCCCCCGAGGTTCACCAAAGGAATGGAAGTAAGGCCTTGTATTCATGACCTTGCATGGAATAGTGTAACATCACCTCGATGGAACATGAATTAGGGATGTCTCAAAGCACAAATTGTTAGCTAACCAGGGAGAAGGAGCTCAGAAGTGAGGATGTGAGCGGTCACCCTGATGTTAGTCAGCAGAGTTGAAAGTGGTAACCTGAAAGCCCTGCCGTGAAAGCCTCCCTTTGCTCTGTGTGGTTGTGCAGTGCTAGGCTCAAAACTCTGTAGGTGCTAGTGCTGTTTAACTAATAAATATCATAGTTTGTTGTTCACGTAGCATCTTGAGCACAATTATACTCGTGACAGATTGGGCATGAAACTGCCAAACAGAGAGAGGTTACAGTCGTTAATGATTAAGTGTACGAGCTGTCGGTGAATAAATGGCTTTTATTCACTAGTGCTCTGTGGATGATTTTATCTTCGCATTCATTTATATGCTAGGGTGCCATTACACATGCACAAAGTGTTCTTTGCATGCACTGTCACCTTTTACACAGCAAGAGAAGCCAAGAAGCCACTCTGTTTCTGAGAGGTGGTAGAAAGCAAAAAAGACTGCATAATTTCTGATTAGGTTTTAGTAATAAGCATGAGCTTCCTGTATCTCCTGTTCAGGAAGAGGCAATTCCCATCTTTCCAGTTTCTTTGACTTTGGAAAATCCCAGAATTTTCACCACATAACCTTGTGTCTTTAGAGAGTTATTTTAATTTAAAGTGTTTAAACTTTTCTTCCTCTCCAGTAGATCCTTGTATTTATGAGTTACTATTACGATCTCCCTGAAAGTGAGCTACATGAGCTAACAGTGATGTTAAATGGAGCCAGGGTTTCAGCCATAATATCTAGTAAAATAAGCAGTTATTTTGTATGAACATCAACTAGTCTCTATGAACTGTTTCAAAATTTTCTGAAGCCACCCAAAAGAATTACGTACTTTTTTTTCCTTTTTAAATAGTTATATAACCATAGTATTTGGCAACAGTGAGCTTTACTAGGTATTGTACAGAAATTTGTGTATTACAAAGAACATAAAATCTTGCACTCCAGTAGAGTGTTTATGGGTACTTCTGGCTCTACAAAACTTTTAACGGGACCTTTAGCACAAATGGATGTAATCTTTAATTGCATTTAGGTATCATAAATGAGACCTGTGAGAATTGAACTGGAAGAGGTTTTTGAGATGATAGGAGTTGTAATTAAAGTATTTATGGTGCCATATTTCTCCTGAGACATCTTGAATTAAATATTATACTCTTAAAAATGGCTCTAGTGGGATAAAAGCCAAGCTTGAGCAGTGTCAGAATGGCTTCTGAATGGAGGGTGGGAAAATGGGAAGTGTTGTTTTTGCATCACTTCTTCAACCTTGAACAGTTGTCCTGTCTTAGTTTAATGTCATATTAACTTTGTATCCTGTACCATCTTGGCCTCACTAGAAGTTTAGTTCAGTGAGATGATAAAGCTGTGCCTCTCTAGAGAAGTGTACAGGATTTTTCATTCCTTTCCACACTTGGAAACACATTACAACTTCTGCAGCTGTTCAAAAAATCTGCTCTATTTATCTCTTTCACGTTAAAAATGTTTCACTGTAAGAGGAAACGTAGATTGGAAAACAGAAAGAATGGCAGATGCTAAAAACAGCAGTTCTGAGGCAGATGTCCTGTAGTACATCTCGCTGCTCATATGATAAGTGATCCAATGTTGTAAGGTATTACTTGTTTCAGAAAGACTGAAATTTGTTTCCCAATGTGTTCTTGTTTTCTACAGTGAAAAAAGCATACACGTTTATTTGCTGGTCCTGCTGCAAAAATGGGACCTTACACCTCAAACATGAATTTGTGACTAAAACTTCTGCAAAGTGCTGGTGCAGACATCTTATTGAGATGTTGAAATACCCTATAACAATCAGTGGTTTTGAAGGGTCATATTAAACATTTTTTAAAAATGTTTCTTCTTGCCCCTAGGCACTGCACAGACGTTGTTTGCTGTGTGATCTTCATAGTTGTCATTCTGGGTTACATTGCATTAGGAGTTGTGGGTAAGTAAACACAGGTATAGTAATGCCTTTTCGTATAGAGGGGAAGCAGCTTTGTGAATGTTACCATTTTTAATTGAAATGTCCCTTTTGCTCATATTTATGCTAAGCTTTCCAATCAATATGTAATGCCTTTTGTAGAAGCAAATAACAAATTAACATTCAGTATGTATTGTAACTCACAGAATCACAGACTCAGTGAGGCAGGAAGGGACCACAGTGGGTCACCCGGTCCAACATCCCTGCTCAGAAGGGTCATCCAAGAGCATGTGGCACAGGATTGTGTTCAGACAGTTCTGGAATATCCCAGTGAGGGAGACTCCATACCTTCTCTGGATGATCTGTTCAAATGTACAATCTCTGTGCAGGAAGGAAGTTCTTCTTCGTGTTCAGGTGGAGCTTCCTGGGCCCCAGTTTCTGCCCGTTCCTCTTGTGCCATTGCCGGCCCCAGGGAGCAGAGCCCGGTCCATGCTCTGCCCCCTCCCTGCACACAGGGACAGCCAGGGATGAGGAGCCCCCTGAGCTGGGGCTGCTCTCAAGGCTGAACAGCCCAGCTCCCCCAGCCTTTGCTCAGCAGGGAGATGCTCCTGTCTGCCCTCATCCTCTCCACAGCCTTCGCTGATCCCGCTGCGGGAGCTCCGCGTCCCTCCTGTCCCGAGGAGCCCAGATGTGGGCAGAGCACTCCAGATGTGCCCGAGCAGGGGGCAGCATCACCTCCCTGAGCTGCTGGAAATGCTCTTCCTGAAGCACATGAGGATCCCCTTGGCCCCCAGGACAAACAGCTGGCTCAGGGACAGCTTGTTGCCCCCGGGTCCTTGTCTGCAGAGCTGCTTTTGTTCAGGTGATTAGGGAGAAGGTCAAAGCCATGTGTTTACTGATAAAAAAACCCCCTCAAAATTAAGTGTGTTTAAAGAAATGACATGGTTTGACAAGTTTGCAATCATGAAGTAACTGTGATGAAAATTTCAGGCTGGCAAANAGTGTGTTTAAAGAAATGACATGGTTTGACAAGTTTGCAATCATGAAGTAACTGTGATGGAAAATTTCAGGCTGCAAAAGCAGAGAAAAACAGTTTGGGTTGAGAGCAGCCCTGAGGAGAAGGAATTGGCAAAGCTGATGGATGGGAGTTTCGGAATGAGGCAGCCACGTGCACTTGCAGCCCAGAAAGCCAAATGTATCTTGGGCTGTGTCAAAGGAAGTGTGGTAAGCAGGTTGAAGGGAGGGATTCTGCCCCTCTGCTGTGCTCCTGTGAGACCCAACCTGCAGTCCTGTATCCAGCTCTGGGGCCCCCAGCACAGGAAAGACACTGACCATCGACCTATTGGAGCTAGTCCAGAGGAGACTGTGGAGATGCTCTGAGGACTGGGGCGCCTCTGCTATGGAGACAGGCTGAGAAGTTGGGGTTTTTCAGCTCGGAGAAGGGAAGGCTTCGGGGTGACCTTAGAGCCCCTTCCAGTGCCTAAAGCATCTCCAAGAGAGCTGGAAAGGGACTTTGCGCAAGGACACGGAGGAACAGGACAAGGAGAAATGGCTTCTAAACTGCCAGAGAGCAGAGTTAGATTGGATGTTAGGAAGAAATTCTTCCCTGTGAGGGTGATGAAGCCTTGTCACAGGTTGCCCAGAGAAGCTGTGGCATCCCTGGAAATGTTCAAGGCCGGGCTGGAGGGGGCTTGGAGCAACCTGGTCTAGTGGAAGGTTCCCATCAATGCCCTTGTCATTGCCTGTGAATGCTCAGATTTGTCTGCATAGTTAGCTCCTCTTCGTTCTCCTTGTAATAACCATTATTTTATAAGTCCGTGACATCATATTATGGATACCACCCAGATACTGCCCTGAAGGTAAAAAGTGAACTGGATTGCTTTCTTACAGATTAGTCCATATCTTAGTTCAGCTTACTGTGCTTTGCATTTTAGTTTTTCATTAGGAAACCCACTAATTAGTACTCTTCCGTGGGTATTTTAGAAGATTTAAATGATATTTTAGAACCTTTTCATGCTAGCTAGTTTTAACCATGAACTGTGTAACACCTGACTGAAGTGCTGAGTGGTGTTGTATATTTTGCAGCTTGGGTGCACGGAGACCCCAGGAAAGTGATTTATCCGACTGACAGCTATGGGCAGTTCTGTGGTCAGAAAGATACCCTCAATGAGTGAGTACAAAATCCATTTACATAACCTTTATTACTCATGCACTGTGAATAAGATGTGAGGTTTCAAATCTCTCTGTCAAAGAGATAGTGATACTCTTACTGTATTTATTCTAAATTAATTTCAGAATTATATTATTTGCTCAGTGCAAATCCCGATCCAAATTGTTACTGTAATGCAGTTGTTTGTGTCATTCAGAAAATATTTTTTCTAAAGTATCAATGTAACTTAAAGATTGTGTCAGCAATAGAAAGTGACTAGCTGGCACAGCTTCTAACTGCCAAAGTTTGGGCAATTAATAACCTGTTGAGTAGTTCTTTATCCACCTTGGGATAAGAGTAGTACTAAGGCATTGTAGCCTGGTTCATAGGTTTTCTCAACATGCACCAAATAACAGAAAAGTCCATAGTGAAAGGCTCTTGTTTTTGTTGTTTTTTTTTCTGGTGCTTATCTGGTACCAGTAGAGAGGAGACAGAGTAGTCTGGGAGACAGGCAACTGTAACCACACCCTCCTTAGGTAAATAGGAGGTAAGTAGAGCAAAATGCCTCTATTTACTTACCTCTGTTTTCCAGTCTTTTTAAATTTTGAATTGTAAGAGTTAGATTAATTAGTTGATATCAACAGAGTACTTATACTTGAAAATAGCTACTGAGGGAAGAAGGATGTTGCATCCGTGTTTTCTCTGGAAATCTAAGTTGTTTATGAAACAGAATTTTAAAAAGGGTTTGCTTTTTCCTTCACCTTCTCCCTTCTGAAAGGTAAGTTTTAGGCACCCTTTATGCCTTTCTCACTGTCAAGAAGCTGGATGCTATGCTAGTGTTTGATAACTCTTTGCTGCTTCTTTTTTTCCCCATTTAGTTTTCTGTGGAAAAAAACGAGGAAGCCACTGTCCAAAGGGCAGTTTGGAAGGGGAGGAGCAGGACATAAGGACTAGAACAGAAGTAGAGCTATGACTATATATCCTCTCAAGTTTTTTTTTTACAGAGGAAACAGGCTAGTGTAAGAAGACCTGTTCCACCCTCTGACTAAGATTCTTCACAGCAATTGTTGGAGGGTCAAACTTCCTGAAGAGGCAAAACAAGGAGAAAAAGTTGTAGTGGTGTGTGTTCCCCTCACTGCAGCCCTTCTCTGCTCCCCAGTTTGGCCTCTGTTGCCTGTAGGAGGTAGTGGGCGAATGGCTTTGGGACACACAGCGTCACAGCTACTGTGTGTGTGGAGCCAGGTGTTTCTCTCTGATTCTTACAATTCACTCCCGTTCCCTCTTTGTTACTCAAGTCTTCCCTTTAGTTATTTCTTACGCTGTGGTTTCCGGTTTGGATTTATGAATGACTCTCCATATGTAGGATTGCTGGAGAATAATACAGCTACTGAGACTGTGTTTTGGCATTTATTTGGTACATTGCGGAGATTCTTATATAAACCGAAAGACACATAATACAACGTACTGGAAAAGCAAGAGTTTTTATAGCGGTAGGCCAGGACATCTCTCTGAATGAGTCTCTCTAGTCCCTGCAGATGTGCTTGTGAGGCTTTTGTCAATACCATTGTTGTTCAGATTCCCTGAAAGTAAGGCTAACCCAGAAATACGGTTTTCCAAAGTCTCCAAGGGCTTACTCTGAGACATTTTGGAAAATAATTGCAGCCTTCATGTTTTGAATCTTGTCCTTGTAATAACAAGTATTTTCAACAGTCTCGCTGAGGAGCAGAAAGGGCAACCTAAAAACCAAGCCAGCACTCACAACTTATGCAAAAACCCATTTGAACTCCAATGAATGCTGTGCAGTCAAATAAATTCTTTCTGTATCATCGTGAAAGTCTCTGTTAGACCTCTTCATGTCTTATAATCTGTCCATTAGTTGCCATGTAATCTCTAAACTTGTTTTGCTGTCTACAGAGTATAATGTACTAATGGAATACAACGCAATTTCATTTTACAGAATACAGACCTAATTCTCAGTGGCTGTTTTCATGGGTTATGTATATGTTTAAACTTTCTTTTCTGCTGTCAATACCAGCAAGTGTGCTAAGGAAAAAAAAAAACAAACTTCATTAATGGTTTTGAGCAGCTCACAGTTCATAAATACTGTCAAGAAACTATTGAAGATCATGATGACAAGTTCAGTCCAAAATTGTATTCTACTAATTTAAAGAAATAGCAACTAATGATAGTGAATTGGTTTTGCCACAATGCATATTTTCGTAAACACTGCATAGCAGAATATACCTCAGTGAAAACAAGTTAACCTTGTAAAAGGTGAGGCAGTTTAGTTAATCCCAGTCTTAAGGAGAGCTTGAATGTGCAGTGGTGCTATATAATGGCTTGGAAGGCACAGTTCATATTCAGCAACTGGTGGGAGAGCAGAGGATTTGTCCTGGATTGGGGTATGCAATGAGATGTAGAAGCAGGACTGGTGTTGAAGCAGGACAGATAGAAGAGGAGCAGCCTTGTTAGCCCAAGCACCCTTTACTGGTAATACTGCCATCCTATTCAGAAGACAGAGCTCCCACTATGCTGCATTGCCACAGTGAAGGTCAGTGGGGGCTCAAACACTGCTTTTTGGGGTCTCTGGCACGTCAGAGAATCATAGAATAGCCTGAGTTGGAAGGGACCGTAAAGCTCATCTCATTCCAACCCTTGTGCCGTGGCCAGGGACACCTTCCACCAGACTGGGTTGCTCCGTTCAACCTGGCCTGGAATACTTCCAGGGATGGGGCAACCACAGCTGCTCTGGGCAGCCTGTGCCAGGGCCTCACAGCCAAGAATTTCTTCCCAATATCCCTTCTAAACCCACTTTCTGTCAGTGAAGCCATTCCCCCTTGTCCTGTCAATCCAGGCCCTTGTAAATAGCCCCTCTCCATCTGTTCTTGTAGGCTCTCTTCAGGTCCTGGAAAGTCAGAGTTAGGTTACCCCCGAATCCTCCTCTTCTCCTGGCTGAACGATCCCAGTTGTCTCAGCCATTTCTCATAGGACAGGTGCTCCGTCTCTGATCCGCTTGGTGGCCCTTCATTGTCTGTAGGGGGGCATTTGCACCGTTATTTCTTATGGGGACACCCCATAATCCTGACTAGCTGGCTTTGAAGTCTTGTTTGAAAAGGTCAGGACTTCTGCCGTATTACCTTCACTAGAGCTATCTGATAGTTTTCTGACGTAGCAAAGATAAACAGCACATTTTGCTGTCCTCAAAACACAGGTCTTAAAGTCAACAGATCTTGGAATCATCAGCTCTCAACAAACCCAAACTGAAGAGCCCAAGTTCCAGTGGATGTCAAGTGTGTGGGACTGTCGGACTGATCGTTATTTATATCAAAGGGCATCTTGTCAGTGTTATTAGTAGATGCTATTGTCATTCTGTTTTTTGGGTGACTGCTTTTAGTTTCCAACCATAAAAAGCTTCTGATTGATTTTGGTGCCACCTTCTGATCAACAAAAATTAGGCAGCTTTTACAGAGCAGCATTTGCTGATGGTGAGTTTGCATGCAGTGCATACACAGGATGTTAAGGGCACAGAGACTATGGTGTTTTTGCAGGGTTATTTTACAGACCTCACCCTTTCAAGGCAGGACTACAGATACGTGGATTGTTTCAGCTTAAAATCTTGCTGCAGAAAAAACTTTTCAAAGTTAGCATTCTTTAGAACAAATATTTCCAGTTTTGTAGATGTCTGGATGTGAAATATTCAGGGTCTGCTTGGGATTTTTTTTGTCTTGTGTTTGCAATATGGATGATCATGGTAATAGAATTTAAATATCAACATATGCTAAAAATTTTGGAATGGTGGGCTGTATAAGCACCTATATTTATGATATTAATTATCTTATATCCATTTCCATAGGAACAAGACCATTTTGTTTTACTTCAATATTCTGAAATGTGCCAGCCCCACAGTGTTAATAAACCTACAGTGCCCTACAACACAGGTGAGTGAAAATGTAGAGATTAAATATTTTCCCTGCATCTTAGTCATGCTGCTTAAAAGTGAGACGTACATTTGTTAGGATTTAAAAATTATTGTTCATGTCCTTCAAAATATAATGTGATTGTTTTATAGATGACCTGTAGCACAGTCTCTGTAGCCTGTGATCGTCAGAAAAATGAAGCAGAAATGCACAAGACTGTGTATTTTGAATAAGAGTAGACACAAAAAGTCTGCTGGCTTGAATATAGCAACTTGTTACTTATGAATTCATCACAGGCAGCTATCCAGTAGTATTCAGTGCATGCAGAAAATATTGATTGATACCTAGGGTTTTCAAAGATAGACACGTGCAAGAAAATGTGCATATTGCCAGTGACAGCTGTATCTGGGTGTGGTTAGAGCCTATGGCACTTTCAAAAGCAAAGATTTTGAAAGCTGGTTCTTGTCTTATGCTGCAGTTTGTGCTCCCTTTGTTGTGCTGTGACTCTTCATGAAGCTGTAAAATAAACCCAGTCACTGCATTTGTGTGGGTTAAATTTACCTTCCTGATCTTTCTTACAACACCATTTTCCTGACCATAAAACGTGGAAATCTCCAACAAGAAAGAGTGAGAACCCTCTTAACACTGTCTAGTTGCTGTCAGAATGAAAACTTGCTCTGTCAGTCACAGTTTTACTTCAGGAATCCCCATCTGTCTGCATGCAGACACCGGCAGTGTTACCCTTCAATCTTTAGATTCTCTTACTAGAACAATTCAGTCTGTTCAGAAATGTGAGGTCGTTGTGTGGGATTTGACTGGTGCTGTGGTCAAGTTGGCAATGGCCATGAATCAAATAGGGTGAAATACTTGTTGAAGGAGAGGTTTTGGGAGCAGCATAGTATTTTGTTCATTTTCAAATATGCAACAACTCCAAAACTAAGATTTTTTTTGAATGCTGTCTGTTACTGCAGGTGGTTAAATCTCTGGTCTTTTGGGAAAAAGCTGAGGAAATGTTTGTTTGATAATTCCTCTTTTGAATTGCAAACAGGGTCCTTCATTCCTGTCCTATCCATATAAATAGCACAAGAAAAAAACCCCAAGAACTAACATAAGAAGAGCTTCAGTTGTGGAATAAGACTGGATTTGAAAACTGTTACTACAGTCCATTCGATCCATAGACAGCACGTTTCATTGCCTGTTTCACAGATGGCAAACAGTTTATAGTAAAGTGTGTACTTGTTAGTCACCTGTTGGTCAGTAAGGACAAAACTCTTCTTTCTTTGTTCCTTGGCCTGTGGGTAGTCTGTAGGACTGAAATACTCATCTAGAAAGACCCTCTTGCAGCATCTGCCCTGTTCTAAGGATTAGTACAAGATCTTTTCCCAAAATTCTTTTAGGTGAATTACATGTGGTGGAATGCCGTTGTCGTGAAAGACAGTTTTGTGCATGATGTCTGTCTGGTACTTGAACAGCAGAGCTTTGCAAAGGGTGTTTGGAAAGCACAGCTTTGGAAACAAGCTGCCTTCTAGAAAAGGCTGAAACTTGCTGTGAAGGTGGAATTCAAACCACCTCACAGTCTTCACACTGAGGAGTCAGAAAGTCTGTCTGCTTACATGATTCCAGTGACCAACAGAGCTTTCTGAGTCTGTTTATTGGGGCAGCCACTCCTCCATAACCTAAATCTAAATCACAACTTCTCAGTGGATGCATTCCTTAAACCCCAGTCCTCACCTGATTTCTCACACAAATCCAGCTGTACCTTGAGTTGTGTGAACTTCATTCCTGACATATGCATCCCCTTGCTTTGTAACTAGGGGAGATCCATCCTTAGTCAACAGTTAAAAGTCACTTTTGAGTGATTTACACGTTACTTGACTTGCCAATATCTTTAGAGATGTATTTGACTAAAGAGGTTGTGTGGACGGGTGGAACAACATTACCTGAGACTTTTGATTTTAATGAGACTTTCTTTAAATGAAGTTCTCCTTATATATGTAGTAGAAAGAAATTGTGTATCCTGAGAAAGTAGCTGCCACCTTGCTTGTATACACTGCTGCTGATAGAAGTAGAGGAGGACTTGACAGGTTTTATCTTGCCATCCAAAAAAATAAATACTCTTTTCATCAGACTGAAAAGCTCCTCTTATCTACCAGAATGTGCAGAACCTAAGAAGACACAGAGATGGGCTTGATATGCCAAGGAGGAGAACACACTTCAAAAGTGTTTTCTATCAAAGAATTCTAGAAGTATTTATTTAGGGAATCAAAAGGACAACATGTGTCCCTTTCTAAATCTTGCAGTAAATATTACTGACGGCAGTGGCATTTTTCTTGCTTTTTCATTACTTTTCATTACCGACTTTTCCTTGCCCTTCTCTACCCAGAGTGTATCTTTACTTGCTTTTTTCTTTTCTTGCAGCTTTGTGTCTCAAAGTGCCCAGACAGGTTTGCAACCTACATTGATGTTCAGGCTTCCTACAGATACAGACCAGATCAGTGGAATTACTTCAGGCAGTTCTGCAAACCTGGTTTTAACAATCCTCGCAAGGTGTGTATGTATCAGTAGATGATAAATACATTTTTTTTCAAGCAGTATGTAATATGCATGATTTTACTGAGCTACATCAAAGTTCTGAATTATTCTGATTTCAACATATAAGGAGATGACCTTTTTATGTGATTTGACAGTTGTTTAATCGAGGTTGAAGGTCTTGAATGCACACTAAACCCCCCACTCTTCCAATGATTGGTGTTTGCCTAAAAGACTATCTGCAGCTACTTGTGTAGTTGTAGTACTGTGGCGAGCAGTATCCTTTAGTATTTAGGTACCCCACAGCAGTAGAGTGGAATGTCTCAAACCAATTCTTAAGGCTCCTAAGTCATCTAAAGCTACTTAGAAATTTAGCTAAGAAAATTTATCTATCCTTCATGTAACTGATTTTGCACTCAAATGTACTGCATTACTTCTCCCATCTTTAATACACCTTGCAATTCAGCTGTATTAATTGGGTTAAATTCTTATTTTTCTTTAAGAGAAAGGTGAAGGGTAGGCAAAGAACAACTGCACAGTCTGTTCTGGCTTAGATGTTGATCCAAAGGTCTTTTCTTTTTTGTCACTAGAAAAGAAAACAAGAATAGTCTTTTCCCAAATCACAATGACAGTTTGGATTCTCACTTAGATCATTAATGTATCTTGCAGCTCCACCAGTCAAGTCTGGGGAGGAAGCTACAAAGCCCAGTTTGGGATATTCCCTCAGACTGGGTGAGAAACAAAAATCACTAGTTATACTGCTATGTATTCAGCATTCCTATTTTTCCCCTTTTTAGTCTGTTGCTCAAGTCCTACGTGATGAAGATTGTCCTTCGATGATCATTCCAAGCAGGCCTTGTGAGTGGTTCTACTTCTTACACACGTCTTAGCAGATTGTGAGCATTCATATTAAAGCACAACTCCAGTCTGAAATACATTTTGTGGCAACACCACTAGGAGCTGTCTGTTATCTGACATTGACATCCCTTCAGTTTTAAAGTATAAATAAATTCAATTTGAAAGTATAAATATTTATTAATATTTTTTCTAATGGTCATCTGTGAACATTCAGCATGTGATTGGGTCAAGCTGAGCACTTTCTTGCTCTTGAATCATCACTGATAGCAAAAGCTCTTCAGCTTAAATTGTGCCTTCCAAAATGAGAGCGAGCAATGCCATTGGCATAAAAAAAAATGCTAAAAATGTGGGAAGGATCATATGACCAGCTATTGAAGTTCAAATCATACTTCGGCCCATTTACAATGCAGCTCTCTTTTCCGTGCGATGCTGGCTACGCAGGGCATACAGAGGAATTAAGGGGCCAAAAATGTCACTGTGGTCAGCAGGTATTTCTGAGTCCATAACCACTGATTTCGGAGCTCATCTCAGCTGCACAAGTTTAGTACTGACCCAGAATATTATCGAAATAAGAAATTGCTGTTTATTTTTGCTATAAATAAAGATTTATATTTAAATAAATGTAAATTAGGGATTATTTTTAAATTAGGGATCATGTAAACCAGGAACAGGTCATTAAAAGGAGAAAATATGGATTAAATTTTTAAAACATAGTATGAATTTGTATGAAAACTGATGTACTGACCCAAAAGACATAAGATGATTTGCAAAGAATCTCTTACATTCTCCTAGACTACAGCAAGGGACAAAGATTACAGAGGGAAGAAAAGATACGTTAAGATATGTTACTTAATTATTTAGTCAGAATAATTGCTGGGGGAGATACACCAGACCGAATATTGAACCCTGGCATTGGTATTTATTGCAATATGATAAGGAAAGCACTGAATGCTTATGTAAAGTACAGCTGTGAAGGAGGACTCACCTGCTCTTCTCTTTGGAATGAAACCAAGGACGTTCTTCAGCAAAGAATAGGGCAGCATAAATGAGTATGCAAACATCTGTCCTTTCCTCTCTTTTTTTATAATCTCCTCCTCCCTCTAACCAGTAGTTTCCGTCTTCTTTCCATTGCTTCATCTCCAAGAATATCTAGTGATAGTGGCTGGTACTGGAGCTCATCTGGCATATAAGGAACCTGGCACTTGCTGTTGTGTATTGTTTTGGGTGCTGGTATGATTCATGGGCAGTCAAGTTGAATCTGTCCCTGAGGGCTGGTCTGATTATTACCATGAAACAGCATATTTGAGATGCTGCAGTTTTTGTAAGCTGCCCAGATACTGACAGAGTAAATTTCAAATTTATTATGAATTCTTAAAGTCTTACATGAAGTGCTGTTGTTATTTGGTAGGACCTAGAAACTCCAGTTGAAATCTATAATCCCACCCTACCTGATGTTAGATGAAAAGCCCCAGAGCATAAAAATCATAATTTTGAATGTAATGGCTCTTCCGAAATTTGTCAAAGTCAACATATGGTTAGATAATCAGTTGAAAAACAATTGACTGTGACTCTGAAATTATTTAAATATGTTACCAAACACACGTGATAAAAGCGGAGCTTGACGTGAAATGTAATATGCATGCTTTGTTTTGATATTTTGAATAGTTCTGAAGAGATGCTTCCCAGACTTCTCCACGAAGAATGGTGTATTGACTGTGGCAAATCAGACTACATTCAAAGATGGACGAGGGAAAACAAGAAATGTAACTGATCTCAGGGAAGCTGCAAAGTAGGTTTTACCCTTCTTCAGTGCTTGTTTGTTGGGTTCTGAGATTGTGCAATAATTTAATAATTGAGAAATAATCAGAATCTGTTGTAGCAACGGACTGAGGGTACCCAAGCAAGACTTGGTAGTAAATGGTCTCCTTGCCTGAGCACTTCCCAAGTTCCATTAAGGAAATCCAGCACTGTGGTGTACAGAAAGGAGCAAAAAGTTTTAGTCTTATTGTCTCAGTCATTTGTTAAAATCATTCCTGTTTTTCCTATTAAAAATTAGCTGTTAGCAGTTCTAGAGTCACAACTGTTTGTCATTTAGCACATTGCAGATATTAATAGTATACACTTGTGTTGTGACATAATAAAAAATTCTGACAATAAAGCCTTTTTATTAACACTTCTTTCGGGACTTGTAGAGACATTCTTATGCAGTTTTTTCTTTGCTGTAACTGCGATCCATGTTGGCTTGGTGGCAGAACTGAAGCTGAAAAATAATATTATACTCTTACCACTACCAAAGATATTTCAAATTCTTTCACTGATCCTGTTTGTTGTTTAAATAAATTCTGCTTTTCTACCTGAAGCAACCTTTTCTTTGATTTGTCTTTTCTCAGCGGCATCAATAATGTCCTGGATGCAAGATCAGTTGGAATGAAAATTTTTGAAGACTATGCCATTTCTTGGTATTGGATTCTAATGTAAGATTTTTTGGGGTATTTTTAGTGTTTCCAGACTCATTTTGGAGGGTGCAGGGAATAAAAAAATAGATCATATATGTGTTTGGTACAAATACTACTTTAGAAGTCAAGGAGTAACTGTAATTTCCTTTCATCAGGTGATGATAATGTTGTTAAGGTTCTGTGCATGACATAAGGATAGTGCAGCATACATACATAGAGTGTCAGTTGATCTGGAATAGCTTTTTAATGTCTTGCCAGACAGAAGATCAGGAGGTGCTGTATTCTGTTGCAGGACTCATGTGTGTGGTAATTCCAAAACTGAAAAATCTTAATCAAGTGACTTTCAAACCAGTTGCAGTTGCCAAGTGTCACTAGTGTATGTATATAAAACAGACAGATTCTAAATTCATGCAAGCAATATACAATTAAATTCATTATAATCGGTAAGTCCAATATAAATCCATAAATCCAATGCAGCAGGCAAAGCAACATCAAGAAGAAAAATTATTGAACGGTATCAACTTTGTCTTGCAATTAATATTCACTAATCACCAATTAATGAAAATGCAGCACTGAAACAAAAGAAGTAGCTACTTTGCTGAAGCAAATATGTAAGTATTTGTGCATTCTTAGCCCATTAGTATTGGTTTTGACGGACCAGGTTGTTGGTCTGTTTAAATAGGAACAGAAGTCATTGCCAGGTGAGAACCTGTAACATGCACGTGTCAAGCATACATTAGTCAAGCCTGAGTGCAAATCCACGTTCGATAATAATACGGAGCGTTAGTCAATTCAGAGACATTAAAAGAGTCAGCTTTTAAAGGTGTTCAGTCACCGGTGGAAAGACAGCTTTCCCATAGTCTGATACTCTGTTCACAGTATTTAGTGGCAGGAAACTCCCAGATTTTCAGCAGTCTTGGGTCTCTCTATCTCTTATTGAAATCAGGCTTATGGTACAGATTCTTTCAAAGGAGATACCACTGAACACATAGGACAGAGAACTAACCATTTTTTTGAACAGAAATTCTAAATATTGAAGCAAGTTTCCACATTTCAAATATTGTATTTTTTGTAAGAAATGTTGCTACTTTAAAGTAGTTGGATAGAATTTTCTTCTCACTTTCCACCAAATGATAGCATAGATCAAATGATTTCTGGACAAATATATTAAAGTGCCAGAGTTTGGGTGATGACAGTGAAGGCTTGACAGTGAAGGGAGACTGGATTAAAAATTAAATATGGAATTGCTGTAGTCTTTTTGGCATACCCACAAAGAACTACTGCTTTCAAGCCTCAGTTTAAGAGAGCTAGTCTGTTGAAGACAGTTGTTCCTGTGTACTCAGTTTTGGTGTTACTAGGATTCATGTAAAACCAACGATAACTGCAGATAAAGATGATTTACTGCTTTCAAGATGGAGCTCCAAAACTAACTTTTCTTGAGGAATACATTCTGAATTGCAATAAGTCATTCAGAAAGGGAAAGTACATCAGGCTAGGGAGCCTTTACATGGCTAGGACTTGAGGCAAGCTTACAAAGGTTTAACTAAGTAAGCTGATGATTTTTTTTATTGTCCTTCTACCTGTCTGGCTTATTTTGCCCAAAACATCTGCTTTTGATTTTTTTTATGATCAGGTTGCCCCCTTTTTTAGCTTTGGTTATTAGCTAAATAAGCTGGGAACATTCAGAAGAAAAGTTATTAAACACAGGCAAGAAGGGGAGGTTAAAACTTTTGAGTCTGTACTAATAAAAAATTCTCATGTAACACCTAATAAAAATAATGAGACATAAAATATTCTTTGAAGCATCTGAGCTGGATATTTGTTTGATGGGATTAATACTCATATTGCTTTATTCATAATGATGTAGAAAGCCTCACAGAGTAAAAGAGCCTTTTGCAATAGTTTTTTCCTTTCTGACTTGCTTTCTGTGAGTGAAAGGAAAACTTAATATTTGTGATATGATATGATATCATATCATACCATATCATGTTATGTCTTAATGAAGAGAAGGCTCTGTAGATGTCTTTCCTAGGGGCTCCATAGAGTCATGCTTAACAGTTTCTTTCTATGCATCATAGTGCCCTGATCATTTCCTCTTCTGATTAGTAGAAGTGGTGATGTGTTGAATTTATGTCCTCCTAACCTCCTGATGGTTTTCTTCCTAAATTAAATTCTTTTTTTTTTTCCTAGGAAGCTCCTAGAATATTGTTTACTAACATTGTTTCTTTGAAAGCAGGGATTTTCAGTGGAGGACATAAACCAGCAACTTCCCTGCTCATAGGTATTCCTCCAATTTAACTTTCTGTACTGTAGATTAGACCATGGCCTGAAAAAGGCAGTGAGTTTTTCAACTGGTGTAAGTGGCAAAAAAGGTATTACATTAATCCCGTTCAGCCATCCTGAGAACCTAATGTGCATAAATATTTCAGGCTCTGCCCTGTGAGATCATCATATATAAGCTGTTTGTTTGTAATAGCAGATAATAACCATGAGAATGTATTTAATACGCAGATTTTGAAATACGTTTTTACAAAGCGTTCTCTTATGTGAGATTAAGTGACCCTCATTTGAAGTAACAGGAATACAAGAAAGTGAATAGAGTCTCATGCTCATTTTCACTGTGTTTCTGTTTCTTCACTTTCTAGTGGGCTGTTCATTGCAATGATGCTGAGTCTGCTCTTCCTTGTGTTATTGAGGTTCACAGCTGGGGTTCTCTTCTGGATTTTCATCTTTGGTGTGATTGGAATTATAGGTTATGGTAGGTGTAATCTTCTAGCCTCTGAGACTATTTTTTCTTATTGCTTAAGTTTGGGCGAGAAAAATCAGTAGTTACATCAATTAAATGGTACAACTGGGTGAATTAATGCCTAGTTTTAGACACAGTCAAATGAAGAGGACATAAATGGCAGCAAAATGTAGTAAAAATTCAGCTGGGCTGATATAGCAGCAGATACAGTGACCTGCATTATCTCTGCACGGTATGCTCAGTCTGTAATCACCTGTACTCATATTTCTTTCCCATATTTGTGATACCATAATTGACTAGTCTCATAGTGATGCATTTTTGGGTTTTGCTTACCTGACGGGCTTATACAAAAGCAAAACATTTGGCTTGTAAGATTTCTTTTTAATTTGTCTTTGCACTCTTCAGACACACTCCTATTATATGTTTATTGTTTTTTAAAAGGCATCTGGCATTGTTACTGGGAGTACGATCATCTTAAAGGAATACCTGGATCTGACCTCACTGTTTATGATATTGGATTCCAGACAGACTTCAAAGTGTACCTGCAACTGAGGCAAACATGGTTAGCATTTAGTAAGTGCCCTTTAAATTTGGTATGTGTTAATGAATATTCAGGAAAATCAGTCAGTGTCTTGATACACTTTTTGCCTAGTTAAATCCCCTCCACTACACATATTGCTCAGAGAAGAAAGCAGAATTCGCTTCCTTTGTATTGTGTAAAAATGTGCTTTTTTCAAGGAGAGTAGTATATTTGTCATGGGAGATAATGCCATTACACTAGTGATAAGAGTAAAAAAACCTTTTGTTACTAGCATTCTACTTCCTGTGTGTTCAGTCTTCATCATGGGGAAAGCAGAAAGCAATAATTAAGTTAGTCATTATGAAGTTGCATTAGGAGGGGTACTTTTCTCTCTCACATTATTATTTTTTTCTTTCTTTGAGCACCCCAGAAATTAGATTAATAAATCACACTAATAACTACACCTCTTTGTATCTTAGAATCATTAAAAAATCAGGATCAAGTCCAGTTCCTGGCCATGCACAGGACACCCCAACAATCCCACCTTGTGCCTGAAAACATTGTCCAAACGCGTCTTGGGCTCTGGCAGCCTTGGGGCCGTGACCTCTGCCCTGGGGGGCCTGTTCCGTGCTCCACTCTGGGGGAAGAACCTTTTCCTGATCTCCCACCTAAACCCCCAAGCCAGCTCCGGTCATTCCCTTGTCTCCTGTCAGGAGAGTGAAGAGATCTGTACCTGCCACTCCACTTCCCCTGACGAGGATGTTGAAGACCACAGTGAGGTCTCCCATCAGTTCACACTCATGTCACTGAATTTTCTTGGAGTCTGATCTAAGACTGTGGAATGAACCGTAGCAAATTTCATCACCTTTATTTTCAGAGATGCTCTATTGCCTCCTCTTACAAGGGCTGTGCATTTTAAACAAAATCTTACTGGAACAAGACAGCCTGCAGTTTACACCTTCGTCCCCAAGAGAAGAGAGAAGAAATACCTGTCAAATATACTTGCACTCCTGTTACTGCTCTATCAGAAGATGCACAGGCTCTTAACTGATGATGAATGGGACTTAGCCAAAAACACTGCCTCTCCCTACTGGTAGCTAAATTAATAGAACAGTAGTTAGTGCTTAAATCTCCTTTCTCTTCTTGGTGTCTTCATTGACCTCTGTGTTGGATCGTTGAGCATATGAGGCATCTTCTACATATTGTTGAGGCAGAGTTTTTTAGTGTGCTCTCCCTAGAGAATATTAGGACTCTATTATGGGTTTTTTTCTTTAAACTCTTCAAGCTCTTCCTCTGCTTGGTTCTTAGCAGCCAGTATATAGTTTATCTAGCATTATCACTTGCACATGTGTAAATTGAGGTACTTGGGAATTGAACTGCTTTTCCAAAATCACCCAGCAAAGTAAATAGTTCTATATCCTGAAGAAAAGGTAGTCAGAGTCCTGGTCTAGAACTCATCACGTACAGACATTGCTTGCCTTATTCACAATGTTTGTTTGGGACAAGTACATTAACCTAACAGAGAGCCAAACTGGAATGAGACCATCTTTAAAGAGCCCTGTTTATATATTCCTTCTTGGGAAAATGGCAAGTGTGTAACAAAAACTTTGTTCTGAATGAGGTCTATGGCTCTGAGCACCACAGCAGTCACTTCAGGGTGCTGTCCCTTCTGTCTTCCTCTCCCTCCACAGAGCTGCTTGGTTTCAGCTGGAGGAGACAAGTGCTGCTGCATACAACAGCCTGCCCCTGTGGGGCTGGTTTAAGTGTTGTCTAACAAAAAATAAATGGATGTCTCAGAGTCAGGGGATGTGTGCTTCAGGCATTAAAGACTCAGTCTTCTCTAGATGAAGTTCATAGAATTTTCTGACTTTTTACTGCAGAAGTAGGTTTTGAATAAACACAAACAGAAATCAGACAGAAGCAGACTGCTGACATCAGAGTTATTTTTCAAATACTGCTTATAACTAAGCGCTCTCAGCTCTCTGACATCAGAGCATGATTCCAGCAGCACAACTGGCAGGAAGGTGAAGGTAATTTGTCCAGAACTGTCCTATCTTAGTCTTTTTCTTTTTTTTTTTTAAACCCAAATGAGGTGAAAGGACCTCAGGTTACTACTCAAACAAACCTATTGATTTTAGTACATCTAAATTTTAGAATTTATATAGATCAGAAAAATGCACTCTCCATGAAAAAGTTTACTCTTCATCTCATGTTTTCTTATGGTTATCTAAATACTACAAATGAGTAAAAGTATAGTATGAACAAATGCTTGTAGTATGAGCAAAATGATTGTTTATGAAAAGAATTTGCAAAGGGTGAGCGGTATGTAAGGCTAGAGACTGCAGTCACATTGAAGTAAATTTTTTATCTTTGAGAATTATACGTTCCAGTTTTCTGTTAAAAGTATAAAGGCTGGGATCAGGTTGTACACGTTCTGACCAACTCTCTGCATATAGAATTTTTTTACCATGGGGCTTAGAAACCTATGAAAGGAGACTGAAGTTTGGTGGGTGCAGTTGGAGAAAGAGAGACCTGCTCAAGCAGGGAATTTTACAGAATTTATAAACAATAGTTTAAACTACAAGGAAAAAAGTGACAGAGGCACCATATTGGTTTGGTTCTTGATAAATCTAACTTCTTTATTTGTTTGTTTAGTGATAATGCTTTGTGGTGTTGAGGTCATAATCATACTGATGCTGATCTTCCTAAGAAATCGGATCCGGATTGCTATTGCACTGTTGAAGGAAGGTAGTAGGTATGTTTGTCTGACTTTATATGTTAATTTTTATTAAATGATTTCTAGAGTATACTCTTCATGAGCCCCATCTTGCCTCTGCCAAGGGCAGAAAGTTGGGGGTTAAAATACAACACTGCTTTTGTTGAACCATGCAAGTATGAAAAGGAACACCAGTGCCCTCTTAATGAGGTTGTGCTTAGTAGAGCTTTCTCTTTCAAAGTAAGGTGCATCTTCCCTCTCCACTTCTTGCCTTAAGAATACATTCACTGACGATGTTCCCACATATCCTCAGTGCAAGAAGGCGTCTCAGCAAACAGCTACGTGTGGTACACTGTTAATAGCAGCCTGGGACCTGGAACTGCCAGCTGTGCTCTGTCATTGTCTCTGCAGTCACATACTGCTGGTAGAGGATCCGTGTTGTTCTGTCTGTGGCTTCTGTTTAGGAAGGACTAGGAGATTCTACTGGCTCCAGTCAAACTTCTGTGTGGAGAGGCATAGATCTGCAGAGAGAAAAGGAGACTTCTGTGACCAGACATTGTAAGGGAGTGCAGTTCAACATATTTCTTTTTCGCTCTGAGAAAAGAAGAAAGCAGAGTGAGATATGAGAGTTGAAGGCCTAAGGGACCTCCTCGTTGTGTGTTTCCTGAAATCTACATAGGCTTGGTTCACAGTGGCTCCTGTTTTACACAGTGACAACACTTAGTTTTGTTTTTTGTGGTTGTGTGGTTTTTTTTTTTCAGGATTTTTTTGTTTCTTTGTTGTTGTTGTTGTTGTTTCTTTTTTGTGATTTTTTTGGGGGGGTTGGTTTATTTTTGTTTTCTTTTTTTTGTTTTGTTTTTGTTTTGGGGGGTTTTGGTGGTTTTTTTGTGTTTGGGGTTTTTGTTTGTTTGTTTGTTTGTGTTGGTTTTTGGGTGGGTTTTTTTTGCATGGAAATATTACAAGGAAGAAATGGACTTAAAACTGACTGACTTAAAACATCAGGCCCTTGGATTTCATTGCAAATAGGCTATGGTCTCATAGACCCTGGAAGCAGGGCTGTGTTCTTAGAACACATGGAGTTCACTCTGAGTTCGTCTGTGTGCACTTGCTTGTGGTTTTCTGCCATCTCTATTGACATTGTGGTTCCTGAAAATCAGGATTTGGGATTTTTGTCATGGGATTAAGAAATACTGAAGTTTTGCATTTAGCCAGGTTTCTGTTTCCTGTCTTATGCTACTGTGCAATTAGAGCGTAGCAATTAGTTTAGGCAGCACTAATTTATACTCTTTAATTCCTGTTCATTAAAATCCAGGAACACTTTTAACACTCTTCAAAATCTTTGTTCACAGCCTTGACAGGTGAAAGGACTTTAGAGAGTTCATAAAATGAGTAGTAATAACATTCTGTAGTTTTCCAGCAGCATGGAAAGGTCACTGGAAGGTGAACTTTTTACTCTCATGCATGATGCATGAAATGAAACACTGTATGTAATTACTGTAAACCTAAGACTATGCCCTGTATTTAGGAAGATGAAAAGTAAGGTGCTAATGACTGGAAATGAAATTATGTTTTTCAATACCTTTTAGCTACATTTTCAAAAGCATTGCAGTTATAATGCCAATAATTGACTTGAAATCCATAGTTAGAAACAGCAGTTGTTAATCAGTTTGTTGGAATAACAGGCCATGGTCTTAATGGTAACTAAGAGGCCTACAACTAATTGCTGAACACAGCTCATTTGTTGTGACTGTTTCTCAGACACCATAAGGCTGCTCCCTCCTGTGTGACTCATAATGGACTTTTTTGTCTCTGGAGTCAGACAACAATTGATGTTTTTGCCCATAACCTCTTGATTGCACATGACAGTTTCCCTGCATTCTCCCCAGTATTTACTACTTTACCTTTAGAAACAGTAAATTTTTCTCCTTTTGCATTCTGTAAATTGCATCCTATAAAATAAATAGCGTCAGAAGTGCCATAAGTCATAGGAGAAATACTGTAGGAAATAGTACTAGACAAAAAGGCTTGTAATAAGCTTACAGGGTCACAGGAAAGAAAATTTGGATTAACAGGAAGAGGTAGCTTACAGGCATGTAAAGAGCACCAACCTCTAAACTTCAGTGAACAAAGCACATGCTCTCTGAATTCACATCCAGTGAGAAACCCAGCTGGAGGCGTTCACTTCTGGGATAGCAGCAGCCAGTTTACCAAGAGGGGTAGTATCAATACCCTCTTACAGAGAAGGAGCCCCTGGCAGGGTAGGAGCCAGCATGCTCAAGTTCCTGCTCACTAGTCACATTCTAGCCACAAGAATTAGCAGTAGAATATCAGTCTTTATATGCCTTGATATTAAAAGAAGCTCTCTAAGCTGTCAACAGCAAGAGGCAATTATTCGTTTTGCCTACCAGAAGTCAAAGGTGAGCACCACTTTCTACAGCACATGCAAAGAAAGTCACACAGTTGCAGGAAGGTGTGAGTCTGTCCTGGCATTGCAGAGACAAGGTGACTGTCTCTGCCCCACAATAGTTAGCACTTAAGGCAGGAAAGTTGCTGGGAACAGACTTGTCAAATACAGAACAAGGTAATTTCAGGTGTACAGGAGTGAAGGAAGGGCACAGGATGAGCAGAGTGCATTAAAGACATACAGGGTACTGCCTGCAGCAGTCAGCCAGGAGATGTCATGGAGTTCGGTTAGTGGCCTGCAAAGAGATGGATCTCTGAAACAGTCATGAAGGAGGAGAAAGTAGAAGACAGGCTGGAACATGGCAAATTGATAAAGGTAATGGTAGTACCATTGATAAAAGTGGAGTGGTAGAAATGACAAAGTCAAGGTTTGAAGACATAAGAAAAAAAGTACCTGCTATATTCTGAGATCCTAGCACTAGTATATGCTATGACTGTCAACAAGGATCTCAAAGTAAAATTTCTGGAAGAGGACTGATTAGAAGCTTGTTTCTGGAATTGCTGTAGCTTATTGATGTGTTTTATTTCTTTTATAGGGCAATTGGCTATATAATGTCTACACTGTTCTACCCAATCATCACCTTCTTACTCATTGCAATTTGTATTTCCTACTGGGCTGTGACAGCTGTGTATCCTTCAAAGTGTGTGTACCTATCTGGAGCAAGTCTTCTGGTCTGCAAGGCTAGATAATTTTCTGCTATTTCATGTTAATTAAACCAGTATTAAGAGGCCTATATGGTGACTTAGCACTTACTCTTCTGATGCAGTCTTCCTCACTGCCGTCTGCATGTGATGTACAAATCACATGCATTTTATTTAATTTAAAAGAGCTGGTAAAATTCAGGCTGAGGCAGGGGGATCGTACAAGGCCCTGTATACTGCATAAGCTTGACTCTAGGGGGTGAAAAGGGCCCTCAGCAAAGAGTGAATGTCGTCTTTAATGTGCTGTATGCTCTACAGGCCTGGTGTTAATGGTCTCTTAGTTAGCTGGAGGTGGAGTGGGCTCTGTATGTGTTTTGTTCAGAAAAATATGAGAAAGGAGTGAGAGAATATACAAAATATCTTCTCTGAATTGTCTAACAGCAGCCACTGTTCCTGAACAGCGAGGGTTTGATAAGGATTAAGAAAGGGGAAAACTGCTATTTGAAAACCAGTAGTTACTTCATATGCAAAGAGGATCAGTTGTTGCTGTTGAGGACAGTGTTAATTCATCCTTATGCTCTGCATCTACTTCTGCCAAAATACAAACTGTTAAAGAACTAATCTGCATGGTCTGCCTTGTCAAAGACAGATGTGGAGGAGAGGTGGGGATACCTTTCAAGGTTATGCCCCCTGCCCGTTCTGGTCAGGGCTAATTACAGCTCTGGGTGTGTTTGCCTTAGTTCTCTAAATAATGAGAGTACTTGGTCTTGTCTGTCAACCCTTCAGATACATCTTTGCAGAGCAAGAGCCGTTTTCCTGTTACCTGCACAAGTTCTTAAGAGCTAGTGGTTACCCACTGCAGAATCCTAAATTGCTCAAACCCCACGTTCTGTGATTCCTCCTTAAAACACATCATTCAGTTTTCTGGCCACATCAGGAGAACCTGTGTACAAAGTAATGGCTAATCAAACACTGTGCAAGTATGCAAACCTCACTTGTGACCCAGAGGTAAGTGTAACAAATATTTGCCTACAGTGAGAGCTATACTAGTTGCATTTCTTAATCACTGTTAAATGCAGTGCTAGTAGAAAATGTGTATATTTTAAGTAATGAGTCCCCATGTTAAATCTGAAAATATTACCTAGTGTTCAGGTAACACTTCTTTATTTTACAGACATAAACTAGTTTTTCTGCTAAACTGTCCTGTAAATATTAACCGTAGTAATTTACAGGATGAGAAAGGAAGAGACAGGAATACCATTTTATTGGAAAGCTGTTCTTGAATTTGTGAGGAATCTGTTTTTTGGTCTTCCAAAGGCAGTGGTAGCCTTTGAGGCACAGCTACCACTGTAAATTGCTCAAGGACTAGCCATGATGTGAAGCAGAAGCATAGCTGCTTCTTCTGGCACAGTAATTACCTTTATGAAGCAAAAATATTTGTCTTTTTTTTTTGTTTCCCCCAGTTTTTCCTTCAGGCAAATGATTTTACTTGACTGTGGGTTTGAATTTCAGGACTCTTTAAAAACTAGAAATATTTATCGAATGTTATGCACCAGGAGAAAAATAACGCCATGCACCAGCACAGGCTGCAGGTGGCCTGCTGGAGGGCAGCTCTGCAGGGAAAGAGCTGGGGGTTCCGGTGGACAACAAAACTGTCCCTGAGCCAGCCCTTTGTCCTGGGGGCCAAGGGGCCGAGGGGATCCTCATGTGCTTCAGGAAGAGCATTTCCAGCAGCTCAGGGAGGTGATGCTGCCCCCTGCTCGGGCACATCTGGAGTGCTCTGCCCACATCTGGGCTCCTCGGGACAGGAGGGACGCGGAGCTCCCGCAGCGGGATCAGCGAAGGCTGTGGAGAGGATGAGGGCAGACAGGAGCATCTCCCTGCTGAGCAAAGGCTGGGGGAGCTGGGCTGTTCAGCCTTGAGAGCAGCCCCAGCTCAGAGGGCTCCTCATCCCTGGCTGTCCCTGTGTGCAGGGAGGGGGCAGAGCATGGACCGGGCTCTGCTCCCTGGGGCCGGCAATGGCACAAGAGGAACGGGCAGAAACTGATGCATTAAATTTCGTTGTACTGTGGTGGTGATGTATACCCCACCCTGCTGATGTCTAAACACTACAAAAGAAAAAGGAATTAGAATTGATCTGGTTTCATTTCACGTGCAAACTAAGTAAATGCATGAAATGAACAATAGAAATGGGGAAAAGTGATTCAGTGTAAAGATTACTCCTATTTTTAACAGTCTGAGATACATAAGCTAAGTTGTGACAATATTCACAGTTTGTATTAAATGGTATAGCTCAGTTTTTCATTTCAACTGTGGCGATTTGCCTGAATGTCCGATTTGGCCTCTGGTTTTCAAATAGAGAGAAATATTTTTTATAATTGAGTCAACTTTCTTTAATGAAGCATTTATATATCTTAGAAGTAGATCTATGAAATTCAAATTCCAGTTATTCAAGTTTCAGGGATGTGGTGAACAGCCCTGTTTGCCAACACCTGTTTTAAAGTTAAGTCTTTGCATAAGACTGTGTAAGTCTTTGATATGAATCCTTAAATACATAAACTATGTAAACAGGTTACATAGTGTTGCAGCTTTGAATGAGGTAATGAAACATCAAACAGAATTGTGTTTTTATTAACCTGCTAAACTTTAGAGGCTGTGTACATAGAATTCATTGCTTATAATTGTGTTGTTTATTTTTCTTTCTATTCAGACTTTTAACACAACCAATGTGACTAAACTGTGCCCAGGTGCTCAGTGTACTTTTGCTTTTTATGGAGGAGAAAGCCTGTACCATAAGTACATCTTCATCTTCCAGTTAGCCAATGTCTTTGTGTTTCTCTGGCTGGTGAACTTTGCAATTGCACTGGGTCAGTGTACCCTTGCTGGTGCCTTTGCCTCTTATTACTGGGCCTATCGAAAACCAGCTGATATTCCGCTGTGGCCGCTCTTCTCTTCATTTGGACGAGCAATACGGTAAGTCTGTGCATCCGGATGTGAGCCTTGTCGTGTATCTGACAAGTGCTCTTTTTACATCTAGGGAAGCCAGTCTTAGAATAACAGATGAAAATTAGAAGTCAGCATTATGGTTTCATCTCAGGGGTAGCCAAGCCCCCCTGCAGCTGCCTGCTTGCTCCCCCACAGTGGGATGGGGGAGAGCATCTGAACGGTGAAAATACGAAAACACGTGGGCTGAGGTAAAGATAGTTTAATAGGTAAAAGAAAGCTGCATGCACAAGCAAAGCAAAGAATTCATTCCCCATTTCCCCCAGGTAGGCAGCTGTTCAGCCAGCCGCAGTACAGCAGGGCTTCTTCACGTATAGCAGTGACTTGGGCAGACAAACTCCATAACTTCAAATGTTCCACTCTCACCCCTCCTTCCACCAGCTGTTATTGCTGAGCACGACACCATATGGTGTGAGTTATTCCTGGGGTCCTTTGGGGTCAGCTATCCTGGCCATGTCCCCTCTCAGCTCCTCATGCACTGTGAACCTGCTCATCAGTGGGACAGGGTCAGGAGCAGAGCAGCCCTTGGCACTGTGCAAGTGCTGCCCAGCAGTGGCTACACATGGGTATGTTATCATGGCAGTCCTGCTCAAAAATCCAAACCATAGCACAGCATGAGCAACTATGGAAAAAACTAACTCTAGCCCATCCAAAACCAGGACCGTTGGGAAGATGTAGTTATTGGGGGAAGGCTGAATCCTGGAGCCCTGCAGCACCAAGGCTGCTGCAGCTCTGTGCCCCCAGATCCAACCAGTTGTAAGGCTGGGCAGGTACTCCCAGTAGACACACACACTAAACACATGTATACAACACATGTGTACACAGGTTGAGACACAGCCACAGCACTGACAAGCACCAACAGCACCAATGGCTTCATTCTGTGATGGATCAGGATGAAAGTCCATTAGTTTATGTAATTCCCACTAATGGACCTTCCCCCACTTCTGATTTTATTTATATATACATACACATGTGCATACATATATCTGTGAGTGTATGCTGACATGACCTAACAGTCATATATTTTGCTTTTAGATACCATACAGGTTCGCTGGCATTTGGAGCCTTAATTCTTGCAATTGTCCAGCTTATTAGAGTAATACTGGAGTACTTGGATCACAAACTGAAAGGTGAGATTTATGAATCTGCTCTAAGTTGTTAAGACCTTCCTTGCTCAATTACTTCCTTACTTTCCCAAGCTGTTTTTTAGCAATGGAAAGAGATTAATTCCACATTATCCATTATAGTTTCTTTTGAAGACAGTAAATTTGTGTTGATTTACTCAAACCGTGTCTATGTTCTTGAGAACCTAACTCAAAGTTCAGATGGAATACAAGTCTGATCTAATTGCAAGCTAGTGAGCTAAATTTGGTTGAGAAAGACAGTCCATACCTAGAAATAAAGAAATGTTTCTGCTTTTGTCACAATTTAAGGTCTTCTTCTGAATAGCTTTCTACATTCTGAAGACTGTTCACGAGTTCTATGTATGATGTACTCTCACCTGCTTTTTTCAGGTACCCAGAACTCCTTCACTAGATTTCTACTCTGCTGCCTCAAGTGCTGTTTCTGGTGTTTGGAAAAATTCTTGAAATTTATAAACAGAAATGCCTACATCATGGTATGTGCTGTGTCTGCATGTGGTCTCCCCGGTCTAGGACACTAAAACATCCTAGACGCTGCTAGCTGATCAGAAGTCAGCAGTACTCAAATCTACTGAATAAATGATGAGATTTGTGGGAGTTTTCAGTACATGCATGTGGTTTTACCATGAAAAAGTAAGATTTTTTTTTTTTCTGATTTCAGCCTCTTTTTATTCCTGTCTTTGTCCATCACCCTCACCCCCAAAACAAGTGGGAAGGGATGGCATAACTAGTTGGTTAACTCCCTGATTTCAACAGGAATATTGGCTTATTTCATATTGCTTGTTGATAACTCTTCTGTTTGGAGGCAATATATGAATAAGGAGGTCAGAAGGCATGTGGTAATTGTATTTCCACCTGGAAGTTAAAAGCACAAATTCTGCTAGCAGCAGCAATGATATTTCTCTCAAGTAAGCCTTCTTAGCTTCCAGATAAGAGAGGTTTGAAATCTTCACATAAATAAACATACACAGATTTCAGCCTGGGATGTTCTGGTTTGAAGCAATTTCAGTGATTGAATGGTATGGTCACATACTTCTTGTCTCAAAGACGGTGGCTGTGATGGGTTCATTACAACCTGTGTTCATGCAACTGATGTTTCCAATTACTGTCATCTTGAAGAGGAACTGTTGTTTTTGACAATTGTCTTTACAGTTCGTAAACTGTCTGAGCTGAGAGCTGTTCTAGTGTATCTTACCCTTGTGGACACTATTCCAGGAAGAAATGGTCTTGTTCTTGAATTACTTTAGCTGCTTTACTTTATGCCAGTTTCTTCTTCAGTGAAAGCAGCATCAGGTCCGAGGAGATACCTACAGGGGTCAGCTCACTTCAGCTCTACAGCTGCCTATTCCTTTCCACTGACTATAAATCTAGTGTAGGTAACTAGCAAAGGGAGAAGAATCCCTCAACAAGTACCTTTTTTTTGCTCTGCTTGGCAAACTAAATACTGAGTCTACTTCCTGCAAGATCACGAGGGGTGCCATGCTCATCCCCGGGTGATTTGAAGGGGAAAGATGGATTATATTCTGTTGTAGCCTGATGGAAAGTATTGAGAAGTAGCAGGTGACTGAGGAAAGTGCTTTATGTTCATCTGAGTTTCAAGGCCACATATTAGGGAGAACTATGCATTACATGCAGTAAGATCATGACATACAAAGTGGTATCCCAATTGTTCAAAATACTTAACAGCTACTATTATTTTGCAGATTGCCATATATGGTAAAAACTTCTGCACCTCGGCAAAGGAAGCATTCTTTTTGCTCATGCGGAATGTGGTGAGGTAAGGGACTCTCTCCCAGTCCTTGGAAATGTCAGCAGTTCCTGCTGTTGCACTCTGTGGACGCACTTCTTTCCTCTCCAGTACCTTCTCCCAATGCTGAGTGCTGCTTCTGTCCTCAGACATGGCCCTCACTTCTTCCACTCAGTGTGCAGCAGCAGGCTGCCCAGTGCAGTAACCTATGCAGAGCTGATGTAATCTCACTGTTTTGTTGTGGTTGCTCTCTGTAATTCCTGAGTACCCAGTACATTGTGATAATTCCTCCAAGAAACAAGTGGAGCCCCTGAGAGGAGATGTGCGGATACACAGGAACGGGGTGCTCATCATCTGCCATATGTTTGATTTTTGAGCTTTGGTCCACTTGGTCTGAGAAAAGCAAAGCAGAAAAACCTGAGTCTTCAGATTCATTCAGAAATCTTACGAGGTGTCGGAGAGTGGAAGTAAAGAAGAGAGAATACTTTCCATTCAAAGGGATTGTCTTTAACATAACCAGATCTCCCCTGATGCTTGGAAATTCCCTGGCCTTTTTCTCCACTACCCAGTGTGCAGCCAAACTCCCTGTTCTCATCAATGCTTTCCTTCATTGCTTCTGAGTCTTCCTTTGCTACTGTAAGATGAAAAGACAATAACTTAGGAGCTGGCCATATTGATGCAATAGCACACAACCTAATTACCAAGCAAGAGACACAGTAAAACTGGTTAGGTGTTTTAAATTATTAAGTGAAGGACTGGGAGAAGGAGAGAAATGGAGAGGAAGGCTGAAAGAGGAAAATGGAAATGATGCTTAAGAAAGAACAGGAAAGGATTGGAGATGGGAGAATGGAATACCTTCATTATGTTACCCTGCACTAATATCAGGACAGTGATGTCCATACTGCGTAATGCCTGTGCAATAGAAAAGAAGCTGCTTTTAATTCCTTACAGAAAATCACCTCTCTGCCCTTTATGATTTTCTGCTTAGGATTTTCCTCTTAATTTTAAACTTGTTCTTAAGTAAGAGCAATAGTTAAAAGCTAGGCATATGATTCTTTTGTTTCGAATAAAGATGTTTTTGTCTTGTATATTTTGCTAAATCTGAGCTCTGACAGGTTAATGACGATTTGTCTCCTTAGTAGCTCTTAACGTTTATTTTTCACAGTAGTCGGTGCTGTGTATTACTGTATCCGTAATGGTAATATGGCCTTCTGTGCTGTCAAGAGGTTGATGATACAAAGCTCATTTTTCATCCCATTATTTACCTGCAGTTTCTGGTAAGACAGGCTGGCAGGACATTGAGCAGAAACTCCCTGCTGTGCTTTCAATGAGTGCTGCAGATTTATTGTCAGCTTTTTTGTCTACCTTCATTCACCTGTGATTATCTTCCTGCTTTGAAGTCTCCTGCCTTCAGTGTTGTACCGTGATATCGTAAAATAGCAGATTGGGCATGCTATGGGGTCATGAAATGTGGCCAGGTAGGGCCAAGTGAAAAGGAGGCCTACCAGAAATCTACATAAATACTGCTTTGTTTTGATGTGTACTTTGGCTATTTTGGTCTGGCTTATCTGTGCCCCTAGAAGAAAGGCTGAAATAAAAATATTTTGAAGTTTTGGGTTGGTTGTTTTTTTGGTTTTTTTTTTAAACCAGCTTGAGCAATAAACAGTCTTCATGTTAGACGTGTAGCAGCATTGCTACTTGAAGGCCTTACTCCAGAAATGCTCAGTGCTTTTTTGCCTCCTGTGATTATGCTGTAGTAACACCCATCTCAGCACTGCCTGTCTGTGGTGGTATGTTGTCAGCCTGTAAAAACAGCAGAACACAGCTTCTGGTCATGTTTTGCAATTATCCATAGGTGTAAGGAGAAAGAATATAAATGTCTGGTTTGTGATGATTATGTATCATTTGTCCTTTGCTAAACAGGGTTGCAGTTCTGGACAAAGTAACAGACTTCCTTCTATTCCTGGGAAAAATCCTTGTTGCTGGTGGTGTAGGTAAGCTAGTTGATTTTTTTCTGAATTGTATGTTCTATTTTCTGGTACCCACAAGCATCCCTGCCATATTTATATACGCTTAGGTAGCAGCTGGAGGTTCTCACTGGTCTGGCTATTTGGAAATATGTTCCTGTGTTTCTAGGAGTTGCTAGATCAAACTAATTTTTTTTATTTTTTCTTCCCCTTTCTCCCCCTGCCCAGTGCCTGGTTTGCCTTGACAGCATCTTTTCCATAATTGCTTTTACTGCTCTTGCATGTGTGGCTGGTGCAAGGACTTCTGTGGCCATAGCATCCTAGTTGAACCAAACCAAATTCACATCCAATAAGTCAGCCACAGTCAGTTCTCCTTTTGCAAGAACTGAACAAAATTGCAAATGAGACTCACCTGGTAACAGACAACTGCATACAGGAGGTGGTGGTACAGGTCAGCAGGAATGGACCTGAAGTTCTGCTGTATTTGACTCCATTATAGCTATAAGCTATAGTAAAAGAAATAGAGTATTTCTAGCATTCTTATAGGGTTTTCTTAGTTATCAGCAAATATCAAATGAGTATTAATGGTTTTCTGTGACAGAAAAGTGTTTTTTTTTTTTTTTAATTAAGCACTTTCAGGAATTCAGGTTGGCGGTATTCTGTTACAGTTTCCCAAAATTGTCACAGCAGTTTCAAAAAACTATTTTACAAATAACCATATTTTGCATTCTGTATACTTTCAAAGTTAACTAATTAATTATATTTTAATCAAAAGTTGAAAACTAGTACCAAGAGCTGTTCTAAAATATTTTGTCATCACTGTAAAATTACATGATTTTTTAGTTTTGCTGTTAAATTCAGTAGAATGGTGAAACAAAACAAGTAATTAAAGTCTTTCTGGGCCCATGAATGTCTTTATGGTAATTGATTCATTTACATAGCTCTTCTGTCAGATAATTAGTATTGAGGAATGTATTGTTTACAGACTTTCATTGAAACCAACCTTGGATCTGTTGTCTGTCTTACGCATTCTTTAGATCCTGGGAAATCAAAGCTAGCATGGGAATCACTAATTGCCTGTGCTTCTTGCAGGTGTTCTCGCATTCTTTTTCTTCACACAGAGAATACCAGTCTTTGCACAAGAAGTGCCAATGTTAAATTTCTACTGGGTACCATTGTTGGTAAGGCAACCATCTAATCTCCTGAATACTTGGGGCAGTTTGAGGTGCTCAGACCGCTCAGGGCATGGTCTGGTAGCAGCTTCTGCAGTCAGCTTCTCCGTTGGCATGGTGTCTACTGGAGTGAGGCCAGATCTGCTGCACCCCAGTCCTTGGGGTCCTTCCGGCAGAAGTGATACTGCAGTGACTCTGAATCTTCAGAAAAATCAGGTTTCACATCTGCTCAGACTTCCCAGACCTCAAGGCACTAATGACAGTATGGGTTCTAATGGAAGGGACTTGCGATGCATCTCTCCTTTTGTAGGCACCCCCTTTCTTCAGAACATCTCCAGGCTGAGCGGTTCTTGAAGGAGTTCAGAATATTCTTGGCTTATATTCTCCTTGGAGGTTGAAATAGTTCCAGTTTGGCAACTGGAAAACTAGCAGCTACTGCATGTTAGAATACAGTGTCTTGAACCTGTGATCCCTGTCCACAGCAGTAGTAACCTTTGGTAGAAATAAAGGGCTGACATTAAATTCTTCTACATTTGCTTAGCAGTCTAGGCTTCTGACTTGTGTTAATACTGCCACGCTGGTGCCAAAGAAATTTGGGAGTTTATTGTGGTTTGTTTTTTGTAGACAGTCATCATTGGCTCTTACCTAGTTGCGCACGGATTCTTCAGCGTCTATGCAATGTGTGTTGACACGCTTTTCCTCTGCTTTTGTAAGTACTATGTTTTCTTTCAGTAATACCTGCAAGTCATGGAAAAAGGAGTAGAAAATCACCTTGTCCATTCCTTACAGAAGTCTGGTGACATACTAGCAGACTGTATGAAAAATTAACAGTTTCTTCTTTTCACATTGGCTCTGTGATACGTTCTTCAGTGCGTATTCAAATTTATTACTTTAAGAAGTGTAAGGTAACTTTATAGTTCATGGAGATATCTGGCTTTTGTTTTTCAGATGTTCCTTAAATTTCAGATGTTCCATAAACTTTCATTAAGTTTGCTTCTGGGTGCTTTGTGAAGAGCCCTGTACAGTACTGATTTGATTAAGTGTCTTGATAATAACAAATATATTCTTTGGTACATAGGTAGTATTTTGTTTTCTGTTTAATAACCCTGACCAAAGTATTATGCTGCATTACCTCAAATGTTCTGTAAAATGTTACTTGAAACTATCTGTCCCTTAGACCCCCCATGACAAACGATCATGGGCCCTGTCAAAGGGACTAATGTCCAGGCTGTCCAGTCAGAGAATACTAAAACCACAAAAGAAATCTCTTGCTCTTGAGTTAGGATATGACTATAAGAAGCAGATGGCCTTAGCATGTAGTACCTTCCATATGCTGCATTTTTCTATAATGAAAATAATTCTGGTATGTCCAAGTAGAAATTAGTTACATGGTAGTGATTGTTCTTGCAATTGGTGAATTATTTGACTATACTAAGGGAAATAGTCATAGGCTTGAGCTTTCATATATATGCACACTGTATTACTGAAGTGATGTAAACATGATAATACTGAGTCTTTAAACACTCACTTTAACTTTGCTTCTCGAGAAACTAAGGTTAGCCGGTATTCTGGAAAAACTGGGTTGCCAAAGAATCACAGGAATAAGATCAGTTAGAAAACTCAAATCTGATATCTAGTTGAGAGCTACATCCTATTTTTCTCATGTTATGGACTTTGGTTCTAAGCAAACATGAACACAGGCAGACAGAGCACTAATAGCACTTAAAGAAATAAGGTAAACCACAAATAAGTAAATTATTAGTGTTATTTATTTATTTATTTAGTTATGTAGAATGAACTGAAATATAGCAGGTTTGTTGGTATGCTCAAAAATGAAAATATTTTCTTTTTAGTTTATTCCAAAGACACGTGGTATATGTTGCCATGGAGATATGTTGAGATTTACCTCCTCTGACTTCCTTGGCCACTCCTTACAACTCGGGCTCTCATTTTGGCTCTGCAGATCTGACTGTCTGCCTCTGTGGGGTTGCAGTTGCAATGACTGTGCTTCACTGACACTCCCTCCCAGTTGCCCACTGGTGTGTAATTGTTCACTGGTCTGTGACTGCTGCGTGGCACCAACTGGGCTGTACCCTGACCAGTGGTTTAGTCATGACAATCTGTAGGAAAAAAAAGTAATGTATGCCTTGTTGTTTTAAATTCATATTCTGTTCTGCTTCCCATGCTTCCATTCAGTAATGAACAGTGCATTAGATAGAAGATCATTCATGGCAGTAGGTTTTCAAATGAACTTTATCTTAGGCAGTGAAAAAGGGTCCAGTTTTAAAAAGTGCTTAAATGCATGGCTGCCTTTGTGGCACATTTTCTAGCAAGAGGTTTCCAAAATGCCATGGTTCAGTGGAGGAATGAGAGTTTCTGAAAATTTCCACCTATACTGCCAAACAAAAGATGTGGAGAATAAAAAGGATATATTGCTGTCGTTTAAAAATGGCAATATGTTTGTGTCTCTGCATCATGTAAAACCTCTTGTGGTCTGAGGAAATAGAAATTTTATAATGTCCTTCATCAACTTAATAATATAGTTAAATTACCTTGATTGAGAATTTTTTTTAATGTTGGGTCTTTTGCTCTCTCCTTTTTTCAATTCTGTTTGTGTCTCTGTGTGTGTGGTTGTACTGCTGTTTCCTTTTTTGACGGCTTTTGCTGTGTAAATTCAGGTGAAGACCTGGAAAGAAATGATGGATCTACAGCAAAACCCTACTTCATGTCAGCTAGCCTCCACCGAATTCTAGGGAAGAAGAAACTAAGCCCTAAGAAGGCAGTGGTATAACAAACGCTAAACCTCAACATCAAAAAGTGTCACTTTTAAGCAAAATGTGTATAAAGTAGGCAAAAGTAAAAACTGTAAATGATGCTTCTGGTTAATGGGTGATTCTTTTTTTCCTTTTGCTCATATTAAAAAAAAAATAGCAACATTGGTAACATTTAACTAGTTTAAATGCTTAAACTAACAGCTGTGAAAACAAGGCCATGTTTTAGTTTATAGAGTGCCTATGAAAAGGAAAATGTAAATTTGAAACTTTTATAAGTCTATAATGATGTTTTAATAACTTTTGTAATACAAGTTGCTGCCGTAGATGACAGCAGTTTTGATAATGTTTCTTCTTATAAGTGTATATTTGTAAAAGAAATTCAGGCAATTTTTTGAAAGCACTAACGTATAACCTAATTAGCCATAAAAAAAGATAGTTTGAGACTCCAGTTAACCAGGAGATGGTACTAAATTTGTAAATATGGTGCTATGATTGTATTTTTTTGTACAAGCTGGTTCGCAGCTATTTAAACTGTGATTATACATGCATTAATGATTCCCTACACTGAAAAATGTAGTGATATTTTAATCACATCCACAACTGCGTCTTTTAAGACATGATGGTACCCTGCGGGTCCCAAAGAAGATAGTCAGAAAAAACTTTAGTTGATACTGCTTAAAGTCGAGTTTTCTGTGAGTTGTGCTTAAAAGGTGATATAACTGAGAGAAGGTCCCACTGCAGTTGAAGTGATTTGTGGTTCACACAAATGAGGTTTCATCTGGTACAAGATGGTGAATGTATAATTTTTAGCTGATGTCTAAGAGAGATGCACATGTGTTAATATCCCCCTGTCTCTGATGAGTCTCTGTATTCTATGTTACAAGGAAGTTGAGCTTCACTGAAAGGAAAACTAAATGCAGTCTTTTTTTTCATTGAAAGAAAGTCTTTGCTCTCTGTGTGTGCACAAGGAGTTCTGTTGCCTCCACCTAGCTTAGAAGGGCTCCTGTCAAGCCGTTGGAACGACTGTGTGGGTGCAGAGGGCCGGGGCTGCGCTTTCTGCATGTCTCTGTGCTCCCAGTAGCTCACACAGTAACGTACTGGGACATTGAACTCAAGTCATCTCATGATACAGGAATAATTATTCAACTACTCTGAAAGGTTTAGTTTGCTTTTTGATTGTTAAATTTGCACAGTCATTAGTACAAAGTCATTAATACATGTGTTGGTAGGAAGCACATTAACATTCAGTGTGGTTTATGACCCTCCCAGTAGTGAAACTGTCACTGTGGATAACAGCTCTGCTGATGGAAAAAGTCTTAACACTGGAGAGCTACTCAAGTCTGTTACTGCCAAGAGCTGAGCTAAAAGGGTTTTAATTTATTAGTCTCCTGGGGGAGCCAAAGACCCAGCCATACAGAGGCCTGCCCCTAGTTTTCATGGATTCCAGTCTACTGAAGAAGTTATTCCAGCACAGTCCACTTTCCAGGAGTGGCATGCGCTATACATTTCCCAGTTCTGTGACAGGCGTTCAGCACATGGAAATACTTCTCTAACCCTAGGAGTTCATTGGTGTCACAAAAAGAAATGCAAATTCTTTTCCAGATGATTTGAAGGCCAGTTTCTGGGGCAAATTTACTGAGCATGCACATCCCAATGGGATTTTGCTGTCTAACTTACAGCTCCAGTTTGTGATTACTGTAATCGCTGCAAAGGCAGTAGCACTGTCCTTCATGCCGTGGGTCTGGGATCATGTTGATGCACAAGTGACTGGCATCCACACGCTTGCAGTCATGGCTGTAGTAAGATCTTGAAATTCTGCGACCTGATGTGCAGGTGGGAGTGTCCTTGTAAGCATTTTCTGTGGTCCAGTGGATGCTGGAGCCCTTTTCCCTGAAGCAAAAATGAGGGGTTCCATTTAGGACTCAAATAATGTAAAATAAAGGCATACAGTTTCATATGTAACTACTGATTATAGGCACCCATAGATTTTCGTAACCCCTCCTGAGACACCCTAAAGTAAAACTGACTTTCAGAAAGGTCTGAGAATCCTACCTTTTGGGGAAAAAAAAAATATACTGCTGAGGGATGAAGTTTTTCATCATTATCATCATTCCTTTCTCATTATGGGCATGGCATGGAGTACACCCCCCCCCATTTCTAAACTTCACTGGGAATTAAGTGAGTAACTTGGGGCTATGTGCAACCATTCTGTGATTAAATAAGATGTTGGTCTCATTACAGTCCATGTTCTAAAGCTTTTTTTTTTTCTTTTTACTACTACCGAGTGATTAATTTTCAGCTAAAGAAACTGCATCACATAATCTCTGTTTCTGCTGGACTTGAGTGTCTTACTGGGAGCTCAACTGAAAAAAGCATATGTCTGAATATAGCTTGCTTTTTTATCATATGAATGTAGCCACAGAGTTTACTAGGAATAAAACGTAATAGAAATAGTATACAGTTATTTGATTAGAAGACTTTTGTAACAAGCCTATGCATTTACTAAAGGAATTTCTAAAAGTGAAAGTTTTAAATTGTATTATTATTTATATACAGTAAAAAAGAATATATGTATAAATTTGCTCCTTTCACTGTTTTGTGAAAGTATTTAGAATGTAAGTCATCATCATTTCTGAGAAGAAAATTTTAAAGCCATTTCCTTAATGATAGAATTATGAGAACTGTGAAAATACAAAGCAATATGATATAGATTTTGTAATAAATAAATTCAGTAAGTAAGTAATAATTAATATTAAAATTGGCTTTCTGAAACAAAATTGCTAATAATTACTAAGTCAAAATTCATGCAAGTATTTACTTGGGAAAGAATCACCTAAGATGTTTCAAGACTATCTTATTATAGTGGTTCCTAACTAATCTGTAGGCCAGAGTCTGCCAATGTGCACCACAGAGGAGGTACTAGTATTGACATTATGACAGCTTTGTTGCTTGGTTTAGTATAAAATTCAAAATTCCATTTTTTGCTTTAGAGAGTGGAACACAGTAAAATATGAGGGGCTGGTGCTGGTTCCGTGCTCGCTCATGGTGCCGGTTCCGTGCTCACTCACGGTGCCGGTTCCGTGCTCACGGTGCCGGTTCCGTGCTCGCTCATGGTGCCGGTTCCGTGCTCGCTCATGGTGCCGGTTCCGTGCTCACTCACGGTGCCGGTTCCGTGCTCACTCACGGCGCCGGTTCCGTGCTCACTCACGGCGCCGGTTCCGTGCTCACTCACGGCGCCGGTTCCGTGCTCACGGCGCCGGTTCCGTGCTCACGGCGCCGGTTCCGTGCTCACGGCGCCGGTTCCGTGCTCACGGCACCGGTTCCGTGCTCACGGTGCTGGTTCTGTGCTCACGGTGCTGGTTCCGTGCTCACTCATGGTGCTGGTTCCGTGCTCACGGTGCTGGTTCAGTGCTCACGGTGCCGGTTCCGTGCTCACGGCGCCGGTTCCGTGCTCACGGTGCCGGTTCCGTGCTCACCGTGCCGGTTCCGTGCTCACGGTGCCGGTTCCGTGCTCACGGTGCCGGTTCAGTGCTCACGGTGCCGGTTCCGTGCTCACTGTGCCGGTTCCGTGCTCACGGTGCCGGTTCCGTGCTCACGGCGCCGGTTCCGTGCTCACTGTGCCGGTTCCGTGCTCACGGCGCTGGGTGGAGGGGATGGGAGACCCCAGAGCCAGCAGGCTCCCCAACTACTGAGGGTTCACGAGTCAGGGTCACACCGAGCACCTTCTCCCTGGGAGCAGCTTTGGAGAAGCAGGTGGCTCTGAGGAAGGACCCTTTTTAAAAAAAAGCAACATTCTCAAGATCACAAACAAGCAGAATGTAGAAACCAAGACAGTAGAAAACACCTGCTTACCACATCTGTGTAATCACATTTGTTTAGTTCAGTTTAAATTCATTGTATCTCCCTAGGGCATGTTACTGGATGGCTTTCATTTACATGTTTTATACCAAAGTTTAATGTCAAGCCTTCAAATTTTGTAAAAAAAAAAAAAAAAAAAAAAAAAAAAGTAACCATGGAAACAAAACACAGAAACAAGAAGATAGGATGATTTCTTCTGCTGAGGGTTTTTTTCCAAGCAGCATTCAGCAGATGGTTCTTGGGTGATCCAAGGATGCTGAATATTCTTTTACATGTTAGTATTTAATGAAGCATTTTACTATTGCATGTTCTGCTGTAGAACAGGAAAAATATTTTGGCAGATGCAATGTCAGGCTGATTCTGGGATAGTCAGTAAGTGTTCTTCCACTGTCAGAGAAGTGATTATGAAGAATAAACTGACTGTTTTTGAGTAACACAGAATGTCTCCCTTTGACCAGTTGCTCAGCCTGGACAGCTGTGTCCTTGCAGACAAAGTGCCTTACTGGCTGTTACTTTACCTGTCTTACATTTTGAAATTCTTTCATACCATGTCGACTACAAAACAGAAGAGGCTAGAGAGGAAAACCAACACTTTATTTCAAATTAACTGAGAAAAAATGAACTGTAGTACAGATGTCAGATGTGTTTGGACTGTGTGATGCAGCACACACCATTTCCCTGTTGCTGTTGTCAGATTATGAAAGTTGATGGTGTGGTCTGGGAGAAAACATGACAATTGTAGTGTTGCAAATACATGAAAACAATGCAAGACTGTTCCATTTTTATGCAGTAGATTTTTTTAATAGCTTTAATTTGTGGTATAGTGGACTTCGGAGTAGGGCCTATTCTGCTTTCTGTTACAATGATCATGCGTGTTGTACCTGTGTAACTGTGGGTAGAACAGTTGCTACTTACAACAGAAGGAATAAAGCTGACAAATACATATATATTACTGTAATACATCTATTTGCGTGTTTATAAGACATAAAGTTCCTTCTCCATTTCAAGACTGCTAATTTCCTATTCTGGAAGTGTTTTATAAATTGTTTTAAATTTTTAAACTTTTGATACAGGCAATGATTTTTGGGGTAATATGTAATTTGTACTGCACTGTAATCAATTAGATAACTGTTTCTTCATGTTCAAGTAACACTAGTGCTACTAATATTAAAATTGTCTGTTATTCTATGCTACAAAATGTCCACATGCATTTGTCCCAAATAATGAGTTTTGAAACCATAAAAATGGCTCTTTGAGGTTTAAGAAATGAAAGGTAGGTTACTGTTTCATTAATATGATTCTTAAGATTATATTATCTTGCCAAAACCAAATTAACGAGCATGATTATTTGAGCTCTTAACCCTGTTGCTTCTGCTATGCAGAAATAGAAACCTATTGTTTAAATATCTTTGATAACGGAAGCGCTTTTGTTGTTACTTCACCGTTTTACAGTTCTTGGGGATTGTTCTAATAAAGATTTCCATACAAGCCGGAGTGCGTCTGCGCCGCGCCGGGCTGTACGCGGGGCTGTACGCTGGGCCGTACGCGGGGCTGTGCGGTGGCACGGGGGGCGGAACGGGGCCACGCGGGGCGCGCTTCGGTGCCGGCGGGGGGGGGGGCGAGGTTTGGGGGCGCGGGGTGCCAGGAGCACTTTGGTGCCGAGGTCTTGTGGGCGCCTGCTGCCGCGGAGGAGCAGGGCAGAGAAGGCTCCGGGCGGACAGCTGCCGCTGCTGCTGGTTGGAGGGGAATTCCGGGCTTCATTTATAAAGGCCGGAGGATTGTTTGCATTTTTTTATTTCATTTTAAATTTTTTGAACTGTGTAATAATAAATCATACTAGCTTTTGTCTGAACCTGAATTGAGATCTTATATAAAGCAGGGCGTATGGCTGAAATGGTACCATGGAACTCAGCAGAAATCTTTTTTGGAGTTTGGGTGGCTCACTAACAGTCCTATTTTCCCATCTTTGTGAGAAGTGAAGAAAACCTTTATTGTATGTTGGCAGAGCATCGCAGGCAGATGAGCGGGGGCAGATGACTCCCCATCTGGCCAGGGGCCTGTTGCATACATTTCTCTGGCAGATAGAGTAAAAAAACACCACCAAACCCTGTGCAAAAGCTTTTCAGAGATGGGGATGGATTTCAGCAGTGGTAGCAGTGGAGCAATTACTTGGAGTCGGGACAAAGGAAGAATTTGGACTCGAGGCTAAGGTATGCCTTGCAAGTCATTCCATATGTGGGGAGCCTTGTCTGACATTGCTTCTGTCATTCAGCAAGCCCTGCAATGAGACCTTGAATTAGCAAAGCAAGTTTTTGAATGAGCAGAGCAAGCTGGTATGGCTGTGTGTTTGGGGTTCAGTGGCCGAATAGCCAATAGATGCATACACAGAATCTGTGTATACATAATGGCAGCATATATCATTTAAGGGAAAATGAGCATGTATGGGGCTTATATCATATGATGCCATTTCTTGGCGAGGGTTAAATGCATCAGTGTTGGTGGGGAGACTGCTTGGTTTGTGCTGTCCAGTCACTGGCCATGAGTACCAACACTTGTTCAGCCCAGTTCTGTGCCACAAGGGGTGGTAGGCAGTTGCTGGGAAAGGGAATTTGTGACAAAGTTGTGGGTTTGATCCCTGTATGGGCCCTTGACCTGAATTGGACTTGATGATCCTTGAAGATCTCTTCCAACTCAGAATATCCTGTGATTCTGTGAAAGCAAATGAATATGGAGAGGAAAATGACACATCTTAAGAGTTTTAGATGTGGACCAGTTCAGTCCAAACTAAACAGTGAAAAGTGAACAACGAAAGTGATCTTCCCTGATCACTTGGTGTTCCCTGAGCCCAGGTTAGCAGCTAGACTGAGGCTGTGCCACATGGAAGAAGTACATTACAGTTGCTTGGAAGAGATAAAAGACACTGCTTTTCTATGGTAAATCTCTATGAACGCAGATATACTTTTGTTTCCCTTTTATGTTTTGGTTTTCTTTCTTTTGAGCATTTGATCAGATGCAAATTTGGCAAACAAAATCTGCATGCTTTTTATTCCATAAAGCATTGCTGTAAAACTCAGTTTTGACCATGTCAGAAAGCAACAACAGTAAAGCACTGTATATGTTAAAGAACATTGTTTGAATTCAAGTGATCATGTATAGCCTTGCAGAATCTAACATAGTGTACTGAGGCACTGGAAGGTACTGTTGTAATATAGAAGTTATTTTAAGGGGATTCTGGAGCACAGAGGACCTTTACTATGCGTCTCATATGTATGTTGTTAATTTTTATTAAAATCTGGATATTTTTATTTTTTAGACTACATCAGTATCTCCTGTTAACACATGCAGTCTGTTGGAACTGACTGCAGCTATTAGTTATATTGTCCTTCAGAAAATGTCAGGTTTACTAACCAAATTGTTTTCTTGCCTTTTTTTAAATTTGTTTTCAGAATGACAGGTTTTTTTGTCTCACATGGTTTTCTTACTGTTTATGTTACATTTAAGTCTAACGTTGGCTGCGTGCCATAGAAACTTTAATCCCCATCCAAATTAATTTGAAGCCTACCTGGAGCTTTTTCTCATGTATCAGCAGTCTGATCTCCAGTCTTTTCTAGGGGTCCTACTTTTGCAAGATTTGTTCCTTTTGGTTAGCCAAGGGAAATGTCGTACTGTGCAAGTGTCCCTGCCAGCCCTGGGCTGCGGACCAGTGAGCCATGTCATCAGCTGATGGAACGCAGCATGGCTACTCGTTTGCAGTCAGTAGGTGTGTTTTGGGAAGCCCCTGTGTTCTGAGCATCTTGCTCGTGGAGGTGCCCTCTCTGGCACTGGTGCCAGCTGCTCAGGGGCAGGGAGAAGAGGCTGCCTCACTCTGCTCTGGCACCGGGAGCTGTCGTGGTGCTGCAGTTCCTCTGGGCCACGGTAGCAGGGCAGCAGTGGTGTGCTCTGACTGAAATTTCTGCTAAAGAAGGAAACGGTAATGTAACTGACCTGTTACAATCAAACAGACCCTGGTCATAAATATGGGATGAAAATATTTTTGTCTCAGCCACTGTCTGATGTGTATTACCTGTACATATCTTTGTGGTTTGACTTTGCAGATAGATGTTGCTTTTGGTGCATTTTCTGCAAAAACCGGCATGCTCCTTTGCAAATCCACACATCTGCAGATGGCTTGGAGAAGGAAAGGATTCTTTTATACAGAACTTCATAATGTAGTTTCTGGTTGCCATCATTTTCAACACATCTGACCAACTCAATTTCCTGTCTTGAATCAACTTTCATTTCATTAAGTCTCGAGCTCTCATTTCTGTTGGTTTGGCTGGGCTCTGCAGGCAATGTTTTAATTTTAGAGTCTGAAAGAGGCTAAGTTTGGAAAAGAATCAAATAGTCTCCTCTCTCCCAGGCAAAGGGTCTGTACTTATTTTGCTCCAAATGATATTGTCAAAAGGGTCTTGTAGTTTTTATTTTACTTTTTGTTTGTTTGTTTGTTTTAGTTTACAAAGTTCCACTTTGTTACAAAAATACTGACAACTTGAACAATATGTCATCATATTGGTATGTTTAAACTCACAAGTGTGTTGCTTTTTTGGAATACTTACAGTGGTCCAAAACAGATTAACAAATCATAGTATAATAGTCAGCTGTAGTGGTTCTGGGTCACTGGAGCTTAAAAAAATTGTTGTTAAATTCTTTGTGAGTTTAATATTAGTGGCTCTTGTATAGCAGTGGCAACTCTTTCTGAACTGGTGTAATGACAACAAACCTGCCCTGGTGCATTTGCGTGTATCAGTGGAAAGTGAGCATCCCAGCCCACTCCCCAGTCATCTGTACAAATTCCTGCAGAGACACTGAAGATCAAGGTGCATGTTGAAAGGTAACATTTTTATGCATTTAACTGTGCATAACATAGATACACACTTCTTTGATCTTAAAATTATACTATGGCTAAATGCCTGTATCCATATTGCAGGAATGCTACTGTTTCTGCTGATTATTTCTGAAAATAGTAAAAAAAAGTGGCCGCTAGTGAATCCTGCATTCAGCATATTACAGCTTACATGCTATTTAAATGATACTTTTATAATTAGCTTTCTTGGATGTCCTGCTAACTTATATTAAATAAAATCAAACACTTCCCTGTGTGATTTTTCTTTTTAAATGGAGTAGCTATCTTACAAATGCAATGGCCTAGTTTTAAAATAGGAAAATGTGTAACTTTTTTAATATACTGTTTAGTATACTGTTACTTGTCCTAAGTTTCTTCTCTTTTGGTAATTACCTTTGTTTTTGGGAGGCTTGGAGCAGGAGACATCTTTCTCCCATGAGATTAACTCAGGAAGTAATATTGGTGCAGTTTGTGATGGCAGCTGTCATATCATTCAGGAAGGGGATTGGTTTCTGTTGTGGTATGGCAGAGTTTTTTTAAAAAATCCAAACCAAACCAAAAATGCCCACCCAAATAGACAAACAAGCCCATAAGAACAGTGTTTGAAGGAGAGCTGATGCTTTGTCACAGATGTGCCCAACAGAGAAAAGCTCTTTTTGAGAGACATGGGGAAGAAGTCCAGGGAGAGCTGTTTAAAGAGAGGAATGTGCAATTTGCAGGCAGAAAAGGAAGTTGTGAGGTGTTCTCACAGGAGTACTGTTGATTTGGTGTACCCTTATTTTTGTGGGGGAAGAAATAAATTAGCAGGAGTGGAAGAGGAAAGATGAGTGCAGTCAGAGAGACAAATGATGGATGCAGACCCAAATATTTGACTTTGGTTGCTCCACCTTGCCCCTCATCCTGGTAATGAATAAATACTGCAGCTCAAATGGCTGACATCACGCTTCAGTTGGTCAGCTGTTTCAACTGAAAGAGTAGATGCTTACTTCATTACTGTTTTTTTTAACTGAAGGGATTCACAGCTATAAGTAACATATGAAGTAAGTACACTTTAAATTAAAATAGAAAAAGAAACAAACTCTTTGTATCCCTGAAGCAAGGTATTCAGGGCAGGTTTGTCATAAACAGCAAGTGTGGTAAAAATATATGAGGTACATTTAGACAAAGATATTTAAAAAGCCAAATAAACTATGGCAGAATGCTTTTGCAAGAGACCTGTCCGGAGGTTGAATATAAAGGCTGACATTCTGCATTTTTGCTGGCATCCACCCATGACAAGGGAAGAATGACTAGTGCTGGACCACTGGTTATAGTAGAACCATGTCAGGTTGCATCAACAGACTGCTGCAGCTGGAAATACTGAAGCAGTTTGTGCATTTTGGGTCAAAGCAGATTATTCTGCTGCTAGCTGGACAGAGAATAATGAGTTCAGGTACTCTGCTTAGAAGGGTCTCTTCTGAGTGAAGGGCAGATTTGGAACTTACTGAAAACAGAAATTGGGGAAAAAAAAGTTTGGGTCAAAACACTCTTCCACTGAGGCACTTTCCAAAGAGGAAGTACGGGGCAGTTCAGAACTGGAATTCAAAAGGATTTTGAAAACTTTGAGAAATAGTAAGAAAGAAATGATGAAATTCAGTATGGTAAAATAGAAGCTGCTTATTGCAGTTTACATAATTGAAGCAGAATGGTAAGCAAGAGCCAAGGTAACAGCTGGCCACAAGCAGAAGGTGGAGGGCAGTGCTAAGAGAAGAAAAGCAATTGCCAATCTAGAGCCCGCAACAACAAGCCCTTTATCTGCCCTAATCCTTCAGCAGAGCAGCAGCAAGGTCTTGGCTAAACCCCAGTGCCATGCTTCAAGATGACAAAGAAAACAGCACAGAAACAACCAGACATTTAGAAAATATGAGTTGGTGTGAAAAACTCAATGAAGCAGATTTGCTTGGCAGGGAAGAGAAGACTTGTTAATTTATTTATTTTTTTTCCTGAAGAAGGTGCCAGATTTCCTTAATCTCCTATTTTCAACTCTGCATTTTCCCAGCCCCACTTATGAATATCTGCTCAAACACTCAAGAGTAGCAAAAGATCAAAAGATGAATGCTCCTGCTTCCTATTTTCATAGGGAAATAGGAAAGCTGCTCCCCATGTACTTAATCCTGTTCTGACTTTGGAACTGAACAGAAAGAGGTGTTTCATAAATAAGCTTAAACTTGCTTTTGTTTCAGGCAATCTGAAGCTACTCAGTTCTTCAAATTAGTGGGAATAATTACTTTTCCTTAAAGCTACTCAGTGCAATCCCAGTTGCATTTTAAGTTACCAAGTTATGTTAACATCTAAATTAACATTATTTAGCATTGAACTGGTAAAACTTCAGCTGTAAAGTTGTCCTACTTGCATATCAGACAAACGAACAAAAACTAGTTTGTCTGCTTCTATGCATGCAGTTTGGTAGCATGCAGATACATGGAGCTAGCTTAGGTACTGAAAATGGCATCTGGAATTCAGTATTCTACCCAGGGCATTTCACTTAGAAGGGATGTATGCTAGAATAAAATATAAAGTCAGTCAAGTTCCCCTACAGTCTCCATCTTGAGTGTTTCGGGAAAAAAAGGGGGAAAAAAAGGATGATAAAAGCCTTGACAAACCCCTGCCAGTGCAAGGAGATTGCTTTTTCTACTCAGATTAGCTTAGACATCAGTGAGCAGCACTGAAAACGGTGCCAGTATTTAACTTACGGAACTTGAATAATTCAGAGCTTTCAGTTAAAGCTCTGTTTACAAAAGTCATCAACACTACCTTTTCCAGATTGGAATGGTTTGACCAGCACTGTTAAGGAATTTCACAGAGTAGACAGTAATGCATAGCTGGGACAGAAAAAAGGAATATGGACACGCACCCCCCTTTCAAAGTATGTTTTCCTTTTGATGCAAATAAAGTTTGAGGGAACAAGGGGGATCTAACTGCCTTTAATCATTGAGGGAAACTAGTCTCTGAAGCCAAAAATCAGTTGAATTTATAGTAACCTCAGTATCAAAACATACTCTATGAGTAAATCTTAGCACATTAACAGCTTTAAACACAGGAGACTGCAGTGCATTTGACTGAATTCCAGTTGTTGTTCATATGCAGTTTGACATAGGTCAGTTAAAATACCAAACTAGAGTTTACTTTTAAAATGCTGAACAAGATCTTGCTTTTAAAAAGCAGAGTACTTAAGTATTTAATCTTATTCACTGCCCTGCTTAATAAAACCACAAGATAAAACCACTGAAGAAAACAAAAGCTGAACTAAGAAAGATTCAGAATGTTAAAGCAGATGTGACTTCAAGTTCTCCAATTGCCAAGTCACAGTTTAAAATCTGTCCTATACATCCCCAATTTCCCTCTCCCCCAGGTGTGCACCCTCAGGAGCAGCACCACTTTGCGTGTACCTGTTTGTACAGCACACACTTGGAGTGTTGCAAGATCCATCTAAGTCCATGAAACTACTTTTTTTATCAATTGAAATAGATATGAGCCTCCCAGAAGCTTCAGTGGGCTTCAGTGTAATTTTCCTCAGTATAGCACCAGGGACCTTCTTTTAAAATTAAGGATTTAAGTTAAGCACTTGACAAATGATCACAGTTTAGCTATAGACACAGCAACATTTTTGCTTGGCATGCTACAGCAGAAACTTTATTCACTTCTTTTTGAAAATATTTGCAACCAAAATTTATTTTTGTAAACTCACAGAAATAAGCTTTAACATATAGGCTGTATACAACTCAAATACAGATAATACTTTTAGCAATAACTTACAGATACAAACTAATGATAAACTACAATTTCACAAAGATTGTAAACATGTTGCACAATTGTCAGTCCTTTCTTTTAGGCAAAGTGCTCTTTTGATGACAAATAAATTAACACACACATAACTAGAGTGGACTACTTCCAGACAATACAAAAGTGTGTTTAATAAGGCTTGTAAACAATGTAATAGTTACTTATGCAGAATCCATAAAAGTGTCTTGCAGGCTAAACAGACGTACGTACCTGGGCAGCAAAAAAATGTTCTTGAAAATGCTTTGGGTGTTAAATAAAAAGTTAACATTAATGTCTTTCCAATGATATTTTCAATACACTATGACTTAAGGTTACATCTTTAATAGTTTAGATCCCTGACAAAAAGGAATTAGGTGTGACTTAGTGGCAGTTGTGTCATTGAATGGGGTAGCAAAGGCTGAAGTCCAAGAGCTGTAGGTGAATGAGCTACAAAAACAAACATTTACCAGTCAACTTCATTGAAAATAGCAAAAAATTTTAAGTCAGTAAATCCTACTGGATAATGACAATTCACTGTCCCAACCCTGCAGCATGTTCCATTTTTCCTGGCCCAGCATCTGCACTCCTCCACCCACACCCCACCTTAACACCACTGCTCTGGAGCAGAACAAGCTCAGGCCACCTATGCAGCTCAGCCTGGTTCTCCCAAAACTTTTACGTTCCCTCCTAACCACAAATAGGAGCCAAAGTTGTTGACTTGCTGGTTCATAAGACAAACAGTGACTGAGGTACTTTTGACCAGCAGGCTCTCCCCCTCACTCCCATTGGGTATTACTGTGAGGGAAGCTGAAGCTCTCAGAGAATCTGTTGGATTGAGCATACTCGCAGTCCACGGGATAAAAGCCAGGGAGCAGGTGGCAGTTTTCATTAAAATTACATATTATTAAAATATGGCAGACTATTTAAATAAGTGATTTAATTTCTCATTGTTTTTTGATAGTCTGGAAGCACAAATAGTTGCCTTTACTCAGACCTTCAGCCATGCTATTACAGTGAAGGGATGCTACTTTCTTCATGAGGTACAGATAGCAAGTACAGTATTGATATATCCTATAGAGACTACTAGAAATTATAAACCTAATAGGTTTCTTTAATCAGTACTTGGTAAACTGTTCTTGCTAAGGCTGATAAAGATATTACTAGGAGAAAAAGAGCAAAGCTGTTGTACCTACCATCCATGTAGCTATGCAGAGCAGTCAGCATAGTCCCATCCTGGGGTACGTACGCAGAGTATGCCATTTCTTCTAACATGGGTGGAGACAACCTGGAGGGCTGAACTGCTGTGACAGGAGCAGTAGATGAATGATTAGGACTAACATGTTTCTTATGGCGTGCTCTGCAATTCTGAAACCACACCTGAAAGAGAGGGAAATACACATCTCATTGATAGGTTGCGTGCAACATTAGCACAACAACAATAACCTTGGAGCTTATCTTAAGCTGAGTTTGCAGAGTTAATTGGGTCTTTGACTCAATGCTGATAGTCCAAATGGAGAAATAGCCATTCTAAACCTACAAGTGGGGTCAAGTCAGGAATGCTTCTTCAGTACCCAGCAGCCCACCAAGGACAGGGACAGGCACAGCGAGGGGGCTGGGCATCTCCTGGGGCCGGAGTTTCCCCAGGCCAAGCAACAGGGCCTGCAGCCCCACTCTGCTTGGATCGCACTCCTCAACACATCCCAGACACAGTCTTCTCCCTGCCTGGACCCTACTGACAGCAAAGCATTTTTTCATAGGATACCCATTTGCCTTTTCACATGGAAAAGCATGCAAGCTTCTTTTTTTTTTTTTTTGTTTTAAAGGATTTATTACAGGTGCCATATACCCCATTTCTTTAGAAACACTCTCATTCTTCCAGGCTGGAATGAGCCAACGTGACAAAAAATTTATTTATATTAACATATAAAAATTTATATTATATTTAAAAATCAGATTTACATCTAAAAAACATCCATATTATGTTTACTGAGAGACATCTTTAAGCAAAGAGTCCAAGTTTGTGTTTCAGTTTTGGTTAGCATGGCTGTATATTTTAACTTTACTCTCTAGAGAAGGTGACTAGATATTCACTTGCTCCTAATGTGTACCACAAGATGCTTTCAAAAAGAGTGCAGGTCTTAAGAACAGACTATTGAAGTCAGAAATACATATTTGGAATAATTTAGTGCCAATTTCTATACTATTTAAGCTGAGAAGTTTCTTTCTAGAAGAATCAATCCTCCACACAAAGAACAAAAAGAATACAGCAAGTTTTCCAAATTAACATGCTTGTTCTAGACCTATTCCTAAGGACATTGTCTGACGTTAAAACAGATTAGATCTTTCTCCATGTCAGAATAACCTCACAGAGAAAATTGTGATTGAGCATTGCCAATGGATGAGTACCAGACTTTGTGAGTCAAGTAACTTCACTCTGTTACCTGTATAACACGCCTGCTCAAGCCTGTTCTTTCTGCCAGTTTCTGAAGCGTTTGTGCATCTGGATTGTTGTCCTGAGCAAATTGTGCTTGCATAACCTGAAAAGATATGCAAGATATGAGATTGCAGGAGCATTTGTGTCGAAAGCCACATTAGACGGTCTTCTCAGACTACAGTACTACCCCTTGCCTGTCTTCAGGAAACTGTTGTAATCCTTAATCTCTAGAGAGTCCTCAATACATAAGAAACCCCAAAGACCCCTCCAAAAAAAAAACCAAAACAAAACACCCCCCCCCAAAAACAAAACAAAACCCAAACAACAGAACCCCAAACCCAAACAACAAAAACAAAACAAAAAATCCCCACACCACCCCAAAAACAAACAAAAACCCAACCAAAAAACCCCCAAAAAACAAAAAACCCCACAAACACAAAAAAACCCCCAAAAAACACACCACCAAACCAACCACCAAAAACCCCACAAACAAAAAAACCCCAAAAAACCCACCAAAAAACCTCAAACCCTTGCTATGCTTAACTGGGCTGTAACATTTACCAGAAATTAAAGAAATTGATTCTGCTTGGCAGTAGTGAAAACTGGAAGAGGTGCTCTGTAAGATTACCTTAAAAGAGCTGTAGGAGAAAATTCACTCCAAAGCAATTCAAATATGCTCAATAAACACCTATAGCAGCAGACCACAGCATAAGGAAGTCATGAGCCATAGTCTACCACTGTGAACTTGTCAATCACCATCTGCATCCTATATGATATGGAGTAAATGATCTTCTTTTCATCTCCGTGGAGGACACAGAAATTAGGAAGCACTCTGTATTTCCTTTGCCTTTAATCAACCCAAGAAACAGGCTCCACCTTGGCTGACCTGTCCTTTTAGATTGCTTGGTTATTCATCTTTTTACAGAAAATTAAAGTTAACACTTGTCATAAGGATATAAATTACACTTTTTTGAGGAAGTAGATGTCAATTCGGCCTGCATCCTGAATACTTTCAGAGGCTTGAAGGGTTTGCCCTGTTTATGAAAGTAAGGCTTCATGGATTTCTGCAAGGTATCTTCAGCAATTTCAAAAGCATTATTTTCTCTTTTTTGGATTTTTGACCCTTAATTTGACCAAGCAAATTTTCCCTGGCTTCATCTTTGAAGATTCAGACTACTACTCTTCTCATTCAGGAACTATTTACTTTTGTAATTTTTCATAGAATCACAGACTAAATGGAGTTGGAAGGGACCTTAAAACCTGCCCTTGCTCCAGCCCTATGCCATGGGCAGGGACACCTTCCACTAGACCAGGTTCCTTCAAGCCCTGTTCTGCCTGGCCTTGGACACTGCCAATGATAGGGCAGCCCCAGCTTCTCTGGGCACCCTGTACCAGTATCCCACCAGCCTCAAAGAGAAGAATGCCTTCCCAATATCTGATCTAATACTGCCCTCTGTCTGTGGCAGCCATTCCCCCTTGTCCTATCACTCCGGGCCCTTGTCCAAACTGCCTCTCCAGCTCCCTTGGAGCCCCTTTAGGTCCTGGAAGGTGGTACAGAACAAAAACATCAAAAAAGTACGGATATCCTTTTGTACAAGTACTTTGTGAGGTGGGTAATTACATACTGCCACTCTGACAGTCCATTTATCCCTACATTGCTCCTGTTGGTAGCAAAGTCTTACAGCAGCCTCGAGGGTAGGTATAGAGGTGCAACAAGTAGATAGAAATTATCAGTAAATAACAACCGGCCATAAGACCTCAAACACTTGGTGAAGTGTGTTACAATCTACCTTAACCAGGAAAAGGGGAACATGGAAGTTTCGATGACTGCAGCTGGGAAGAAGCCCTGAACACAGTTCCCATCCCAATGGCTGGTCCTATCACCATTTCAGCTACTGCTGGCAAAAAAAGTTCCTTTTACAGGATTTCTGCTCAATATCCAGAGCCCTTGCCCTGTGCATCTGTCAGATTATTGCTAACATGCGTGCTTTGTGTTAACACTACCTTCTATCTCCAGTCATGACTAGAATAGGAACCCAAGGTTTGAACACCCCCATGCCCTTTTATATAGCACTACTTTAACACCTCACATGTTATTACACCTCAGCATGAGTTTCTCAGCTGCTATCACTATAAGAGAAGGCCAACAAAACAGAACTCACACCATGACCAGAAATTCAAAGACCTGTTAAACTGAAGGCAAGGATGTGTAGCTGGGATTAGGTAGAAAGTCACAGCTTCCTTCCCACTACACATTAAAACCTCGATCTTCTTTCACATCACCTGTTTCACTAGAAGCTGGCCCTAATCCTGGTGTTTTTCCCTAGCTAATTTAAAGCTAATTTAAGTGAAGTGGTTATCCAGAGTTTGAAATAGCTCTGGACTCTCTCAATAAGAGTTAACTCTTGGCCAGGCAACAAAAAGACAAGAAGCCTAGAAAGCAGAGGAGATACAGGCATTACAACAACTCCAACTTCCATCCTATTAATGTCTTGAAGTCACATACAGTACCCATCTTTAGTACAACTTTTCACATTACATAATTCAAAAAATATTTTGTCTTTATTATGTTTAGTGATGTAAATGGCTGATTAAATAGATTTCATCAAGCAATCAAAATAGAACAACCTTTTTATTTCCACTCTGCAGAATTACCATCTGCCCCCAGGGAAATAAAGAGCTTGAGGAGTACGATTTCATATTAAACTGCTGAAGCTAACAAACAAGTCCAGAAACATGCTGTGTCTTGATAGTTTATGAAATAGTTTAAAGCACTCAAGCTTTTTCTTTGCCTCTATATGCATAAAACTTCCTATTGATTCAGCACCCATGTCCTGCACAGTCCTAAGTTACACAAGTTTTTAGCACTGCCTCTACCTGGAGTTGATCTGCTGTGAAGCTGGTCCGAGCTCTTTTTGCTGGTTTTGGATGGTTAACATCTTGTTCTGTTAGTAATGCTCCTTCCACACTAATCCCATTACCTGGAAAATTAAAAAGAAAACAACACTGTCTTCTAAACATTCACAGTGATAAGTCAGACTGTTCTCTAACAATAACCAACAGCACTTGGCCAGCTAAATTTCACCTTTAAAAAGCCATATTGTATTCAAAGTGAAATTGATGTAGCACCATTACACATCATACCCTAAACAAGTGAGGGAAGAAATAAGTCTAGCTTGGTATCTTATCAACAAGATAATGCTGTTGCTTTCTTTTCCTTAGGATACAAAACAAGTTATACAAACTAACAAAAAGAAAGAAAAAAAGAAATAATTAGCACATTATTTTAATTCAAGAACCTGTGCTTCCAGTCTCAGTAAAGCCACTGAATTATCTCTTAGTAAGGAAAATGAAGTAAACCCCAAAAATTTAATTAAATCTGAACCACAAACATAATTCTTAACAAAAGCAGTATGTTACCATTTTCAACTTCTCTTTTCAGATTGTCCAACATGCAGTCGTAATGTACTCTGCAAAGGACTTTCTCTTCAACCAGAGCAAACTCCTCTCCGGTTGAAAGCTGTCTTTTGCAGGAGAAGCATGCGAAGCATGCCAAGTGGTAGACATTTCCTTTAGCCCGCCGGACCCAGTCGGTGGAATGGATGTGCCTGCCGCAGCGGGAGCAGCGAGTGCCGTACCGCCTGCAAGGAGAAAACGAGAGCGGCAACCAGGGGTGACGTTAGACCCTGTCTTGGGCAAAGCAAAGCTCCGGCAGGATTAGAGGTGACTGGGTTGTGGCAGCACAGCTGAGACCCACGGCATTGCAAAAAAAAAAAAAACCAAAAAAAACCAAAAACAAAACCACCAAAAACATAATCAGTAAGTTTGTGTTTGATAGCTTAAGGAAAGACACTACTGAAATACAGAGGTTAGTATTTGCATAGGCAAAGAGCAAAACAGAAGCATTTTAACTGCTACATTAATTCACAGCTCCTCATAATCCCTTTTATAAAGATAATTACTCTTTTAAAAAGCTGGAAGATGGAAACCTCTGACTGTGTTCAAAATTTTTCCAATTATTCAAATGTATTACACATTACTCTAGTGGTAGTCTGAACTATTATATTTAGCTACGTCACCCTTCACTAATTTTTCAGCATCTTCAGCAGAAGTGGGGGGGAAATATGTACCTTCATAGTTATTTCCTTAATTCGCATCACATTATAATTTTTAAGTAAACTAAAAAATTTGCAAGCATTTACATTATTACAGTAGAATATTTCTCTTTGAAGAGGAAACTAGCCACCAAGATATGTTAAATACTTAGGTAAGAATTTCTCCTGAAAATCTTTGCAGTCCCAAGTTTTTTCAAGTCCCACAAAAATTTTTTTTTTCTAGAAGTTTACTGCACTCAGCCTGCCCCCTCCCACTCTGTGTCAAACTTGACTCGCTCGATGCAATCTATTCACTGCACAGATGAGAATCCCAGAAACAGTTTTGTCTACCAATCAAACTAGAGAAGAACTAACAATCACATCAAAATTAACAGCAACAATTTTTGCTGCTTTCTGGATCAAAGACTTGCATCCTAAATACTACATTGCCAACACAAATAAATAATATCCTTCCTTGCAGGATTATCTTGTAATCTTGAAAAACTGCATTCTAAACCAAGCCGATAGCAGAAAGATATAACTGCTGAAAGCACCTTTTAAATATCATAGGTTTTATTCTGGGTTGATTTTGCAGCTCCTTGTGATGCCTTAAGCCCCACACCAGCAAAACACTACTCCAAAGAGATCGTCTCAATTTTGCATTGCATTGTCAGCCCGCATTACCCAAGCCCGATTCTTTGCACATACGATAGCTTTACAGCTGTACTGCAGCTGGGACTCTGACCTTTTTCCCCTCAGTGCATACACAAGTAAGTGATGGTGTAAATACAGCAGCTATGCACAACGGGAAGGGCAGAGGGGAGACTTAGCAGGCAGTTACATTATACAGACTTCCCACGTGTATGGACAACGTTCCTCAAGTCCCTTGCCAAGAAAAGTCAGAGTTTAAACTACTGAAAATAAACCTAGCAAATGAAAAAGAAAGCACCTCAAGTGAATTTCAGTTGTGGCTGAAGTGAAAAGCAACAAGCACGTGTAACAAGCTATCTGACGAATTATATTCCTGGATGGTATACCTGAAATAATCGAGTTTGCAGAAGATATCTTTATCCTTGATGTAGCAGCTGGTGTGCCTTCCCAGGGATGTTCTGCAAACGCTGCATGAGAGGCAGCGCACATGCCAGCAAAGGTCATTTACCTGCAAAAAATGCAGCAGAAAAATACTCCTCAATGCTTGTACTACCAATATTACATTTTATATTTACAAATCCTATTTTTTTGCAGACAAGGTCAAAAGTTATATGCAACATGATTTGCAGAAAAATTATCTTGAATGCAAAAGGTTTTTCCTATAGAACTGCATACATTTTGAGGCTAACTAATTCAATGCAGGTCTTCAGAATAAGCTTTCATGGGTTTGTAATTAAAAGCAGTAGGAGAGGCAGCAAGAGATACAAGTTCCTTTCAGATAATTTGTTCTGTTCTCATAGCATTAGAGTAAGAGAGAAAGTTTTGGCCTTACATGACCTTGGGAAGGCAGCTAACTTATATACTTCTATTTCCTAGTCTGCATAAAGTCCTGCCTAACAAAAAAACTCTGCAAAATTATTTAAAATTTGAAAACATGTGTATTGAAGGGGGGGGGGGAAGCCTTTCAAATAGAAACACCATGAACCACATCTCCATTTGCCACATTTCTGTTAAAGCAAAATTGGTGAATGGAGTTCCGAGTTTCAAAGCAACAGCAGGTGTTTTAATAGCAAATTCCATGTTTCTTTGATATGTCCAGAGCAAAACTAAACATAGTCACGGAATGCAGCAGAAATCAGGATTTTTGAAAACTTACATATAATTTTGGGGCATATAAAATAAAATCAATAATATGAGAGCAATTATTTTAATTTCTGCTTTCATATAAAAGGAACTCTTAATCGTGCAGACATTGTGTACCACCTAAATAAATCATTTGACAACCCAAGACTCCCAGAGACCACAAAAATTAAGCAATAACCCTCTGGATAAACCCACACTGTATAGGAGGAATTCTGTAAACCAAACAATGATTAAGTTTAGATTTTTTTTTTCCTCCATTGAGCCAATTTCTCATTTAGTACCAAACAGCCCACATATTACCTATGGCAAAGCTGGTTTGAGGTAATCCAGAATATGTCCAGGATACAGCCAGACAAACCACGGAGAAAGCAAGGCATCGACTCCAACATTCATGCTGGAATCACCCATTTCAGTCATTCTTCAGGCTGTAATATTGCAGTTTGCTCAATGCTTTCCTAACCCTTATCCTTGTCAGCAGCCACTTTCCCATATGTTGACAAGTTTACACCAGAATATATGAAACTGTTGATAGCAGCTGATAGCTGTCACCAAACTCACCCTCCCAACCATCTCTTAGAAGGGCAGCAGAGGAGACGGGCAGCGCTGGGCCAGACTGAGCCTGCCCCACAGCCAGTCCTGCCGTGCCAAAGCTCCCCAGACCCCCCCAGGTCTGCACCAAGCCCCGGCACAGACTAGAGAAGCCCACGCAGCTCTGCACAGCCTGAGCTGACATCCCAGCCACTCAGAGCCCACTGTCTCCTCTTCAGAGACCGATGATCTTCCACAGAGCCAGACACCAATAGCTTCCACGGCTGTCCCATTTGATGGCATTTGTCCGTGTTCCAGCTTGTCAATTGACAGGGCTGAAGCTGGAAGCTGCGGTGCTGCTGGACAGTACTTAACAGCATACTGGCATCGATTCCTCTCTGCCTACACAGGAAGCAGTAACAGCTAATTTAAACTCAAGGCTAAAGAATTTAGAGGTCTTTTGCATCAAGTCCCCTTATCCTGGTTGTTCAGATAAGAGCCAGCAGTAATCAGTAAATAATGAATGAGCTGCCAAAACGTCACAGGAGTTAACGGAACAAAAACAGAGTTCAAGTCAGCTCTGCCCCTTGTCCACCCACCCGTTCCGTGCCAGCCCAGGCTACTACAAGGGGGACGGGGTCACCCTGACCAGGGATGAGCGGCAGCTCCTGCATCGACCCCATTTCACGTGAACACCAGCCCCAGCACACATTTTCCTTGGACCTCCCCACCTCAACCAAGACCTAAGCAGATGATCTAAAGACATCACAGAGATGCTCCAGCAGTATCACCCACTATCACTTTGTAAGTATACAACGACTTCGTTTAAGGCTGATGGAATCAACCGACTTCCACCGTGATCGTTACTCTCACTTTTGAAGGGAAAGATAGCAAAAGTCTGACCCAGAAGGATATAAACGGCTATAATACAGGCAAATATCCTCCCCCTTCCCCCGCCGTAACACTTTACGTTTAAAGCCACTTGGTTTTGCTTGTTTTTAAATTATCTTACTCGGTCCTGATTACTAAGGCAAGAGAACTGCTTTGCACGTGCACAGCTTTTGCAGGCATGACTTATTTCCATATTTCTCAAGAGGCACTTTTGGCTTTGAGGCTCACGGCGTTCCCCCCAGACCTACACCACTATAACGTAGGTCGCGCCGCCGCCGTCTGGCCGAGAACGCGCGGGAATCACCGCGCTCGGGGCCGCTCGTTCCCATTGCATTTCCCGCTTCTCCTGGCGCGTCAGGAACACGCAGCCCAGCGCCAGGAACGTCACGCGAAACACCGACAGCAGCTAGGGTTCCCTGTCTGGCCCGAATTCCGCCAGCAAGCGCGCTGGGACCCCGCACTCCCGTGCCCGCGGCAGCTGCGCGTCGTCCGGGGAGGGAAGGGCCCAGCGAAAAAGCCACCCGGAGGGCTGTACCTTCCGACCCCGCCGGCCCCGGTTCCCCGAGGCTCTCCGGGCACTGCTGGCGGCCCGGAAAGTCTCTCCGTGAGCGGGCCGCGCTCCGGGCCCGGCGGTGGGGAGAGTCGCCAAAAGTGACCTCCGGGTCGGGCACCCTTACCTTGAGCAGGTACTTGTCCACGATCTCCAGGCCGCAGCTGCTGCACACGCACTTGCCGGGGGCGCAGCCCGAGCCTGAGGCCATGGACCGCGGCGATGAGGAGGGCGACAAGGCAGCGGAGGAAGAGCAGGAATCCTCGTCAGCCGCTGCGGGGCTGGCCTGCAGAAGCGCGGGGAGACCACGGTCAGCGCCCAGCCACGCCCAGGAGCCCCACGCCGGCCCACCAACACCTGTGGGTCCCGCCGGGACCCTGGCGGCGGCCGCGGTATCCGCGGGCCCCGGCGGGAAAGCCGCGCCCGGGACCACCAGACCCGCCGAGCCGCACCAGGCGCCTGAGCCGCGCCGCCCCCCCGCCCTTGCACCTTCTCCGCGGGGCCGCCGAGCGCGGGCAAGTCCTTGTCCTCCAGCCTGCAGACGAACATCGGGTCACTCTTCCAATACATGGCCCTACCCTACCGCATACCAGCCTCCTGCGGGCGGCGAGCCGACTCCGAGGACCCCGCGCCACTCTCTGCTCTCAGCGCCTGCAGGAAAAAAGTTTTGTTTTCAAGTGGGTGGACCTGCCCCGCTGGCCTCACCTCCTGCACAGAACCCGCCTTCTAGCGCGGCGGGGCCGTTATCTCCACCAGCGAGCCCCTGCGGGTTTAGTTAGGGGAGGAGGGAGGGAACACCCCAACATCAACAACAACAACAAAAAAACCAGCAACAAACGCCCCCAGAGAACCCCTTCATTTGTCTTTATCTTTTGCCATAGCTTCCCCCCGCCGACCCAGTCTAAGCACAGGCTCCAGTTACATCTCCGTATGAGCGAAGAAAACAAACACGGCAGAAAGCGAGAGCCCGTGTGACTGGAGCAATTTTCCCACACTCCTGAATCCCAAAGCCCAAGTGAATTCCTGTAGCTCAAACCTACAGCCCCTACGCCCGCCTCACCTCAGAAATGCCGCGATTAAACCTTTCTCATTAACCTAAAATAGAACGACCTGAGCTGCCGAAGCGTTCCTCCGGCTCTGAGCTCTCACAGGTGCTGCTGATTAACACCGGTGTCCCGGTGGCGCCGCGAGCAGAGGTTATGGAGGCTGGCTTCCCTTCACTACCTGCAGAACCAGTCGGCGTCTCTCCGCGGAGAGGCTGTGGGTTACAGGCACCCTTTCTCCATAATCACAAATCTTGTTCGCAGAATTGTTCCCTCACATCAAGCACTGATGATGCTCTCGGGACATTAGAGAATAAAGCAGCAGCTTGTCCTTCGCAGGTGAGGTAAATAACTGGGTATCTGCTCCTTGGCACGTATTTAACAAGCCAGCTGCTTTTAACTAAACTTGTTTAGTTTCCGTCTTTCCCCTCACCATGGATGCAGGACATGTAATTGAGCCTCGGTAAAGAGATCTGAGAGAATTGTTCCTACGCTTACAAACATGATTGGTTTGATAAAAGGGAATTCTGCTTTTGAGGAGTTGCGTGAAAGGAGAAGTCTTCTATTGTTTTCATTCCGAAAAAGGTGATTGTTGTTTCAAATCCCGGGGCCAGATCTTGCGGAACCGTAAGATTCCCGAACGAGTAACTGAACGAGTTAAGGAGTGGCTGTGCCAAACGAGTAGCTGTGCCGACCTCCGGTAAAGACGAGATGTCCCGTCAATCACTCGTTTGTCCAGCGCTTTTAACCGATCTAACCCCGGGCAGAATCTCGCTGACACCCAGTCTCGGTGTCCCTGACACCGCTGCCTCAGCGAGGCAAGTAGGGCTTTGGGGTTTGCGATGGCCGTGACGTGGCTCAACGCAGCGCGACCGACTACTGTCCAGGCGTCCAAAGCCCCGAGTGGTGGCAGGGAACACGGGCAGCACCGGCCCCTGGGAGCCCCGACCCAGCCCCGGCCAACACGCGTGCTAGCCCAGAGCCGGTTTTCTGGCATCTCCCCCGAGGGCCGGGGGTTGCTTGCGCAACCTCCGGCCCAAATGCAGCCCCCAGACCTGGCCCGACAACTCGCTCCGCAGGCGATGGGCTTGGGGCCCCACAGAGCCTCCAGTAACCGCGCCTCGCCGCCGCGCTCTAGAGCCCCCCCACAGCAGGGCTCCCCGTTGGGCTTTGCTCCCTGTCCCCAGCGGTGCAGGTCAGGGCATCACCGGCCGAGCGCTCGGGCGGCCCCGCAGGTCGCGGCGGGACGGAGCGGAGCGCTCGGCTCGGAGCAGGACCAGCGAGGATCCCGCCGAACTGCCATCCTTCCCTCCGCGCGGATCTCCCCATCCGTGACTGACAGACGCACGACAGAACTGAAGTCGTCTGTCGTAGGTGGCACAACAGAAAATGAGCACCTGACGGGGGGCTCCGAGGGATGCGTTGCGGCAGGGCCGGGCCACCGTGACGAGAGCCGTGGTGAGTCCGGGCGCGGCGGATCGGGTACGGCCGGGGGCAGCGTGGAGGCTGTTGCTCGTCGGTCCTTTTCCTGCGCCTTCAACGAATTAATTAATGAGGTTGGTGCGCGGTCCGAGGAGGGCTGCAGGTTAGATTTCTATGAAATAACCCCCGTCCTATGCGCCTTTTCTCTCTGGAAATACAGCGGTAGGAGTCAACAAAGTCAATCTGAACGTCGTTCCCCGCGGCGATCGGGAGGTTACGAGGAGCGGTAATTCATACTGTGGTGTTGAAGGAAAACCAGCGCGCTGGAGATGCCGTGTTTCGTACCGTGTCCGGAGCCGGCTCTGCCAGGCGACGAGCTGAACTGGCTGCCCCGGTCTCTCCGTCCGCACCGAGGCTCCGGAGCAGCCCCGCGCCGTGCGAGGGTCTCAGCGGAGGCGGGGCGGGGGACACGCTGCGGGGATGCGGTGCTTGGCGGGGCTCACCCAGGGCCTCCCCGATGGTTGCGCGGAGCCGCGGGCTGGGTCGGCCGCTCCGGGGCGCGGGAGGTGCGGGGAGTCAGGAGGAAAACGCGCCCAGAGACCAGTCCGTCAGCAGACCCGGGTTATGGCCGGAGGGCCTTCGCAAGAGGTGAGTGGTTTTGCCGAGCTAATTGGAAAGAGGCGTTATTTCCGAGAAGCGGTCAGAAACGCGATAATGTGTACCGGGTGGACGTGGGAAGCATATGGGCTTGATTAGCCGGGATACACCCGTGCTTCGCCCGTGCACCTTTATCACCCATCTCTCGGAAGTCCAGTCTAAACCTCATTGCTTAAATTACACGCCCTCCATATTTTAGTGAATATTCCCTACATCGTTTTCTGAAGAGATGAAAACGGACGGACACGCAGGCTTTACGGAGTTCCCGACTCTTGCGCGCCCTGCTCTCCCACTGCCGTCTCCGTGCACATCGGAAGGATGTGTCCCCTTTTGGGGCGCCGGGTAGGACCCTAGGGCGGGTCGTCGCGGTCTCGGCAGAGAGAGATGGGAGGGAAGGGGAACCTGCCGGGGGGCGGGCAGGGTGGCTCTGGCCTTATCCTGCTGAGGCTGAGAGCAGAGAAGAGCGGGGGACACCGGCGGGACCCTCCGACAGGGACTGCATCTGATTCTGACTACTCTTTCTCAAGAGTAGTGCCAGGATGTATGTAGGTGGGAGCGCTGATCAGTTGCACAAAGGAGAGGTCTTAAATATTTGACGATATGACGCAGCACGAGGAAAATACTGAATGCAGAGAATTGGGGCTGTTTTAACGAGAGGGTGTTGGCATACGGACTCCTTCATCAGAGACTGCACCGTGCTGCAAGTGCACGCGGCTGAGTGCTTCTCTCTGGAGCCTTCTTCAGCGACACCGGTTCTCCCGTTAAAACAAGTCCTGTAAGAAATTGATACCGCCACTGTGGTCAGCTTACGAAAAACGGGCACCGAGACCAGGGCCGCGGTGAGCCGGGGGCCCACTCTTGCCCGGTCCCGCTGGGCATGGCGCTGCCGGCGCCCGAGCGGTGCATCCCAGAGCCCGCCCGGCGGCTCCCTCCGCTCTGCCGGCGGCACGGCCGCGGCGCTGGGGCGCCTCGCAGGGCTGTGGGGACCGCGGGGACGCGCCGTCCCCTCAGCGGAGCGCCACCCCATCTCCCCTCAGCAGCTGCTGGCAGGAGAGCTCGGAGAGGCGGGACGGCTCGGAGAAGGAAGGCCGACACCCGTGCGGGACAAGGTTCATTTCCCCAGAAGCCCCCCTCTCTTGTCTCAGCCATCTCTTTGCACTACTTGGGTGTTTGCACACTTGTAAGTATCCGGAGGTTTTTCATCTGTAGATCGCCGTGGCTTGGGCTGTTTCGCCTGTGTGGGCGAAAGAACCGAGCCAGCACCCTCAGGCTTGCTCTCTGCGAGTTTGCAACCCCACTGATTCCAGTCAGTGGTAAAAGATGCAGAGTTTGGACTAGCCCTGAATTATTGACTCTGGGCTGATTTAATGGGAAGTAAACGAACCCAGTCTCTCACCAATGACGTTCTCTAAATCAGTGCAATGCACTTTCCTTGGGTCAGGCTCTCTGTCTCCGGTTTGCGCGTCTAGGATCTTTTAAGATGTAGCTTTTGTTGTTACGAGTCTAGGATCTTTTAAGATGTAGCCGTGAACAAAATCTACAAAAGATGTAGCTTTTGTTCACGGCTCTTCCAGTGCAGAGCTCTGTGTTGCTTAGTTGTGCATGAGCAGATCAGTCAAAGGGAAAAGTTCCTATTTCTTAACTGGATTTCTGTGTCTGTAGTTCCCCTACCAAGACCTAGTATTTGATGCAATTTGCTTCTTTCTTTCTTCTCAACCCCTCCCCCCGCTTCCCTTTAGGAAGGGGCTGGGGTGGGGAGGCAGAAGGCAAAAAGGGAGTCAGTGAGATGCAGCCCTGCACCTTTTTAGATCACTGGCCCTTGCACTGCGGGTAGAAGTGCAGGGAGTAATTCCAGCATCTGAGTGTGAAACTTCTTCATTTATTCAAATCTGCTTATTTCAACTCTTGGTCACTACGCTCTGAACATACTACCTGGATGAAACCCCTGAGTGTTCAAATCAAGTGTTGCATCTCTGCGTTCCTGAAATCGCAGTGAACACTTGATGTAGAAGTTGACTTTTTAAGCGTCTGTACTAATTGTGTCACACTGTCACTCATTTAGGGAAAGTGCTGGGGACAGAGGAAATTAGAGCAGCGATCAGATTATGTAAAGGAGCTTTTTGGCCCTAACGTAATGGAAGGCAAAGCCAAACAGGAAACCATGGCGGGTTGTTTATAAATACACAGGCACAACGTTGTAAGGATGTCCTGGTTTCAGTGAGCACGGTAACTGTATGTTAGAGGGCCAGAAAAGTTTCCCTGGGCTATCGGGTCTGCCTGCCTGATTCCTTTCTCTTTTCTTTATGCCATGAATAATCGCTCTCTGGCAGGAGACCCGGGCCGTCAGGCGGGACTGCCTGTGCGGGGGAAGTGGACGCCCGCGGGGCCGCAGTAGGTTCGGAGGGTGTTCAGCCCCTTCGGCCGTCGTCGATGCGGACAGGGACCCCACGGGTAAGCTGGGGGCACCGCAGGAAGCCCCTCCCTGGACGGGCTTTGGGAAACATCGGGGCCGTGCGGCAGCAGGAGATCTTCCCTGGGAGTTATCTCTGCCGCCCGCAGGCCGTCCAGCTGCTCCTATGCCCCCTCCACCGAGGGGCCAGCCCGGTTGGGGTCGGTGCCGTGAGCACGGGCTGCTCCCTGCAGGTCGTTCCGCAGCTCGCTCTGCAGCACGCAGCGCTTCCCCCGGGGAAGGGGGGAGGCTGCGCCGGGACCCGGGCAGGCGTTGTGGAAACCCTGTACTCTCCCAGCTTCCCCGCGAAACCCTTTCCCGGTGGGGCCGAGGTCGCTCCCGGCGGCGGCGCTGTCAGCGTGTCCAGCGGCGCGCGGCCTGCGCGGCGTGCGCTCTGCCCGGCACCGTTAGCGGCCCGCGCCCGCTCCACTCCCCGCCCCGGGTCTCGCACAAGCCAGCTCCGGCCCCCGGGCAGCGATCGCTGCCGGGGCTGCGGCGATGGAAGGGCAGAGGTGACGGGGAAGGACGCGTGGAGAAGGGACGGCTGAGGCAAGAGTCAAAGGCCGGTAACGGAGAACGCCCGGCGAGAGGTGACGGGCGGGGTGGTCCGGGTCGGCCCGGGACCCGCCGAGGCTGCGGGAGAGGCTCGATGGGCACCTGGGCTGCGCCGGGCCGAGCGGGACGAGAGCCGCGGGGCCCGGGGGACAGAGCCGAGCAGCAGCCCGTTCCCGGAGATTGTCCCTGAGAGCAGGGACTCGAGCAGGCTCGAGATTTGGCAGAGACGAGTGGTAGCCGGGCAGAGCCGCCGGCTGCGTGCTCCCTCCGACGAGCTTGCCTCAGGCTCCAAGGCACCCTGCTGGGAGCAAGCAGCCTCCGACGGGGGCATAGGTAGCCACTGCTTGTGAGGAACGACAGCTCTCCTCCCCACGGAACAGCAAACGCTTTTCAGAGAAAAATCAACTACAGGGCAGATTCATCTTTCAAATTCTTCCCCGGCCAATTTCTGACTTCGCGTGTTGATGGTGTTCAGTGTTTTAAAATGAAAATGTCTGTTAAAGATCGAGCACATTTGGGACTAACGAGCTAGAAATGTTTTGTTTAGTAAGTGGGCAAATTGGGAAGGGAGCTTATGAAGAAAAGGTGATTCATTCATACTAGATCTGAAAAACAGAGTCTCCAGAAACTAGAACCTGGTTTGCTGCCCACAGGTTACAATTGCCAAAATGTTTGCATGTGTCTACAAGTGAATCAAGATTTACAGTTTTGTAACTGGTGTTTACAAAGTGCTACTGTAATGCTCTGAAATAAAGCAACTTTCTTTGGAAAGTGCAGAGGCTGTAGGTTTTAAGTAGCAATAAGTACAGTGTTTTAAGGAGAAACAAGAAATCTTATTCTTTGTGTTTATAATTTTTAAACTGATATGGCAATGTTAACTCTTGACTGACACTCACAGAACTGAGTGGGGAAATTTTACCTGGTTACAGAGTGATGTTGCTCTGGAGGAGAATGAAGTGCCTGAACAGTGTGTGTTTATGGTCAGACATCTTTTATTGAGTTTAGTGCCTGAAAGCAGTCCAGTGCTTCTGGGCAGGTGAAAAGATGGGGGAAATGTCATGTTAAATTTAACACAATTCCCTTTGTCAACCTGCTTGTTTTGAGCTGTTTTCTGAGGTTAACTAACCCATCCACACGGGAAAAGACACTGGTCAGGATTCAAAATACATCTTTGATCTATGTGCACATGGTGCCTTCAGGAAAAATCATTGTTCTGTGGTACTTTGGTTAAAATTATTGGAAATCCGGATCCAGTCCTAGTCCTGCTGCAGTCATCAGCACCCCAGCTATCATGTCTTTGCTTTTGAAGGATAGTAAGGATATGTTTCACTGGGCATATGTAAAAAATAAAAGCAACAAACCAAACAAATTGAAGGAGTTGATTACTTAAGCAGCATATTAACAACACAGTCTTCCTAGTTCACCCCACTGCTCTACACAAAATTACTCATCCCATTTTTGAGGCCCAGGAGATGCTGTGCTCTCATTATACACTCTCAGTACTCTTTATACTCCACAACAAAAGTTGACAGAAAATTAATTTCTTTACTGGTCATCTAAGATAATCTTCTGTTTGTTGCTTCAGCTTGAGGTTGCAGAAGGACGAGAGAGTGACAGAAGGAACCACTGATTTTAAAGGCAACTGTTTGTTTTAATATATACAAGCAAACACTCAAAGATGAGTCAGCTCTGGCTGATTACCTGAAAAAAATTTTCATGCAGCAGCACTTCATTGTTTAATGTTTTGCTGTCCCTTGGTACCAATCTGAATGTTGGTGCTTGAGGAGGAGAAAAATTATTTCACCAACTCTCAGGGAAAGAAGGTCTGATGAATGAAAGAAAACTTAGAATTCAGTCAAGCACTGACTTACAATAAGGATTATACAGACTATAATATTGTTGCAATTCTACTGCTCTGTTATAAATATCCAAACGTTTACATCCTCATCAACCAGCCCCTGATGGCATTGAGAGGCAGATTTGCAAAACAAAGAATGTAGTGGGCTCATGCTCAGCATGCTGAGCCAGAGTGCCACAAAAATGAAGCCCTTGTACTGCCATGCTCCTGCCCACTGAAAGTCTCCCTATGTGTGAAGCCCAGCCAGGCTGGAGCCCAGGATTTTGGCAAACGGAGACACAGCTCTGTGAATGCCTGCCTGCTTTGTGCTTGTCACAGCAGCAGCTGTGAGGTCATCAGGGTCTGTCTGGTTTTGCCTCCTAGGTGGCTTCAAGCAGAGTGGGAGACATGGCCCCTCTCTGCCTTATGGACTGGCTATACTCTGCAATGGTTTTTGGCATGTTTCCACGGTTACTGTGGAAATCTGCACTTTCTTGTGAAACAAAATCATAGAGAGATTAGAAATGGAAATTACATTTATCCTGTCTACACTGCATTCCACTCAGTAAGTTTGCAGTTTCTACCAATGTTTTGGGGAATTTTCATACTGATGGTCGATTGCTCCCCACGCTATCATGATGCTGGTTTATGTCTAAATGTTGGTGTAAAATGGGATATGCATGATCCCATAGCAAGTATTTCAGACAGCTAAATCTCTGCAGGGGGACAAGAGGAGAACATATGGATTCTATTCAGTGCTAGAAGCTATGAATGTGCTATTCAGCTATGATACGTGTGACTAGATGATATACACAAGGAGAATGGAGTCTGGCCAGATAGCTGTTGCATCTAAAGACCAAATAAGGTGTTGGTGTAATGAAGGACTCATTCCCATACTGAATGAATAATGAATGTAGGTTAAGAATGTTGACTGGTACAGCAGAGACATGAAAATGTCAAATGTGCAGTGCCTGTCTAAACACAAATACGTCTTCTGGAGCAGACAGAGGCACTAGTTAGGACTCATCCCTGCAGTAAGGTGTGGTCTATGATCACGCTTCTTGAGGGGACACAGTTCATTGATATTCTTGCCAAACTGACAGACAAGGTACCTTCCTCATTGCCTGCTGCCCTGGGAATAGTTAAGAGCTCTCTCTGCAATGTTTAATTTATGGTGGTTTTTACCATGTGGAGAATTTGTGGTTAACATTGGTTGCATCTTTTGTGCATCCCAGGGGAGCGACATTTTCTCTCTGGTGCTCAGGCTGCCTAAATGTCACCAGCTATGTTGACGGCCTTTCTTGGACTTCTCATTTGTGCTGCATGCAGCTGCAGGCTCTGGCTCTCATCAGGCTCTCGGAGCAGCCCAGCAGTGCAGGGTCACATGTGCCATCTCGGGGGGAGAGGTTTGTCTGCCCATGCAGGGGGAGAAGTCTGGGCACCACTTGGAGAAAAATGAGATGAGAGGAGTGGCCCACAAACTGCATCGAGGTCGTGGGAGAGCAGCTGGACCATCCAACAAATAATCTGCTTTGTGTTATATTTCTTTCCTGTTTTGTGGCAGGATTAGCAACTTCTGGGCCAGGGCTTACCCCACGAGTGTCAATGGGCATTGGTGGGACATGTGTACATCTGTGGGCAGGTAGTGACAGTGTCTCTGTATGCACATAGGTGGGCTAATTTAGAACACCCAAAAAGGATCAATAACTCTAGGACCTCTAGTTGTCACACGCATCTGATATGACATGTGATGGGAAGAAATGTGCTAAGGCTCTGTCCTCCGGTGTAGTCACGCTGCCAGCAGCTCAGCTGTGACCACTGCACTGGAGACGTGCACACCTTTCCCGTGTTTCTGCTGGTGCTGCAGACCTGGCCCTGCTGCACAGACAGAGCCTGCATGAGTGCAGCCAGCACCCCTCGCTGTGGCAGTGCTGGCCACTGTGCCCTGGCCCCGCTGCACGGCCACTGCTCTGCTCACGTCAGCGCTCACATCTGTCTGTGGCTGGCATCTGCCGAACGAACGAGTGCTTTGACCCTCAAACGGGGTCTGTAGGCTGTGTCTGAATGTTACCTGGGCGTGTGCAGTGCCTCAGCTAGAGATGTCTGGGTTCTATGTGGGTACTTAAAAATGAACAAAGCAGGCTGCTTGGCAGTGAGGTCACTTGCAGAAATGTCAGTATGCAACATGAGGGACGTATCAGTGCAGGTCAACAAACCATTTCTGTCTTTCTCTATTTTAGCAAGTGTCAGACCTTCCCCACCCTCAGGCTAATGTCTGTCTGTATATGGTACGTTGTAATTAAAGCTTCCTTGCATTAATTATCTCAAGTAACAGATGCTGTGTAATCATCTTTGCACAGTACTGAAATTGTTGAGCAACATTTTAGCCAGAAATCCTAAGAAACAGTGGAAGTATTTGCCTTGGAGTCAGTGGGGACTGTGCACTCTACACATTTCTCAGCTCCCACCAAATAAAAAGCTTTGTTTTGGTTTCATTTTATCTAGATGTTGCAGTTTCTGATTAGGATTTAAAGAGAGGACTTAAAATTACTTAATTGTGTTTTGTGTACCTCTTATTTAACACCACAAGCAAAATAAATCAGAATGGGATTAATTCATTTTAATTTGTTGTTGTTACTAATTATATAATTAAGACCTCAAATACCATAACACTTTTATTTGAGTAAAAAAATGTTTTAAAATAGGTATGTAGCAGAAATAGAATTTATTTTCAGGGTCAGTCTTAATAAATTGTATTACATATATTCCTGGATCCTGTTTTCTCTGAAGTTTGTATCACTAAACAGTTGCCAGAGTATCAGTGCAGCAGGAACATCCCTTCTTTCTATTTCTGCTGTCTTTCAGGGTTTGCAGAAATTTTATTTTTACTGTAAGAGAAAATTAAGAACCAAGTATGTTTTCGTATGTTTTGATTTGGCAAATGGACTTCCTTCTACCCATAGTGTGTAAGCACCAGTTGCATTTTGATACCATGAGCAGTTAAGATAGGGCAGCCTGCTCTCCAAGTGCATCTTTGTGGTTTCGTTGGCCACAACATCTCTCATTTTTTCACAGCGGATGAGGCAAGAGATTCTTTCTGCCTCACTTTCAGAGAAGAGTTAAACACCTTCTGTGAGCAAAAAATTCATAGTTTTGAAGTTCAGTTGGGGTCATCTTCTCCCACAAAATGTATTCGTCAGGGTTTGTGTCAGTCTTTAGCCAGGTGCACATCAAGGTGTGCCAGGAGGCTCCTTCCAACTTGGTCCAGGGGAGACAAGAGCTCTCACCTCCTCCAGAGACACCTGAAGAACCATCCTCCTATGCTGAGTGCCCATGGGTCACACTGGTGCTGGATTTGTCTGTTTATGGCTGTCTTTCTCTCATTTTAGTTGTGAGGTAGTATCCGGGAAAAAGCACAAACTTGTGGATCTGATGCAAGGGGCTTTAAAGTCCACGGTCAGGAATGAAGAAGAAAACAGAATTAGACCAGCTCAGTGCACAGAAGTGATGGTTTAAACATATTCTGCACTACATATGCATGCCTCCTTCCATTTAAGTTTCCAAATAAAAGCAGTTGTTTTAGGAAAGCATTGGAAGAATTTTGAATGCAGTTAGGGGTGTAATATTTTCCTCTGTGAATGGGATACTGGAGGAAGGGGTTATTTTAAGTTTGTAGGCGTGCAGTTTGCAATACTAATAAACAGTCAGGGGGATAGATGATACAAAGACTGGTGCATTGAACAGCAGGTGTGACATTCCATTTCTCACTGTTTGTTCAGAGCTCTGCCCTGCAATCTGAAGATGTGGGGTCCAGCAGTAGTGTCCACTCATCTTGTGTAAGAGTTCAACAGTCTGCAATGTACGTCTGAAAAAAGAGATCTAGCCCCTGCTAGTCTCATGTTGGGCTTGTCTTGCTCAGGGTGAAGACAATGAACATATTGACTTTGACAGGGCTGAGCTGAGCGTGCTGCCATTGTCACAGGATATCATCTAGACTGAACGTCCCTGCACGGGCAGCTCGCAGTGCCTTCAATGGAGGTTTCTGCTGTGTCTGTTACCTCGTGGGTTGGTATTTGATGATGGGTGGCTTAGCATAATATCCAGTTTCAGAATTCTGAATGGCAAGTGTGCTCTGATACTCAGGGCACTTTGTAAGTGGACTGTCAGGTGTGCTCCACACTGTCCTGCCTTCATGCCAGTGACACCCACGCCTCTGCCCAGGCTGGACCAGGACAGGGTGGGTTGGGAAGGTGGCTGGGGGTGGCTGGAGCTGAGGGTGCCAGCCCCCATGAGCTACTTGTGTGCATAAAGCAGCATGAGCCAGCACATGGCCTGTGGAGCAGCTCTGTTCACAGAGAGAAAGGGCTCTCTGATTCAGCAGCACAGATCTGCACACCTGGTGCTCTCAGTGTACCTTATACCTGTTCCCATGCCTAGTTTAGTTGGCCTCCTGCATGCCTTGAGGCTTTTGAGTTTCTCTGCACACAGCAGACCAATTTTGTGTAAAACCATCCCTCCCAGACTGGAGGCACAGTCATTCAATTTACTGCATTTTCAGACAGTTCAGACAGTTCCTCTTAATTTTGTCTTTCATTTCTAAGAAAGGCCTCTTAAACAAATGGTTTAGTTTATATAATGTGTTACAGTTTTGGATGCAAAAGCTACTTGCGTATTTAGTGATGACAAGCGTAGAAGTTCTGTTAAAAAATTAAATTCCAGCCCTGTTCCTGTAACAATCTTACCATCCTCACTCTGTCAAAGCACTCGCTCACTTCAGCCTGAGTAATGACCACAAGATTGGGCTTCCCTGTGCAGATTTCAGGTTTCTCATGGAAATAATGCATGTATGCAGATGAAATACACATATCTTTGTTTCCAAAGGTATGGTTACATTGACATTTTAGATATGCTGAGTGAAAGAGTATAATCCATAAATGTGGGTAAATGCTTCCAAGTGCAGCAGTGCAGGTATAGGACTTCTTAGTGAAGTTTATGATTTCAGACTTTTCTTCTTGAACAATTTTTTTCACTTCTGCATTTGCTGTGATCTCAAATGCTAAAAAAGAAAAATAATTGAACAATCTGATTAACAAAATTACAACAATTTATTGAAATGTTGATCTTGTATTTTACAGTTTATTGGAGAGCATTAGTTTCAAAACCTGAAAAAAAGGTAGAAATAAAAAGTTTGGATTTAACAGGAATACTCGCTCTTCATCTTTATTTTAAAGCTTAACATTCTGCAAAAGTGGTGTATTTTTTCCCTAAATGGTTTCACATGTGACAGGCCAATATTTAAAGTACTTGCCCCTCAAAAATTTTCTGACTGGTGCTGATTTAAAGTCACAATTGTTTTTTGTTTTGAGACGAAATCAAAATTCTCTAACCAGTTAACTGAATTTTGCCTGTGTCAAGTGCCATGTTTCTCAAGAGCTGTGGGATCCAGCTGTGTTGTGGAGGAAGGGGTGGGATGGCTGTGCTGATGCAGGGGACGACCGTGGCCGGGACACTGTCCCTGGGCATCGCTGCCTCGGCAGGCAGCCAGGTCAGAGCTGTGTGCCAGCTGGCCTGTGCCCTGCACTGCCACAGCAGAGACGCACACTAAACAAATTTTATCAGATATTTTCAAGTTAATCGCTTCTGGAAGGATTATCAGATTAAATGCCAGTCATCCTAGCTTTAGCTAATTTCATCTGTTACACTGTCAAAATATTTTCTTATAAAAGATCAGGGATCAGGCAGCCTTGCTTCTGAAATCAAGGGCATTCTTCTGTTCAGCTGAGCAGATAAGCTGTCCCACTGCGCTTCTCAGAAGAGAAGGAGCTTCACATCTTCTCAAATCTGTTACCAGTGTGCACAGCAGCATCTCAAGGTCAGGGAGCAGGTGTGGGCCAAAGTGCTGAGCACTCAGTGTGTGTAGTTTATTGGGGTCAAAACAGCTGGTGGGTGCAGGGCTGGCAGGGCTGGCCAAACCATGGGTGTTCAGTGGGCACTGGCTGCTCATCCCATGGGATGTCGTGGTGCCCCCTCCTGCCCGTGCCACAAGGGACTCGCTCCAGACCTGAGGGTGCACAAAGGAGGGGATGCTTAGGTGTTAACTCCTGTGTGTACCTCAGGTGTCTCGCAGGAATAACGGTGCTTGTTTTTGGCAGATGATGCTGCCCTTCAGTCTCAACTTCAAGCCATTATCAGCCTTGATTCAAAGCCTTAATGGCCTCTGGAACAAGCACTTAGAGCAATGCAATGTCTCATTTATTTTCTTGCTTGATAGAAGAGTTCAAGTGAAATTGTTCAAATGCTTCTAAATTACAGGCTCTTGAGCATCAATCTGCCACCTCCCTTTGGTGTTTTTGTTTTCCCTTCGGGGGCTGCTTTTTGGAAGGAGGGATGAGTTTTGACTTCAAAGTGAAAACTTGGGCTTTGAGGTTGACATACACTAAAGAAGGGTATTTGAAATCCGTGATAGCTTTCCAGCCGTGTGCCACAAGAGACGCTCTCCCACTCGCACAAGCCCAGCCTACAGCCCTTCTTCCTGCAGAAAGAACCCCTCGCAGTGCTCCCCTCAGACCTTAATGAGTTTAGTCTGCAGGATTTCCTCTTCCGGTGACATTATCAGAAGAAATTACCCTATACCATTACCTGTGGCCAATGAAGGCTGACAGGCCTCTCCCAGACTGTGTCTGACACCCCCAGGACAGGAAAGTATTGTCTGGACTTAACCCTTTGAAGCTTCCTTCACCTCCACCTTCCAGCCTGCTGCAGTGGCAGTGCTGGGGTCCCCGGTCCCGTGTGCTCGGGGGCTGTGGGTGCTGCCGTGGTTTTTGCAGTTGGGTGCAGGCTGTGCCTACGGGGGGCTGCCCCGTGGGGGCTCGGAGGGGAGGCTGCAGGGGGTTTGTGCGGTTGTGTGATGCCTGGGCACGCAGGATTACAGCCAAACTCCACTTTGTTACTGAGTCTTTTCCTTCCCCTCTGATGCTACTTTTCAACATTCAGTGCATGGATATATCATCCGTTACGACAATCTGGGAAGGGTGTACAGGAGTGTTCAGGACTCTGATGGCTTCACTTTTTATCTTTTGGCTACATCCACAGGCAGGTGCTGTCCAGAACATGCTATGTGACTCAGAATAGTGTTGATCTACATCCACTGTTTCATTCTATATCTACTACAAAATTACTACAGTGAGAAATTCAGGCCACTCTGTCTATATTACTAGAGCAAGCAATAATCCTCTCTGCATGACCTCCAAGGGTACTACGATTGCCAAATCCCTGACTAAAAACATCTGCATAGCAAAAGGTGGGGAAGCATTTTTACAAGGTGGCTTGCCTCAGTTCTTGTCTGATAATTTTGGGTAACAAAAGGTGATGTCCTGTGGCATCAGTCTGGGAAGGATGAAACAAGGTTCAGAAAAGCATTCACATTTCATGCCTTGTGGCTTCAGTGCTGCATTCAGAAGATTCTGCAGGGAGCACTGATGGGGAAAAGGCAATGTTGGCCTCCTTGGAGGGTACCCAGGAGAAATGTCCTTCTTCCCAGTCCTGACTTCACCTGACTGCTGACCATCTGAGGGGATACAGCCTGCAGAGAAGGGTTTATCATGGGTATTAGAAGCAGTAGTTCTGCCCAGTGTTGCTTTCCTCTCTGGCTGAAATGCTTGATTGCTGGGGAGCTTCTGTGCCCGTGTCAGAACAGTTCTGAGCTGTTCTGCAGGGAGGTAACCTGGCACAGCTCCAGAGCTGGAACTTCTACACAGAGAATGGAAGGGGAATTAGTGCTTTTTATGGATCATTTTGGTTGGTGACTGCCATCTTCCCTGGAGAACAGAGGGCTTTTCCTGCTCCCAGATGAGGCAGCAAGTGTTAAACCCTGCCTGGGGGCCCTGCTAAGCATTTGCATTTCCACCTCTGCTTCTGATTCTTCAGTCTTTCTGGGGCTTCATTAGCCCATTCACTTGATTCACTTCTTGGAGAATTTATTCTGGTTTTCTGTTAGAGGCAGGCCTTCATGTAAAGCTTGAACTTGGTTTCTCAGTCGGTTTGATAATTTTGTTGGGCCTCAAAGTATTCCATGGCTGGAGGACATGCTCTGTGTAAAACTCACGGCTTCATCTGGTAGTGATTTGTCATTTACCAGGCTTTGGGCTTTGGGCTTGCTGCCAGCTCAGCTCTTGCCAAACACAATGAAGACAAAGGAATAAAATGATTATCAGAAAAGGGCTTAGAAATGTTGCAAATGAAATAAACTAAGAATAGCTTAAAAATAAGGTGAGGATATATATAATAAATCACAGAAATCATGGGGAAAGGCAGCAAGGGATTTCAGGTTTCCCCTAGACTAGAGTCCTCTTCCCATTGAAAACATTTCAATATTGGCCCTCAATATGTGGGATCTAGTGGACCACCAAGACAAAATTTCCTGTGAGCCTGGAAGTATGGACTTGTCTCTGTTTTGTGTCCTTTGCCTGCAGAACAATTGGAAGTCCATTTTCAAATGGACTGCCTAAATCCACAGAAACTGAAAAAGTTTTAGTTTATGAAAATTTTGGGTTGAAGGACAGAACACAACAGGTGAAAATTTGTGTTATATACGTCAACTTTAAATGATCATATTCCTTTACACTCCACTACCGGGTTTTTGTTTAATATGCACATTTAGGCAGAAGTTTTAACTTGATGTTATAAATTAGATGTCAAAAGATAATGCTCATTCAACAAATACTTTCTTCAAATAACAGGCACTTCTAGGGCTTATAAATTGTTTAAGACACTGTTTCACAGCTCTGGCAGCAGACAGCTGTGAAGGGAATTCCCCACAACTATTAATATGCTCCTAATTTAATAATTTTTCTTCTCAGCTGTGTGAGGTAAGTCAGTAACATTTAATGGAGGCAGAAACAGAGGTGCGGGGAGATTAATGACTTGCCTAGAGTCCTACAGGATTGGGGTCTGCCAACATGATGCCACCCCAGCAGCACACGGTGCTGTGGGTGCTCACGGGTGCTGTGGTGAGAGGATGCTCTTGTTAGCTGGTGACCATCAGGCAGAATGCTGCCTAGGCAAACAAGAAGTGGCACTTTGTGGAAGCAGTTGTGCCAAACATGAGTCAGAAGGGCCAAAGGACAACCAGGGAGACAGCCTTACCTGGGCTGGGTTTGGGGACAGACATGCTGGGTCAGAAGCAGCTCCCGTTTATTCACCATAACACAGCATTCAGCTCTGAGTGAAGTCAGTGCTCACTGAGTGCAGCAGCGCTGCAATCCTACTGCAAGGTACCTGACATGCAGGTATTGGCTTCTTAAAGGATTTTTACCTCTTGGTGGAAAGCAGTTGAACAACGAAACAGCTGTTCTTGTAAACTTGCACTTGTCTAGGCTCCAGCTCTGCTTGTGATGTCCCAGTTTTCTCAGTTCAGATATCCTACACACTAACAAACTGCAAGGACTGAATTTTCTTCACTTTATCCACTGCCCTTGCCATGGTTCTCCTTCCCATGGTTACTGCTACTGCTTTCATCCCTTACTCTCCCTTCTAAAGCCACTCTTCCTCTTCATGCCTTTAATTTTCCTCCTGCTTTGAGATGCATATTGCCTGAGCTACTTTTCCCCTGCTGTGCTAAATTGGCCCTTGAGGAAGGCAATGCCTTCCATCATCACGTATCATTGCTGATTTTCCCTTACAGAGAGGAATGACTGCTGACGAGGGTGTCCTGGCCTTGATGATAGGTGGCTTGATGTCTGTTATGGTTGATGTCTTCAAATACACAAGAAGCAAAAATGTCCTTCCCTTATGGTCTTTTTATTCTTTCCTGAAGGTGCACTAGTGCCTTGAGAATGAAGAACTAAAACTGAGCTGTCAGTGGCTGAATAGCAGCACAGTGGAATACATGGCTGTCTGGTTCAGAGGGGGCAGAATGCTGCTGTTCTTGATGTGAGATGCACCCCTTCCTCCCACGCACCCCCACCCAGAGCCTCCACTGATGTTCAGTACCTGTATGATTTTAATGGTGGTGAAAAAATGAGGGTCTTTCTCCTTGACACAGTTAATGAAGCTTTTAAATAGTGAACTGAATGGAGAACTACGATCAAGGAAATGTTGTTTTATTCCAGCTTTTGAGACCGATTACCTTGGTAGTACTGTAAGCTGTGCTATGTACAAACCTATGTACAAAAGTGTTAATGTGAACTGATACCTGTAGGGACAGCACACTCGAGCTAATGTCTGTTTATTGTGCTAGAACCATTGCTTAGTGAAAGAAAGGATCCATTTAGAGGAGGAGAGGGGTAAAAGAAGACTGCTGAGATGCTAAATAGACATAGGAAGGCAATGATAATTTAGAAATGGATTTATATTCTGTATCTGTAGAACAGTGACATACATACTTTTTGATACTTGGGAAATGTGAATTTCTTTTCTATGCTATGTTCTAATCTAGGCATGGATCCAGTGTTCCTAACCATGAAAATATAGATGGTCACCACACTGAAAACTCTTCTTCTACATGTTTTGGTCACCTGTTACCCTATTTCCAATTTTTTTGGGTCATTTGAATTAAATGAAGTCTGTAAATGTGAACACTTTAAATTATGAGATTTGAACTCTGTAAATAATTTTGGTAGGTCTTGATGCATTATTTGAGGGTGTATAAGAAGAAAAAAGATAATATGGCTCATCCTGGTTTGTTCTACACTGAGGTCCATCATGATGGCTGTGGTTTAATCTTGGTAGCAGCCAAGCCCCCACAGCCCCTTGCTGAGGTGTTCTCATTGTGCCCCCACCGGTTCCCCACCACAGGGGCTGGCTGCTCAGCAGCTTATGCCAGCTGTTGATGAGAAGGTGTGTTTACCTCTTGCATGGTCCATTACTAACATTTTGTGTAAATGTAGGTCACAGAGGTTCACACAGCTGCTTTGGTGGAAAGATTGAGCAGTGCAGGTAAATAATGTGGTGGCTGCTGCCATCCTTGGAGATATTAAAACTTGATCTGCTTTTGAAGTGTGCCTGCTTTGAGTACAGGACCCTCGATCATTTTCTAAGATTCCTTCCAATCAAAATTATTTAATGATCTGTGATGAGAGTAGTTAACAAAAAAATCTGACTGATTCCTTTATCCTGTCTAGGTATTTCTTCATCATACCCTTGCTTCCTACTGCATTTCTCTGAGAATACCGCATTTTGATTAACTCTCTGGACATATTTTGGATTATTTAATCACATGTTCATTTCTTATTCATGCTCCCTCCGGATGAGAGAATCAAAATCCAGGCTAGGTGGCTGGCTATGAGTTAAGCACCCAATCTGAAAATTGATATTAATTCATTTTCTTAATCTGAACCATGGGATCTATCTAATATTTTTGTCCTCTCAAGGCCAATGACAATGCCATTTCTAAGTCTTCTCTTAGTAGAATAGTGGTAATGTGCCTTGGAAACAGGAAAACCAGAAAGAAAATATTTACATTTCTAAACGAAGTATCTGTTCAAGCAGGTAATTGCTCTGTCAAAGGATGGAGGGGATGCTCATGAGACCACACCAGATAAGAACAGCAGGGAAGGATGTATGCCTGTTTCCAAACTGAGGAAGTAGAGTGCAATGTTCTTCACTGTACTGTAAGTAGTTAATAGAATAAGCACAAATTAGATGGGAATCCAGGGAGACTTTCCAGGCACATCAGTTTTTTTACACTAACAAACAATCTTGCTGCTATTGTCACATAATCAGAGAGGATAGCTGTGATTGGCAGGGACCTCAAGACTGCCTGCTCTCATTGAGAAAAGGTTCACTCACACAGAGTCAGCCACACCAGGCTGAGGTCTGGGTGTCTCCACAGCCTCTCTGGGCAACTTACCCCAGTGCAAAGTATTCAACAAACTTTCTCCTTAAGATGACTTCCAGCTTTGCCTCAGGTGTGTTGGGCTCATTAAAAGCGGGTTTGTGAGACCCCAGAGGGTTTCAGAGTGCGCAGTTGCCCAGCTGGCTGTGCTCACTGGCAGCGGCTCTCCTGGTGACCTGAGCTCCTTGGGCACACAGCAGGGGACGAGGGCTCTGCCACAGCCCTGGCAGGGATGAGTGGCTCTGGGGGTCTCCACTTCGGAGCTGTTTCTGGACAGACCTCCATTCCAGCCTCCCTCTTGTGCTGGTTTCTCCACTGCTGCCAGCTGGCAACATTGCCCAGTTCTACTGCCTTGGACATGTTCAGGGCACAAGAGATTTGACACCTCAGATTTCTAAGTTTTACCTGGAAGTTTGACAAGCACAGGGAAGATGTTCCAGACTGCAGCTGAGGATGTGATCCAACTGGTTTTCTAGTGTAGTGAGCTGGGAGAGAGTCAGCTGAGATCAATCAACACATGAAGTGTCTGTGGGCATATAGGTGATCCCTTTACGGATAAAGCCAGTTGTGAATTAAAACTGATTAGAAAATAGGAGAGCCACAAAAATGAGAGTCTGATGACAGGATTAACTTCTATTAAGCTATCTGTAGTTTAGAGTTCGCTGACTTAAGATGCAAAAAGCAATCTTTATTTAAAACAAACAAATAAATATCCATTTTTTCCTGTTTTCTCATGCTGCTATTCCCACTGTGTAATCTGAGCATAGAGGAAAGACCACTAATGAACTTTCTGAAGCCTTCATTTAGCATCTGCATGAAGAACTTTAAAAGAAATAATATAAACAAGTTGAATGTATATAAGGAGTCTTAGAAGATTGTATCACAGATAAGGAAAATACTCAGGATTTTCTTCTTTGGTCTATAATGCCTTTGCAACCTACTTGCAACATTGTTCCCTGCTCATGAGGGCCCCCTAATTATTTCATCATGCAGCAGGAAATTCTGGTAGATCATATATAAACAGCCCAAGGCAGAGACCTCTTCATCAGACAGAGCGTGACATCTGACATCTGTGCAGCCTGCTGCTTGCACGATGCACTCATCCAGGCAGTGCCATCACTGAGGAACACGGGAGCAACCGGGAGCACGAGGCCAGCTGGAGGTGGCAAAGGGATCCTCTAATCCTAAGATAAAACTTCACCCCTTCCCTTTCCAGTGGCCACATCCCAGCTCTCTGCAGCAGACGTGATCAGGGTGCAGCAGCAGCTGGGGCAGGGGTGGGTTCCTGGCCCTGGTGTGCGCAGAGGTTCTCCCTGAGGATGGTGCAATGCAGGTGTCCCCTGTCCCCGTGTGCTCCTGGGAGAAGCCAGGCCCTGCAATGGCAGAGTCACCAGCAGGCTGTGTGTCACCAGCAGGCTGTGTGTCACCACCAATCTGTGTGTCACCATCAGTCTGTGTGTCACCACCGGGCTGTGTGTCACCATCAGTCTGTGTGTCACCAACAATCTGTGTGTCACGACCAATCTGTGTGTCACCACC
>VZTX01011100.1:0-10244 GCA_013400915.1 Pardalotus punctatus
GGACACACTCCAGCCCCTCAACGCACTTCCTGAATTGAGGGGTCCAGAGATGGACGCAGGATTTGAGATGTGGCCTCAGCAGTGTCCAGCACAGGGGGACAGTCACTGCCCTGCTCCTGCTGCCCCGCTAGTGCTGACACAGGCCAGATGCCATCAGCCTTTCTGGCCACCTGGGTGGCTCATGTTCAGCTGATGTTGACCAGCACCCCCAAGTCCTTTTCCACCAAACAGCTTTCCAGCCACTCTGCCCCAGCCTGTAGCAGTGCAGGGGGTTTCTCTGGTCCTGTTGAACATCAGACCGCTGGCCTCGGCCCATTGATCCAGCCTTCCGGATCCCTCTGCAGAGACTTCTGCCTTGTAACAGACCAGCACCCCCACCCAGATTGGTGTTGTTCATGAATTTGGTAATGGTAGATTCAATCCCCTCCTCCAGATCATCAATAAAGATGTTAAACAGAACTGGGCCCAATGCTGATCCCAAGGGGACACCACCGGTGACCAGATGCCACTTGGATACAGCACCATCCATCGCCACCCTCTGGGCCTGGCCATCCAGACAGTTCTTAACCCTGCCAAGAGTGCACCTGCCCAAGCTGTAGACTGCCAGCTTTTCCAGGCAGACGGTATCAAAGGCTTTGCTGAAGTCCAGGCAGATGACATCCACAGCTGTTCTCTTCTCTGCCTTGTGTGTCACCTGGTTATAAAAGGAGATTAAAAAAAAAAAAAAAAGAGAGATTGTTCCATTGGTTTTATGCAACTGTTATCTCAGAATTACTTTGTATAACTGGGCCATCATTAGCAGACATAATGTGTATCAAAAATTATAGTATTTCTGAAGTTGCTGCATGTATAAATTCTTTATCACTGTAAGTAGGTTTCCAAGGCAATGATGCTGGGTGCCGCAGGGGTCAGGGCACCAGCCAGGGCAGGACAGGGCCTTACCAGCTGTGACCAGAGGCAAATTTTACTCACATCCCAATTGTTTTCAAATATCTTTAGCACTTAAAACCTACATATTTATGTGTAGCTGTTTCAATCAAGTAGATCTTCAAAGGTCCCCAAAGATTTGCAATATCTGTATGCAGGTAGAGAAATTCCTTCTATTGTTTTCAGTCTTCCATCTGAAGTTGAAACACACTTCTCCCAAAACACCACCCACTTCAGTTTCTGAACTGTGCAATTCAGTCTAATCAAGTTCTCACTCAAAAAGAGAATGAGTACCGTAAAAAAGCTTTGGGTTGTTTTTTTTATTTTTTTAATAATCTAGACAAAACCATTTAATTATGTAGAGGAAGGGTTTAGATCATTTTTCAATATGGTAGACTGTTCTTTTTCTAATACCCTGCAAGAGCTGAACAAATTTTAAGTTACAATGGTGAATGATGAGAAATACAGGGAAGCACAGGGTGTTTCTGGTCTATGCAAGTGTTTTAACACTGAGTGTCACTGTTGCTTCATGGAAGGGAAGCACAGTAACCACTTGTAGAGTAAAAGCAGAATGATGTATTACGTGACCAAACATCAGCTGAGAAATCTTCATTACTTTAATGTCAGAAGGCAGATATAACTAGCAGTTCATTTCTTCATTATCACTACTTACGTTTCATGAAATTAGAAGTCATAAAATCAGTAATGTGAGATACAACTTACTCAGTCTAGGAATTAAGAAGTAAAATCCCCTCAATTTATGATAGCAAGGGTTTATTATACACATAGCAATAGAGTATGACTTTTTCAGTGTTATCTCTGTGCATATTTAAATAGGACACAAAGACTGGTGACCCAAGATTAGTATGGTATTTAATTTTCAGCTGCAAGAGAACACAAATTTTTTGTGGATTTTTTTTAGGTTTTCATGTTGTATATAGTCCTGATACCCCTTAAGTGCATATTCATGTGTATTTTAGGACTGACCTTTAGAAAACTGGGTCTATAATTTTTGGCCATATATTGCCAGTTTTGAGAGATATTAGCTATTAACTTAAATAAGTAAATCTAAAACAGCATTCATTTCATGGAGTTATAAAGTTATAACCCTGTGATTTAGTATGTTTACTCCCTTTGCATAGCTTTGCTTGCTTAGCATCAGTAGCTTTGAAGTGGTGTGTTAGGAATGTCATTATGAAATAGATGGAAAGAAGTAGCAGAATTCCCATCTTGGGTTTAGAAACTGATTAAAAGTTCTTTCGTAAAATCCTAGTTGTTTCACTATTGTGCTGGTTTGGGCTGGGATAGACTTAAGTTTCTTCACAGTAGCTTGTAAGGGACTGTGTTTAGATTGGTGTCTGAAACAGCACATGGATATTTGTTTATTCCTAAGAAGGGCTTGCACAGATCCAAGGGCTTTTTGTGCTTCTCTCGCCATCATACAAGTGAACAAGGAATTGGGAGGGGACACAGCAGGGACGGGATACGCCAGACCACATGACATTGCATTCAGCAATGAAATGGGGGATGATGAAGGAAGATGGAGGGATGTTCAGAGTCATGCCATTTTCCTTCCCAGGTCACCATTATGTGATGCAGCCCTGCTTGCCTGGGCATGGCTGAACTCCTGACTGCCCATGGGAAGGGGTGAATGAATTCCTTGTTTTGCTTTGCTTGCACATTTACCTATTAAACTTTTTTTATCTCCACCCAGGAGTTATCTCATCATTACTCATCCAGTTCTCTCCCCCATCCCACCGGGAGCAGTGAGTGGCTGGGGTCGCACCATCACAGTGCCCTCAGTCTGCATGGGTATGGACAGAGGTTCCTCAGTTCTGTGTTCCTGAAGACCTACAATTTTTATCAAGCTGAAAGGTTACGCCACTATGGAACAAGTAAGGTGTTGCTGATGAAGAGTAGATCTCCTCAGCTAAAACACTAGTTTGGGTTAATCCACTCTTAACCTACTCCCTAGGTCATGCTGGCTTCTGCTCAGGCAGTGTTCTGGGGATGGAGAAAGTACCCTTCCTCCTGGCTGATTTTGCCACAGAGAAGAATATATTGTTGCTGGCAGCAGTAAAAAGAGAGAAAGTGTCCACTGTCCTGCTCTGGATGAGAAGGGATAAGAAAATTCAGGCATAGGAGCGAGGAAAAAGGGAAGGGAGGAAAGAGAAAAAAAGGTGAGAGCAGATATCTTCCCTCAGCCCCTGGCATTTGGAAAATGGCAGGACAGCCCCCCTCTTACAGTAAGCCCAGAGATAAAACAATTTGTGGGGACTAATGTCTTATGGGCCTTATCCTGAAAACTTTGTAGACACTCAAATTATAGTCTGTGCAGTGTGGGAGATTTATATTTTTGAGGATTAGGTGGAAAAGTTGGGGAGAACATTTTAGAAGTCATTATATGTTTGATGAATTGCATCATAAAATTTCTAAAGATACTGTTCTTCTGGAAAAAACTGATTCTTTGGAGGTGGGAGGAATACTTTAAAGGATAAGTTCCCCAACACCAAGGCTGCATATCAAAGTATAAAAGAATATTCCAGCATAGAGAAGAAGTAAGAATTTCTCTGAAATCAGAGAGCTCACACCTAGTAACAGATTACAGTTTTAGACACAGCACAAATGAAAAGTGAAACATCATGAAATCTGTGAGGATGTAGTCTAGTATTTGGTTGTAGTCAAATTCTGGTTTAATATCCTTTTCCTTCATGGGATATTAAGGAAGATAAAAAGCCTACTTAATTTTAACTGGCTTGCATACTTTTTTGAAAATGGTAGTCAGGATCTGGCTGTTCTTGATTTGCTTTTTGTTGGCTGATGTTCTGTTGTGTTTGCACTAAATACAGTATTTGTGTATTGTCAAATACCGTATCCTGCCAGTACAGAAAGATAGCAACAGCACTTCATGTTATGAAAAAAATATTGTTTTGAAAGTATCTGATTTTGCACTCTAATGAGACTTTAGAAAATACATCTCAGTGTTTGTCATGGTTTAACTCTGTCAGTGGCCCAGCCCCATGGAGATGGTCCCTCACTGCCCCACTAGCAGCATCAGGGAGAGAATCGGAAGGGTCAAAACCACAAAATTCATGGGCTGAGATACGGACAGTTTAATAGGGAAAGCAAAGGCTGTACACACAAGCAAAGCAAAACAAGTAATGAATGCACTGCTTCCCACGGCTGGGCAGGAGTTCAGCCATCCGAAGCAGGGCAGGGCCCCATCACACTGATGGTGACTTGGGAGGGCAAATGCTATCACTCCAAACATCCGCCCCTTCCTCCTTCTTCCCCCACTTTATACAAAGACCACGATGTCACATGGAATATGGTCTGGAGTACCCCTCTGGACAGGTGGTGTTGCCTGTCCCAGCTGTGTCCCCTCCCAGCCTCCCAGATGCCCCAGCCTCTTCACCAGCGTGGCCATGTGAAAAGCAGAAAATGCCCAGGCTCTATGCAATCCCTGCTCAGCAATAATAAAAACATCTATGAATTATCAACCCTGTGTTCAGCACAAAACCAAAACACAGGCCCTTACCAGCCACGGTAAACTCAGCCAAAATAAGCAGTATTTAAATGAAAGGCTTGGCTGCTTATTGATACCGTTAAAATCATAGTCTTCATTGCAAGCATTGTATTGTCTAATTCTTCGTGTGGTTCTCATGGTTGAATGCAGGCTGTGATTCTCATGACTGAATCTCAATTCCAGGGCACTGCAAGAGTAAAAGCAAAATTAATGTCACTACTCTGCTGAATATTTGGGTAGTATATGCGTGAATTATCTCTTTGCGGGAGTAATTTGCCTTTTCTGATCGTTTTCTGCAGACATAAACTTCTGGTGTTCAAATGTCACCTTAAAGTTCTACTTTGCTGGAAGGAAAAAAGCATAAATATGACATGTAATTTCAACCCATGGAATTGCAATAGTTTACACTCTGCTTCCACAATGACCTGCCTGAGTGTTGACAACACTCAGTCTGCATACTTGGAAGTGCTCAGCAGTCAGGGTCTCTAGTACGGCTCTGTTTTTAACTACCTACCTCTCATTACAACAAGGGAAATAGTTGAATGCTTTCATTAGTGTTTTGCCCAAAATAACATCTAGGTGTGTTTAGGTAGTGATAACCTTATTGCCAATGGTAGAAGACAAACTCTCAAGATCTCCTTCATACCTTATACAAGGTATCAATCTGAAAGATCTCCGAAATAACAGCCTTCTTACTTGTTTGAGGTGATGACATCCTCAGTAATTAAACCCTCAAACTTGTAAACAGGAAGAATGGTCTGCCTGAAGATGGCAGTATTTGATTTGGAAGAATAAATCCTGGTGCGAAATGCAGCTTGGTTCCTGTTTTATTATTCATCATGCTACGGCACCTAAGTGACAGGCTGTCAATAATTAAAGGGAGGGTAGGAGAAGAGAGGGCACATGTTTCACAGTCTTCTGACCTGCCATAATTTTTCTTTCTCTCTCAGCATAAAGATTCTGTAGTGAGTGTGTAGTAATAATCTATTTTCAGGCATTACAACACTTGAATTCAAGCCTCCAGCAATCCTTACCTAGGAAATCCTTTTTTTCTTCTTTTTTTCTTTTTAATAACTTCCATGAAGTGATGATGATAAAAATATCAGCACTATAATGTTTCCATTTCACAGTTTTTGTGTTTAAGCATACATTGAACTCTATGATGCTAAAAATAATTTTGTATCCAGATATTTAAAGATTAGCTATGAGCTACTATATTTAAGTTAAAATTTTATGCAGCTTCAAAAGGGCTTCAACCTTAGGAGAAAAAGAAGTGGATAACTTACTAATTATTTCTAGATTTCTTTCAGTAATTCATAGAATAATTACAGTTGCCTTGTAGCAAATTTCTTCTTTACAGGACATTATGTGAAAAATCATATGTAAATAAACAAACAAGCCTGCTCAAATCAAAATAGAAGTTATCTTAAGCAGAAGTCTTGGGTTAGTCTTATTTTCAATGTAATTGTGGAAATCCTGTCTGTATTATACATGTATGCTTTTTTCACCATTCCAGATAATTAATTTAAAAGGGTTATCTGAGTGTAAGAAGCTCTTTTTGCTGCTTTGATTAAAGATTGCGTTGAGGTCAGTGCAACTCGTAAGTGGATGTAATAACTACAATGCTCCTGGCTGCTAACAGAGTTGAGAAATTAGTTTCTGGTAACACGGTAATCCTTTATTATTCATGATAGTTGCTTCCAAACTGTGGTTCTCAAACGGGGCGTTGAGTCTTGCAAGATCTGAAGAATGGTAACTAGTGGGGCTCCACAGAGCTCCATCTTGAACCTTCTGTTCTTCAACATCTTCATGAATGACTTGGACGAAGGATTTGAAGGTACACTAAGTTTGCAGATAACACAAAGTGGGGAGTTGACTCCCTCAGAGGCAGGGAGGCCCTGCAGAGACACCTCAACAAATCGGAAAGATGGGCAATCCCCGGCGGTATGGAGTTTAACAAGGGCAGGTGCTGGGTCCTGCACCTGGGATGGGGCAACCCTGGGTAGACTGGGGAATGAGAGGCTGGGGAGCAACACCATGGAAAGGGACCTGGGGGTCCTGGTTGATGGCAGGCTGGATCTGTGTCAGCAGTGCCCTGGCAGCCAGGAGGGACATCCCTGTCCTGGGGGGCATCAGGCCCAGCATGGCCAACTGGGAAAGGGAGGGGATTGTCCTGATCTGCTCTGGGCTGGAGCGGCCTCAGCTTGAGTGCTGGGGGCAGTTTGGAACACCGCAATGTACGAAGGTTATAAAGATATTAGAGAGTGTCCAAAGAGGGATGCTGAAGATAATGGGGGGTGTAGAGGGGAAGGCACAGGAGGAGCAGCTGTGGTCACTTGGCCTGTTCATCCTGGAGGAGACTGAGGGGAGACCTCACTGGAGCCTTCAACATCCTCACAAGGGGCAGCGGAGGGGCAGACACTGATCTCTCCTCCCTGGTGACCAGTGACAGAACTTGAGAGGTTGGAGAGGAGAGGGATTTACATTAGGCACTAGAAAAAGGTTTTTCACCCAGAGGGTGGCTGGGCACTGGAACAGTAATTTAGAATTTATTAAAGTAATTTAAAAGTGTTAGAAAAGATGGGAGGAATTTTTAAAAACTGTGAAGCGTTTCGTGGGATGGCTCACAAGCACTATTTATACATGTTCTTTTAAGAACAAACAAACAAACCACATCACACCCATGCTATTGCCCCTTCTGCCATATACTTCTAAGGAAGAGGAGCAGAAAAATTACATTGTAGGAAAATTAGATTGCAGACAGGCACAGAGAATACAATCTGTCTAGGTATAGGACATCTAAATATAGAAGTGAATGCTAAAACCTGCTGAGAACAACACTGGCCAAAATAAGATTGTCTAGGGTTTTTTAATAAAAATAAGTGGGATAAGTTAGAGGATTTTGTCTTGATAACCCCCAAGACAGCAAGTAAATAGTCCATGCTACCTTTCCATGAAGATGGATGTTTGAGGAATCACAAACAAAATTTGCTGGAAATCTTTATGATAAATCTATAAATTAATAACATCATTCATGTAATAATGTCTTCCTTTCATGTCTGGACTAGTCTTCATCTCTCTGTCCTGCCCACAAATGTTTGTTTCAAACAGCCAAACAACAGAATGGCTGAAAATAGATGCCTCACACTGCCATATTATTCTGCCTAGTTAGAGTCTGTCTATTAGGCTGATGGCATAAACTTAAAACCTTGGCAGATGTATGTGTATATATTAAATATAATCAAGAATGGATAAAATAGTTATGAAAAGGTAGTCTTTGTAGCAACATTTTTTAAGTAGTGCCAACTCCCTTCAGTCTTTGTCTTTGAAGAGAAATTGGGGCCTTTGCCAGAATTCATGTTAACTACTGCTGGCAGAAACCTACAGGCAAGCTTGCCCTTTATCTGGAAGCAGCAGCTGCAGCACCAACATTTCAGAGAAACTGTATCTCTCAGTAACCTCTCAAGGTTTCATCACCTTTCTCCCATAAGAGGAATTCTGTTAAACATTTGTACTCCTGCAAAATGCATATCCCTAAAATTAAAGAAATATCTAACAGGCAAGTATAAAAAGTCAAGGAAGATGAGAGGCAACTTGGCAGGTTATATGAATGCTGTGGTTAGGATAGTTTTTGCATTTTGCACATTTTAGTAAAGGGGGATATACTCCTAAAGGGTTGACCTATACAGAATGAAATGCACCTCTCTTCCCCATTACTGTCAGGGAAATGCATGTGATGTGTATTATGAGATCAACTAGCCTAACTAGAAAAAAAGAATTAATTTCTGTTTGGGTTCCATGCTGTCTTATGGCTGAAGGATGGTGGAGAGCTAAACTGGTTGAATTAAAAAGTGCATAAAGCAAGCTTTGTACATTTCTTGTGCACCTTTTAACCTTTCCTACCAGTGTGTTTCCAAAGACAGAGATTGTTTGAAGACATCAGGGCCCTGTCTTAGCACAGAGCTGTCCCAGTTGCTGTTGCAATACTGCGCTCAGGTTGTTGGTTGGTGGATTCCCAACTCATCAGTTCTTATCCAAGTGCAAAAATCCAGAAAAACTCCACAGGACTTTGGGTTGTAAGGTCAAGTCCTGAATTACGTACTGCAACAATTCTCCTGCACTAGAAGTTGGGATCTTGCCACAGAAGTGTCTCAAGTGTGTAGGGAAGGACAGAGACAGCGGTGAGCAGCCATTGCCTCCTGTGCTAGAATTGGCTGCAGATTCACTTTCCAGATGTGTCTGTCTAACAATATCTGGTGTGTGGGCATGGAGTAAAAAGATCCTGGGATGCAGCTGGCTGGCATTAGCTGCTGGCTATCTGTACCTGGTAAATGGGAACCCTAGGCTGGGAGAAAGCCCATAATGCTGCTTTCAAGGAATTAAGCAGGGCCAGGGGCCTCCCTCTCACCTCTGCATCAACACGCTGTAAAAGATGTGCTCTTTTTGCTGCTTAGGCTCAACATCTCTGTCAGAGCTGTACTGTGCAATTTGTATACTCATGTTTAAATATACAAGGGAGAATCTGGGGCAGAAAAAAAAATTTCGAGGCTTCATATAGACTAAAAGAACAATGAGATAGAAATAAGTGAGCATTTGAACAGCTTTTCTTGGATTATTAAACCAGGAAAAGTTTAGCTTATTGATATAGATTTCTTCATAAGAAAAAAAAATCCACAAAACAACAGTCTGTCTGAAAATGTTATATAGAAAATGTGATTCTTGCTTTAACTGCTCAGCGTGTTGAAGATGCCTTGAAAAGTTCTTTAGGTACTTCAGAGGATTCTTGAAAACTAGTGCCCATGGTAGATCTTGATCACTTGGGAAAAAATATTTAGCCTTGAGTCTAACTCAGGTTTTGAAAGTGTGTCTTGGGCGTACCAGCCCAGACCATCAAAGTACCTAAGGAAATAAGTAAATCTGTTCTTTCACTGTCCATATAAATGAAAATGTACTCTTTTGCCCATCTGAACTCTGCCAGGCAGTGTCTGCTTTCTTCTTTGGTAAAATACACTTTTAATACTCTTGTTGCAATCAATAAAGTACTGTATATTCCCCTTCTACCTGTGTGTGTGTTGCAGGAAACTTTCCAGCCTGCAGGCAATTATCATTCAGACAATTCAGAGAAAGGTGGCTCTATTTTGCAATAGAAGCACAAGACAACATGGCATGGCTACGGTACTTGCAGAAAATGTCATACCAATACAGGAAATCAGTAGCAAAATAACTTCATGTCAGTTTTTGCAAGAACCAGGGCATATGCTACCTAATTTTGCAGTATGACATGATTTCTGAAATTTAATATTGACTCATCTTCTTCTCAGAAACATACGCACTGCCTTGTTGCAAAGGGGGATTATTTAGAAGTAATTGCACAAATTGCTTGTCACATACAATATTCCTTCACTGCTTGAAAAACACTCTCTCAACTGCAGTTAATTTGGACAGTAGTGCCTAATATTCATTAATTAAAAATCTGTATTCCCTGTGGATTTTCCTGCGTCTTATTCTCCACATTTACATTGATGTAAATTTGAGTTGGTTATGATTATGTTTCCTGGTAAATTTTCAGAATTAAGTTCTTTACTCGTGTAAATGCTTAGGTGCTTAAAATTAGCTGAAGTCACTTTTCAGTATAATTAATATATAATTAAAATGGTGTGGGAACTGACAGCTGGCCTGCTTCAGCTCACAGACATCAAGCTAGTACAATCCTCTCATACCCATGTGAATCTTAGCCGTTCCCGTGTGGATCCTAGCCGTACTCGTGAGAATCTTAACATCAACAGAAGTA
>VZTX01011106.1:0-80865 GCA_013400915.1 Pardalotus punctatus
GAGGGGAGGTGGGCGCGGTCAAATGATGTCAGGGGTGGGGAGGTGGGCTGAGTCGAATGACGTCATGGTAGGGGAGGCAGACACAGTCCAATGACATCAGGCACAGGGAGGCAGGCGCAGTTTAATGACGTCAGGGGAGGGGAGGCGGGTGCAGTCAAATGACGTCAGGAGTGGGGAGGCAGGTGCAGTCGAATGACGTCAGACACAGGGAGGTGGGCACGGTCGAATGACGTCAGGCACAGGGAGGTGGGCACGGTCGAATGACATCAGACACAGGGAGGTGTGCACAGTTGAATGACGTCAGGGGTGGGGAGGTGGGCACGGTCGAATGATGTCAGGGGCGGGGAGGCGGGCACAGTCGAATGACGTCCAACACAGGGAGGTGGGCACAGTCGAATGACATCACGGGTGTGCCGGTGGGTGGGCTGAGCGGGTGCAGAGGGCGTGGGCTGGGCTGGAGTCGGGGGTGTGACGTGATGGGCGGTGCCGGGGGAGGAACTGCTCCCCTTCTTGAATGGCTGCAGCCCTGCAGTGGGACTGAACGAGCTCTTCCCCAGCAGTTCTCTGCTGCTCCCAGGAGGTGACGGAGCTGAGGCACCTGAGGAAAGGGAGAAGTGATCCGTCAAAGCCAGGGCACTGCTCACAGCCTAGAGCTGTCCAGCACCCCGTGTTTTCAGAGTTCCTGTAACTGTGGAACAGAAACAAGGAAAAGGCTCTGTTTGTTCTCTCCATCTTTCCCCTCACCACTCCCCTGACATTATGCTCCATGTGCCAAGGCCCTGTATATTTGAGCAGCATTCCTGGGCAGCTGCCGCCAATTCTTTACAAATAAAGGGAAAAGAGCATCCAACTGCAAAGAGGTCTTTAGGAAGTGCCAATACCTGACTGCATCTCCCTGCACATGCTGTCGTTCTCCTGCCTGTTATCACCGTGGCTGGAGAGACCTACATGGCCTGGGGTTTCTCTAGGAAAGTGATCTTAGTAAATTCGTCAAAATACTGTGTTTATAAACAACACTCAATTTCTGACAGGAAGCATCATTTTACTTCTGCCTTTTCCAAGATTTTTCCAGGTGCTGCAGAGCACGAGCATTTGTGTGCTCAGTGAGCCAAGAGCCTTTGACTTCCACAGTGGACTTAATTTTCTTTTTCTCCTCTCTTTCAGGACAGGAAAAACCATTTAAGTGAGCCCAGCCATGCCAAAAGCTTTGGGTTTTGAGCAGCCAAACCCAACACATTCTGACCCTGCTGGCCTGAGCTGGAGGGCCGCTGGTCCTGCTGTGGGGTGAGTCAGAGGGACACAGGGTCCTCTTTTCCTCTTTGCTGGGATTACACCCTAGGGAATGACATTTCTGACAGCCCAGTCCTCCCTGTGTCTGCTGGAAAAGCGCAGAGGTGAAGAGGCAACTACCAGAATTCCTTTGGGATGATGGAGTTGTGGTTTTTGGCTGTGCTGAGGGGCAGGTTGGGCATTATTTGTGCATCTAAGGACTGGTTTGGGGGTTCAGGAGCTGGGGGAGCTGAGCTCTTCGTGTTTTCCCAGCTCTCCCAGGGCTGGCAGCTGATGCAGGGCTGGGTGACAGGGGCAGGCGCTGGCCCCAGCACAGACGGGGGTGAGTTTTGGCAGGATTTGGGAGCAATGGGAGGAAAATGAGGGATGGTGATGGGCGGAGCAATCGGCCGGTGCTCGTGTCAGCGCAGCCGTGCAGAGCACTGGGATCTGAGTAAAACTCCAGTTCTCATGGTGTTCAGGGATGCAAGGTCTGAGGGACCGGATTTACCTGGATTTCCAGGACACCAGGAATAAGAGGAAATGTGGTACCTGAGCTGTGTCACATCAGGTTGTGTTTTCCTCTGAGGACAGAAAATCCTGAGGACTGAGATGAGATTGCTGTGAGTGCTTAACCCCTTACCTGAAAAATACTGTAACCACTACCCCTAAACATTACCCTAACCACTATCCTGTAGTTTTGGGCAGCTTTCATCTGGGAGAAATCCTCCGATGTTTGCAATTGTAGGAGGCAGAATTCCACTTTTGGCACTTGCTGTCTGGCTGTGATAGATGGATCTCCCCCACAGGAGGCAAAGCCCTGGGTGCCAGTGTCTTGGAGGCAGCTGAGAGGCTGCCCCCAGGACATCAAGGCCAGCCAGGGCCATCTGTCCTGGCAGCTTTTGTGTGGGAGAAATCCTCGGACATTCGTAATTTTAGGAGGCGAAATCCCACCTTTGGCCACGGGCACCTGGCGTTGAAAGTTGGCTCGCTTCCACAGGCAGGGAAGTCCAGCTCAGGAATATCTTGAGGGCAGCTGAAAGGCAGCTCCTGGCAGAGCTATGCCAGCCAGAGCTGTAATTTCTGGCAGATTTCATTTAGAAGCAATCCTCAGACACAAACAGTTTTAGCACTGTGACAGCAGAATTTTTCAGGGTCTTCTCCCACCTAACAAGAATAAAAGCAAATGGCCCCAGGTTACTCCAGGGGAGGTTTAGATTTGATATAAGCAATTTCTTCACCAAAAAGAAAGCAAATCACTGGAGCAGGCTTCCTGTTTGGAGTTACCATCCCTGTAAGTGTTTTCAAGCCATGTAGATGTGGCACTTGTGGACATTGTTTAGTTATGGGCTTGGCAGCACTTGGTCAGTCATTGGAGTTGATGATCTTAGAGGGCTTTTCCAACCTAAACATTTCCATAATTAAACTCAAAGAGGCTTTTTCTTGCTCAGAGGGTACAGTGTGAGCTTGTGGCAAGGAAAAGACAAGCGTGGTTGAAGAGCTTTTATCAGAAATCAGGTCCCTGAAAGTAATGGGAGTCATAGTTGTAATAATCCCTGCCCTGTGCTGTATATTCTTTCCCCTGGTTGCAGGAGAAGCATGTGGATTCCAGACTGCCTGCACTTCAACAAAATGCCTCCTGTTCACAAATATAGAGAGCACAGGAATCAAACTGGGACAGTCTTCTCTGCTTTTCCACTTTCCTCCTTCCCTTCTGGACAGCTGTTTGGCCATTGATACTTTCTGAATGTCACCTTTTGGGGATCAGGGGAAAACAAAGTATTTCCCCTAAAATTGCCACCCAGTATTCCACTGTCTGCAGGCAGGCTCAGGAGGCAGTGGCAGCAATCTGAAGTCTTTCACAGCCCTGGGCATTCATTTTTTGAAAAAAAAATACCAGATTTTGAACCTCTCTGCTACTCACAGCATGCAAAGGCCTGTCGGAGTAAGCCTGGAGTAAAGATTCCAAGAGTCCTAGTAATCACAGAGTGGTTTGAGTTGGAAGGGCCCTTAAAGCTCATCCCTTTCCACCCTCTGCCATGGACAAGGACACCCTCCCCTAGGCCAGGTTTCTCCAACTCCTGTCTGCCCTGGCCTTGAACATTTCCAGGTTGGGTGGGGAACAGGAGCACTGGATGGAGAACAGAACACTCAGAGCAATTTTCTGGCTTTGGAAGAGCTCAGGCCTTCATTACAGAGGCAAAATCTGTTGCAGCTGTGCCGTGGTGGGGTGGCAGGTAGGATGGGACCCCCAGGCAGCAGAGCAGCCCCGTTCTGCTGCAAGGCAGGGACAGGTGTGCGTGCAACTGAGTCTGTGAACACACGGGGGAGCAGCTGCCTTGTTACAGTAATTATTCCTTTTTCCCCATCAGCTTTGAACACTCATTCTACGCTTGCAACTGTGGCTTAAATGCCATGTTTGTAGGGTGAAGCTGTTTTTCTGGAAAAAAAATTAAAAATTGAATGTTTAGTCAGCTGAAATAATTCTTCCATTCAGGTCAAATCCATCAAATAATTTCCTAGCCCATTCCCCTTTCCACAGGAAGAAACAAAATTTTAGAAAGTTAGAATGCTTCATTTCAACTTTTTCCAAGGCATTTTGTTTCAAAGTGACATTTCTGTTTGAAGTGTCATCCCCAAATAGCTTTAAGAAATGAGACAGAAATTCTGCAGTTCAGGTGAAACCAAGTTTTGGTGTCCACAATGACAGTGTTTCTTTTCTTCTCATTCAACCAGTGAGCTGAAAAATGAATGAGCCACTAATTAACATAGCTCTGGTGTTGACTAATTTGTGTCCAATCAACTAAATTATGGGGAGCAGTGATGGGAAGGAGCAATTGGACCGGATGTCTCCATGAGCAGAAGCAGATAGGGGAGTGGGATGGAGGCACCTGCAGGCGCTGATGTGGAAACACACATGCTGCCACCAGCCTAAAGCAGCCCTCCAAAAACTGATCCCCAGTGCTGCATCCCCCGTAGCAAAAAGTGTCAGGTGAAAGCCTGGTATGTAGTGGGTTAAAGATTCACTGTCTGGAAGTTTGCATTTCTTACCAGCAGTGTAGTTTTGGACAGTTGCAGTTTTTCCCACACACCAATGGACACGACATCAGATCTGTGATGGCCAAGAGCCAGTGCGTGGGGTTGTGCTTTGGTGACACCCCTCAAAGGGGACGTCAAGACTGATGAGTGACACTTCACTTACATCACAGGCACACTGAACCTTCACTTTGGGATATTTGGAAATTAAATCCAAAGTATCCCCTTGATGAACTTCTTCATAGAACTCCTTTGCCTTTTGTTTCTTGCACAACACATGGAAACCAAAATGGTACAGCTAATTCTGGATATTAATTGCAACATGTTCTGGTATTTACTGCTTTTGAAACTCCAGATGCTGCATTGCATGATTGCACAAGAGTATTACCTTTTTTAACATGGAATTGTATGTTCCTGTCCCTTGTGGTTACTATGACAAGCACCCACAGGAAGCAAGCACATCCTAAATGCTCAGAAACCAAGTAGCAAATGAAAACACACAAACTTACTGTGTCTAAAAATACATATTTCAGTTTTACAGCTGATCTTGGGAGTTTTCAGGCTGACTCGGGACTCTCTCACCATCCACCTTTTTGTGTTCTGAGACTGGAGCACAGACAGTCCTCCCCCCCTTTTAGGAGAATTCACTTTGGGGTTTGCTGTTCCAATTACTCAGTCCTGATGTGGTATGTGACCCCACCTCAGCCCACCCCTCACCCCAGAACAGCCACATGCTGCACAATTCCCTGGATCATTTCCCCAGTTCCCACATCAGGTAGATCTACCGCTTTCCGCAATTCCAGCCTCATTTCTTTTTACTCAGTCCTCCCTATTTCACAGTGTCTGGGTCTCTGCTTTTATCCTTTTAATAAATCAATCTCTAATTCCATTTCTCAGTCTTATATCACTTCTAGGCACCAAGCTCCATTCCTTCCCAAGTCTGCTCCTCTGTCTCCCTCATGGTGATCCTCTGAGCTGTTAGTCACTTGCACTCAAACCTCTAGTCCCAACTTTCATTTTTTAAAGTGGTTTATGACTTCTTCAATTTAGTAAGACATTACTGAATGAGGCTGGATTTTGTCTTGTCAGCTTTTCCAGCAAGGTTATAAATCCACTTGTGAAACATGAGTGATGAGAGGTTTGAGGAGTTACAGACCTTTAGTTCTACCAGACTGCAATGCCAGTGCCTCTGGATCTCAAATGAGATCTATTTTAAATATATTTTCCCTGGAATGGGTAACGTGGGGATTCTTCAATGGCAGCAAGTGAGCTGTGCCCAGAGGCTCAGTGTGACCAGGATAGCCTCTGTACAGTTGCTGGTTAAGGTGAAGCTCTGAAATTCATGAAACTTTAAATTGTGTTATCTCACAGAGAAAAAGCAGTACAGAAACATGATCCAGAGTGGTCAAATGGCATCCATGGACTGGATTAATCCCATGAAATTATACTATCTGACCTGCCACCTCTACCACAGATGAAACACAACCCAACTTATCACAGGAGGCACAAGGAATCCATCCCGTAGCAGAGGAGACACGCAGGGAAGAGCGATGGAAGCAGCTCTCCAACACACAGGGACGGTTGCCCAGATTTAACCAGGATGTGCCAACAAGATTACATTTCCTCCAGAACTTCTTAATGGGCACTTACATACTCTGGGCAGTAGCAGGACATGGGGTGGGGAGTGGAGAAGGCATGTTGGAGTCTGCCCTTGCCACAGGAAGGATGCACTGGAAATTAGCTGTAAATACTCCCTCAGCACCCATTTGTAATGCTGGAAACCAAATCACTGCAATTTACTGCTTATCCAGAGCTCAGGGTTAAAGCAGCAGCAAGCAATTTGCCCATGGAGCTAGACTGTCCTATCAATTGGATTTATACATGGAGCAAGTGGTGATTATGTCCTCCAGCTTCCCCAGCTGGGAATGGATGCAGCCCCATTCAGCAGCAGGAATTGCCACAACCCCCAGGGAGCCTGCATCATCATTCACTAGCAGCCCTTCATCCAAACCTCCACAGGGTGCCCAGCTGCATCCCAAACACCTCAGCATCTCCCATCAACCATGCCAAAAAGTTAAGGAACTAAACACTTTGTTATGTTATACCATTAAACACCACAAATAGAGGGCAGTCAGAGCCCACTGATATTTTCCTTCACCTCTAAAACCCAGGATCTAAAGAATATATTCTTCAGCCCCATCTGCTGGCACCGTATCCATTCTCTCTTTACATATGCAGCTGTAAAACCTCTTCACACCTCTTAGAGCTGCAGCTCTCCCAACACCAACACCCTGCACTCCAACATACCCCTGAACATCCCAGGAATGAGGGAAACCCATCAGGGCTCTGACAATGAGTATTCTGATCTCTCCCCATTAAACCATGCCCCATGAGCTTTATGGCAAGGGGGCATGGACAAATGCCAAACTTAGATAGGCACATAAAGAAAGAATAACCTTTGGACAAGCTTTTCTTGAAAATGCAGTACTTCCTTGGAGCTGAGTCCAGTGGGGAGAGTTATTGTGGAAAGTTATTTCCACTGAGATGCCAGGCTTTTAATATCACCCTTTTAAATAATGCACATTTAGAAAGGTTATTTTACTGCAAGAAAAGGTTAATGCTATTGTTAGTTCTCTCCTGCCTATCCCAGATCAAGAACCCCATGACATCCACTAACAGCAGAAATCAATGGGGTGTTACCTGGCTGGGGCACAGCTGTGTCAGACAGTGGCTGTGGCTGAAGGCCAGGAGCAGGGGAGCCACGATGTGTGTCTTTCACAGAGTTTCATCTTGGAGATGAGTCCTGGTTGAGGGGCTCGAGCTTGGCTGTTGATTCAGGCTTTGACTGTGCAGAATTTACCATCTTCCACCTTGCAATATCCCTACACCTGGGCACGAGAAGCACAAACAGCACATCAGCTACTGTCAGGAGTCATCCATCAATGTCCCCAGTTCACCATCCTGCTCTGCCCCCTCTTCTCCCAGCAAAGAGCTGGGGGCCACACAGGGATCTGGGGGAGCCACACCAGCTAAACGGGCTTTGATGTTAACACTGACTTTGGTGCCTATTGCTGCAGACTAAAATATTCAATATACCATGCTGTAACATCGCCAGGGTTTATTATTGATCCCCAGTAAATACAAAGTCAGGAGCGTGCAATGGAAGGAGTGTGGCTCAAATCTTTGCTGTGTGCTTGGGCACATCCTAAGAGACTGTGCTGAGGGGTCACACCCCAACCACTTCCTTCCCATGCACTTCCACAGTAACTTCACATAATGCAGTCACTCATTTTGTCACTTTCTAGTCTGAGTTTACTGGCAGATCGGTCCATGGTTCAGTACTGCTCTGCTGACTTGCATTAGCCCTGAGCGTTATGTACTGAGGGTAATTAAAGCAGTTTAATTGCACTCCAATAGCCCTGTCCCTCCTTGCCCTCAAGCTCAGTTTCCACCTCTCTTAACCCTAACACCAGACAAAGGCAGGGGATGCAGAGGTGTGAGTGACTCCCTCCAGCAACGAAGTGCCACAGTCTGCAGGAACAGGAGCATGGCAGAGGAGGAATGACAGAATTTAAGTTCCCAACCTTCCTTTCCAGCTCTGGGCACTCGGGCAGGCAAGGGGCCCAGGAATGGGAAGGAGGTGCCAGCAGACTGAATTGGGAAAATGCTCAAGAAATGCTGTGTTCTGATGCAAAATTTAGTTTTCCTACCCTGGTGTTTTTTTAAGCACCTCACTCTGATTTTCCTGATTTTCCTTCTCTTTGTCTTAATGGATCAGGAAGCAGCAGATTCTGTAAGCCCAGCTATCTTCTCACCAAGCAAACACAGGCTCTGGGGTCTGAGGTAGAGGTGCTGGGCAGCAGGGAGCCCACAGCAGGAGAGACACAGCAAGAGGCAACTCTGGGAGCAGATCCCCAGCACAGCCAGGCACCCAGAGACACTTGGACCTAGCACAGACAGGACAAGAAGAGTTACCTGGTAAAGCAATGATGGTCAGCAAAGCAGCAAATGTGTGCTTGAAGCAGTTCTGAATGTCTTACAGCACCGGAGAGCAGCAGGGGAAGTCACTGAAGTACCTGCCAGATCTCCAGAGAGCCAGGGGACTGCCAGGAAAGTTTCTGCAGCACCCTGCACAGCCACAGGCAGTAAAACCAGCAAAGTGCAACAGCCAGGAGCTCAATCTAGAAAGAGCTCTAGAACAGCAGCATTTACAATTTTCACAAGCTTGAGTAAATCTTACACAAGCACTTAAATAATATAAAACCTGGAACACAAAGAAAGTGTTAGAACATCTCACAGGCTGGCATCCTCAAAAGAAGGGTAGGGCTCTAACTCAGCCTTAGTAGCTGAGGGTGCCTGCCTGCCCCTAGCTGAGAGCCCTCAGAATTTAGTGAGTCCTCTAGAAAAATCCTCAGCCAGGGTTGTGTCTCTTCTCCTGCTCTGGAAACCTCAGAAGAAACAGCAGGGTCTTTCTACTATCCAGAAGTTGACTTTCTCCTATCCAGAAGTTGAACTCTAGAAGTTCCTTTATTTACAGAGGAGTGTTTAATATATGCTGACATTTCTAACGCATTTGCAGGGCTTGCATACAAGCAGTTCTGCTTCAAGCCAGTCTCACCTGATCAGGCTTTGGAGTTGACATGACCGAGGATTTAGAAGCTGGTTCTGGGGTAAGCAGTTAGCATGTGCTATTGGACAGGTGGAACTGAGATGGAAACTGGTGCTCTGAGAGAGGAAAGCTGAAAGTAGAGGGGAAGGTTGGTAGATGTGCTGCTCCAGAAGTCAGAGCAAGCAGGAAAACTGGACTTTGATGCTTACGACAGGATTAAGTGATAAAAGGGAGCTTTTGCTTTAATAAATCAGAATCTTAGGTGAAAAAGCTGCTTTTCTGCCAGGTAAAGTGTACCTGGCTGAGACAATCAGCACAAATGGCTTACTAGTTTACAATATGGGGGTAAGACTGGTGGCAAGTGCACCACTTTGCAGCAGCATGAGGCCCAGGTTGGTCTGGGCACAAAGCCACCATCTTGCCAGTCACCAAAACCTGTCCGTTGTACTCACAAGTCCTGGAATTCACTTTGGGGCCATGTCAATCATTTTGTATGTGCAGCTGTGCACCACCTCTGCATTGCATTGCATCAAAGCCCTGCAATGTGTGGGTCATGGAGAAGCCATTGCTTGGCCAAGCCTTGGTCTGTCATCAGTTGTCTTCCAGACTGAAGGATTTCAGGTGAGTCTGGATGAATCTCTCTAGTGTGAAGTGTTGTAGCTGTGAGCTATCTCAGCTCCACTGCTAGTTAGCTAATGAGTCTCCTCACTAAATCATTAGCTCTGCCTGCTCCCTGTTAACCTTTTCTCCCAGCCTCATCAAGAGATATGAGGAAACATGCATCATACAAAAGGGGAAGGTCTATCTTCTGTTCTTTGATTTAATGACACACTAACCTGCAATGCTTTCTGGGATGAAGCTTTCCCCCACTATAACCCTACTGTCTTTGGCATTATTACAACTGGGAAAAATTTATCTCACTTAGTGGAAAAGGGTGGTCTAGGGAGGAAGGGAGGGAAGGACTTGCTGATTCCAGTCCTGGGATTACATTTCTTCAAGCAGGAGAAATTGATAGATGGTGCATTTACAAGGCATCCACTGGGAACAGCATAGTCAGCTGTGCAGTGTGGTTTGCAACCTGCAATCCCAGCACACTCTGCAGCTTGTGTGTGGTTTAACTAAAATTTAATTTGCTCCAGTGGGAGCTTTTCTTTATGTTTAAACTTGCATGTACCTGTAAGCGCACAGCTGATGAGCATGGGGAAAGACTTTCTCTATTGAAATGTGTCATCAGAAAGCATTGGAGAAGTTGCTTCGATTTGCTTTGCTCAGGGATCCAGCCTCTGTCCCACTGCGCTGTGTGGCTGTTGTGACTCAGTTGATGAGGTCTGCTTGAAGCTGCAGTGCCTTGACTCTTTGCTGTGGCAGGTTTTCCCAGTGGGATACCTGTGGGGCTAGAAGTGACACAGGAGATCTGGAGGCACAGAGCAGGGGAATACAAGATACCTGTCAGCAAAGCAGGGAACTGACTCTCCAAGATATCGAGTAGTTGATAGTCCTGCAGCCTGCTGGAGCAGGAAAACACATTGCTATCTGGTAAATCTTTAGGATCCAAGAGCTGTTTTACAGACTCCACCTGGCTTTGTCTCAGCTAACTTACAAAGGCTATTCTTGAAGCACATGGGTCCCAGCCACACCATGGAAAGGAATATGCTTGAGACTGGCCAGTTCAATAGTTAAGCTGTAGTCAGATACTTCAGACAGACTAAATCATTCCTTGGCACAAATCAGCACACCCCCTTTCAAATACAAAGTTTTGGCCTTAGATCACTCACCCTTTTTGGTGAGGTTTCTTTTCTTCCCCTTTCCAAGCACTATGGCTTTAGCCTGACGCATATTCCTAGCTCGAGCATGCAATAAACTTTTTGCCTAACTTAAAAGCATCTTGTAGCAATGGTCTAAGCAAATGGTTATGGTCAGATTACCCCTGACCTTTCAGATGTTGTCCAAGGTGTTCTTGGTTGTTTGAGCAGGTTCCCACTGGAAACATTGGGTTTGGGAGTGGTTACACAAACCCTGTTTCTTACTCTCTGAAACCTGCATTTCCTGATGTGGCTGGAACATTTGGGGCTATTTGGTGGCTACATTAGGAGCCTTTGGGGATGACTCAGCCCAGCAAGCTGTGGTTGTCGAGGTCTGCCTCAGTGCTGGCCCCTGGGAATATTGGTGAATCGTGGAGGGTGTTTGATCAAACCTAACCCCATAAACAAAATAATCTTAGGGGAAAGCAAAGCAGGATTAGCTGCCCATGCCTTGAACTCCCTACGTGTGTGTCTCATTCACATGAATGAGGTGTTCATATCCACCTTCCATGGTATTTGGTTTTTCTCCATTTGCTTATCTGCCTGGGAGAGCACTGTCTTGCAGGGATGAAGGACAGGATGAGGCTGTAATGAGCAGAAGAGTGATTCACTCAGGCCTGTGGAAATCTGTGATCCCAGGCTAATGGGATGCATTACCCCAGAGTGGTGGAAGGAAATGCCTTCCCTGCTCTGTGAATACTTCCAAGATTTTATCAGTTGTCTTCAGTTCCCATGACAATGAACTGACAATTTCTCTAGAAAACTAGAGCAATCCTGAATAACTTACCAGGTAAGATTTCTCAAGGGATTTAGGTTGTGCAGTGAACATGGATGGGTGGATGGATGGATGGATGGATGGATGGATGGATGGATGGATGGATGGATGGATGTGTACAAGTGCACAGCTCCAAGCCTCAGAGCCTCGCTGAAGGGGTGGTGTCCCCAGTATGACTGCCTGGGCTGTCTGCAGCCTCACAGACAGAATATTGTTACTGCTGTGCTCAGTTGTCTTAAAATTTAACAAATTCTATAATGGGAAGGACTTGGATGACTTTAACACATTGTGTGACTCTTATTATTCCTCATAGTACATTTTTTCTTGTTTCAATACAAAAGAAGGCAAGCACAACATTATCCAAAATGACTAATTCTGAGTACTAATTTCTAACTGAAGACACTGTATCTGATAGATGCATGGAGTTGTACAGTCCTTTCTGGCCATAGAGTCCTGTTCACTTACTGTTAGGTGGCCTTCAAAGAGCTGAGTGATCCCAGACCACTCACAAGAGCAAAAACTAACAGACTTCTAACCACATTAACTCAGGATCTGAAAGAACAGATGGACTACGATATACCTTGTGCAAGGATATCTTTGTTCCATAGTCAGAAGGTTTCTCTGTCCCTGCTCAGTGAGGTCCAACTCAGACTTCATGTGTTTTGTCTGGTTCTGGGGGTCCTGTGGGCATGTGAACACCTCAGCTTTTCATGCTTCTCTTAACTGGAGAGGAGAGCTAAAAGGGTGGCTCAAGTGTTTTGTTTGGAAGATAAACAAGCTGGTCTCAAATCTGTGCAAGTTAGAAGCACCATTTTTGCCTTGGCCCTGGACTCCAGGGTCATCAGTGTTGGGCAGGGGGTCTTCACCCACACTTAGGAGAGTCAAGCTTTTGAGTTGTACTTCAGGCAAACACCTGATTAATTGCTTGGTTAAAAAAAATTACCTCCCACAGTGTCTTGCAGGGCTGTGTGCTGATGAGATTAGTGAGTCAAATCCAGGGTCTGGATTTGAAAGAGCATGGTAAAGAGTAAGATTCCTAACTGTTGTAATTCCACAGACTAGCAGTGGGGTCATTAAGTTCTTCATCTTGGAAACAGAGCCAACCTGTTAGTATCCAGCCAGCCCTGCAATAGCTGGCAGGTTGGTGATTTATGTAGTGGTGGTTCACTTTTCTAATAATTTTTGGAAATTGGTCCATCACCTGAGGTTATTTGCACCTGTAGATCATGCAATCAGTTTGATGGTGGTGGTGGATTTTTATTCCTGTTTGAATGCTCTGCTGAACATATCACCCTGATCTCAGGGAGTGCAAGGAAAGGAAAAAAGGGGATGTGAGAATACTCAAAGCATCATTATGGATGCAAACATGAGGACAGCCAGTGCAGTCCATGATGTGAACGTGAGTATGTGTTAACTAAGGGATGCATGAAATTCCAGCTAGTGGGACCAGCCATGCCTGGGGAAGTCTGCCATCTTTATTTGCACCCTGAAGAACCTTTTGTACCCACCATAACCCTGATTTTCTTTCCCTAATATCCCTTTGGCATGTGAACTGCAGGCAGCTGGAGCACTGCTGGTGTGTATGTCCTGACGTATTTTTATAGCATGGGTTGTTGGGTGGTATTTTGAACCTTACAATCACCTTAAAATGTGAACTAGAAATTAAAAGTAAGGGGGTTTTTTTTGTTTTGTTTTTGGGGTTTTTTGTGTGTGGTTTTTTTGTGTGTGGTTTTTTTTTGTTGGTTTTTTTTGTTTGTTTGTTTTGGGGTCTTTTTTTTTTGTAATAGTAGTATGTTATCCTCTGGGTTGGATACAGTTTGAAGGCTGTGATTGGTGAAGGGGGTTACAGTGTGTGTGGACGTAGGGGGAATAGGGAGGGAGGAGCCCTGTCCAAGGCTGTAGGACACCTCTGGCTTTGCAGGGGCTGAATCTGAGTGTGAAGGGTGTCAGCTGTGTGTGTCACCAGCCCTCCTCCCATGTCTCAATCCCACCAGCTCTGTCCAGCCCTGGGAGCAGACCTGAACATGGATGCCCAGTTTCTTACACACACTCCTTCTGAATGAGCTCCTGCTCATCTGATCCTTTATGTTTCCTGAAAGGAGGAGAGAAGAGCGGGAAGAGGGACAGGTGAGATGTGGCAGAAAGGACGGAAAGAGGAGACAAAGCTAGTTTGAGGCATTGCAGCAACACACAGAAGAGAGCAACCCCTCCCACTGCACCACAGCACTGTGATCTCAAAGGTCGAGCAGAAACCCTCTCAGAACAACGCTTTGAAGAGCACCATATTTAAGGAAGGCCATCTCTTTCCAGCTTCCCAGAGCAGCCATGTCAGTGAGGACATCACCTGGGCTCTGTCCCCGCTATTCCCTTGTCTGGGGAGAGGAGCCACTGCCCGGCAGCTGCAGAGGTGTGAAACGCTGACACACCAGCTGCCAGCACCATTTACATCAGCAAGATTGGTCTCTTAGGACAATAATGGATGTAGGACAAATGATGATGGTGAGCTGAAAGTGCTATTACTCATTATTGAAACTTTGGATTGCTCTCTGGCCAGTGCTAAAACTATAAAGCCGGCAGCCAGTGGACAAGCCCTCGGTAACCTCTGCCACTGAACTAAAAGCTTTTGGAGGGGGAACAGAAGTGCTATAAATCTTGTGGGTAACATTTAACATTTGTCAGAGAAACACTTTGGACTTATTTTAATCTCTTCATTTTGGAAAGTTCATAATAACAAATAACGGGTGCCTTGAACCCGGCCAGTGAATCCCCCTCCTCTCCCTGCTCCAAATGGAAACTCGAAGTGGCCCCTTAATAGGAAGGGCAGCTCTGCTCATCTCTGCCTCTTGTGCACTGTGTGGTCTCCCAGCCGTTCCTAAATGGATACAGTCCTTGCAGTGTTTACACGTGCTGCCTGTTACTGCAATGACACTGGAGCCTGCAAATGTTTTAACTTGATTTTTTTTTCAAAAAACTGTCCATTAATCTTCCTCAGCGCTTGGAAGGAAAGTAAATTATTTACGGTGCGGATGTTATAGGGGATTGTTTCTGCATTAACATTTCATTTGGGAGTGTTAAATCTGTCTCTCATGCTAAGTTAGGGATTGGGTTTATCAGGTGACTTGTCCAGAGATGAATCCCATCCAAGCACACATCTACCAGCGCCTCTTCTTCTGCCCAGATCCTTCCCTGCCATGAAATGAGTGCCCCATGCACCAAGTGAAACAAATGTGAGGCCAAGGAGAATAACCCTATAATTGTATTTTTAACCTGTAAATTTTGCTACTTACCTAAATGAGAAGGAGTCTCCGCTGAAAAAATGGAAGATGTGGGGATGATTTTCATGACAGGACAAGAGGACACAGCCACAAGCTGTACCAGGGGAGGTTCAGGTTGGATATCAGGAAGAAATTCCTCACTGGAAGGGTTGTTAAGCATTGCACTGGGCTACCTGGGGAGGTGGTGGAGTCACCACCCTGGAAGTGTCCAAGAAACTGATGCCTAGAAGCAGGCTACCTGAAACAGAGGCCAAAACAAATTAGGAGTATAAAAAGTGGACAAATTTATTCAAGGCCTTTGAAGTACATTCGGGCAAGCAAAAGTTCCCCTCAGGGAGTACACCCTGGACTCTGGGTCATGAACCCTTCACCTTTTTTAAGTTCTGTCCCATTGGCATATTGGCCCCTGATTCTCCAGTCACACCCTCAGGTGATGATGTTAACCACCCCCTGTACGATCCCCTCGTGCCACAGTAGTTGACATATTTTTGGGCTCTACAGCAATGAATATGTCCTTGAATCTCTATTCAGAGAGCCTTGTTCTGGCTACAGGTGCTGGGAACAGAGGTTTTAGCGCTTTGTAAGAGGCTACAGAACTACACCAAGTTACAGATACATGAAGAGTAAAAAACTAGAAATTATTAAGGCGTCAAAATGACTGGATGTGGCACTCTGGTCTGGTTGACAAGGTAGGGATCAGTCACAGGTTGGACTTGGTCTTGGAGGTCTTCCCTAGCCTTTGTGATTCTGTGTATTTGTGTTTCCTGGGCTGCCCCTGTCACTGCTCATCCCAGACCCCTTCCCCGGAGTGAAGGGAGCAAGCTGACATGTGACCATTAGAAAGGAACTGTTTTCCCAAGTCCAGGTATTAGAGTGAGTTTTAGAAATACCTGTAACTGCTATATTAAAAAATTTTAAAATGCCACTGAAGTCCTACTGCAAACAGCAGAGCACTATCCTGGGGAAAGCTATTCAAGGCAGGACATAAGCAAACAAATTCCACCTCACATTTCTGAGCACAGTGTGTGTCTGAGCAGTCAGGGAGCAGCAGATGTGCAGGATTTTGTAGGAACTGGCACTGCCATTTGCAGAGCATTGGGATATCCATGCTGACTCTGGCTGTCCTCAGCACACTTGGGGCAGTGATTTTCCCTCTCTCACCCACCATTAACCCTCCTGACTGCCACGACACAGCATGTTGCAAGGTGCTCGGAGAGCATCTGCTGAAAAGCATCGGATAAACACACCCTAGAAACAGCACAGACTTAAACCTTGACCACCACCACTTCCCTGCTCCATGTTAATGTATATTTGGGGGAAGTGCACGTGCAAATAAAAGCCAGACTGTGATACTGAGGTGCCTGCGGTGTGTTCACCGGAGAAGAAATGTTTGAACAGTGGCTTGGAAAGAAGAGGTTGGGAGCCTGCAGTGGGTTTGACCAGAGGGATGAGTCTGTTACTGGAAATATTGATTGTCTCAGAGGTTCAGTGTTGCCAGCCAACCTGCACATATGGTACCAGTTTTATTGATACATGCGTATGATTAAACACGACACCTCTGTCAAACGAATCCCTGGGTACCATTTAACTAACACTTAAAGCAGCTGCTTTGGAAAGATTACCTTCAGGCACAGCCCACCCAGGCAGAACAATATCATCACCTTAAGCACTTTCCAAGTTGCCAACAATTGGGAATTCTTGCCTTGTAGCAATATAATTACACAATATTAGTGGAAATCAAATGAGGGCATTCAGCACCTGAATGTACTCTCAGGCTCTGTGGTGGCTTCACTGGTTTTACTGATATCTCCATATATAATCACATGTCTCTGGGCATTTGGTCTCCTTGGGTGTCTGAGCTGCCAGCTTGAGATTTGGTTGTTGGTTTGCCAGTAGGATTTACTGTGAATGAAGATTTTGGGCTACTCTGAAATTTTCTGTATTACTGTTTAAATAAAAATTGATCTCCTTTTAACAGAATATTCTTATCATGACAACAGGAGAGGAATTGATTTCATTCTCACTGGGAGTGATAGAGTGAATTAAGGATGTGTATCCCTGTTCAATAATGAGCAAGTAATTAAACTTTAAGTCTTGTGTGAGTGCAAGAAACTTCTTCCCATATTGAGAACACTGTGTTTTCTTTTTTCTGACTTCTTCTCAAGCTTCTGCTTTCTAATTGTTAATCACCACACCGGAAAAAGTGCCAGCAGGGAGTAATAGCAGAAAATTTAGGTTTCTTTTTGGCAAGGATCTTTTTGTACCAGATCTCTTTTAGGGTAGGGCAACACACTGCAGCCCTCACTGTTTTGTAGCTGAGAGGGGTAAGGTGGGCAGGGGACAGAGCTGTTTGCTGTCCAGTTCATGGCTGCACTGTCACCCAGCTGGGGGGCTGGAGACTGCTGTGTGTGTGCTGACCACAGGGACCAGCTGCTTGGGTCTCCATTTCTGAGCTTTGTGCATCCCTGTAACTGGAGGGTATGGGAGAGGCAGGGGCAGAGTATCCAGCCACCTGTGTTTTCCAGAAGTGACCTGTTAAATTAATAACCTGTTTCATCTCTATATGTATAATGCCTATCCCTCCATCTAATCTCTCCACCTCTTTGGGTAAATCATCCTTCTGTTAGAACTGCAGCATTCTTCCTAGGAAAAGGGTAAGTGGTGATGGGTAGTGAACTGAAAGCAGAAAACAGATCACTCATGATTTGACTATTAGTATTTTGGCTATTAATAAGTCAAATATTCCTCAGAACTCCCTTAAACACTGTCTCCTGACATTATAGGCTTGATAGCAATTCAGGCTGTTTACAGTTCCTATTAAATGAATCTGCTTCTCAATGCCAGTTCTGAGCTAACGGAAGACCATCCACATGATGGAAAGTTCTACTGTCTTAGACTGATTCCTCAACAGGGATCTCACTAGAAGATCAGGGCTTACCCTCCAGAAGATTTATACACACCCAAGAGCTTTAGGAGCATAAATCCTGTTGACCGATGAGCACAAATTCCACAATGTGCCAACACCTTCAGCAGAACACAACAACCTGCCCCACCTCTGCAGGCAGAGAGCTCATTTCGAAGGAGCACGTGGCCATAAATCCTCTAAATACTTGTGAAAATCTTTTCTGGAGTTGTTGAACAGACAAAACAGGTTTGTGGGCTGCAGGGAGTAGACGTATCCTGTGCACATCAAAGATGTATTGGCTGTGTCATGACCTCACGAAACTGCTTGAGCTGGCAGCTCTTCCCCCTTTTCTGGCATCGGTGCAGCTTACCTATAGATTCTAAGTTTGTTTAGCTACTGGAGTAAAACACAATAGAGCCATACATATATAGCTTTGTAATTGCTCTGTGCCCCTTGGCTCCTCTGCAAGCTCTTGTCTTTTATCCTCCGCCTGGTCCCGCTGCTCTCCTGCCACAGCTGGTAAGAGCAGGGCCAGGTTTATGAAGGCATCACCTGCCCGTGTCAGAAATGACATGTCCCAATGCAATCTAGAGCTCCCTGTGTCCTGAGCCTCTGCTGACTGTATTTATAATCCAATCATGCTGAAAAACACAAACATAACTTTTGTCTGACCTTCTCTATTAAACCACAAAGACTTTGTTCCACTGAGATTTCTAATACCTTGACATATGCAGTCTTTTGTCTGGTGGCATTTCCCCTGCTGCTCCTCATATTTTTTCCATGGCAAGACTATGCCTTGCAAAACTCTCATCTTCAGCAAGGTGTAAGAGCACCTTGCAAAGGTGCCCACTGGTAGCCCTTGGTGGGATCTGTGTGGGAAGGACAAGGGCAATGACTTGCAAGTGATGCCAGAGCAGCCTCTGAAGAATAAGTGTAAATGACTTCTTTATGATGCGTTGTTAAGGTGGAGGTAATGAGAAAAGCTCTCCCCAGCTCCCAAGCCTTTTGCCCTTGTAGTCTCTGAGCACCTCCAGACTATGACCTCATTGTTAGTACCCCAGTTTACAGGATACAGAGGTTAAAGCATCTGCTCAGGATCCTTCTGAAAGGTAATAAAAAGGGCAGGAATGGGATCCTAATCACATTTGTCTGCACCCACAAAAATAACTGGTGCTGGAGAGGGTGGTGGAGAGCCCACCCTGACTCTCTTTCTTGCACTGATGTACATTTGGAAACTGCTGTGAGTACATGCTGCTCTCTTACTGCCAGTTGTACCTATATCTTCTCTTCTGGACTGCTAAAGACTTCTTGATGCTCTGCTGGTACAGGTCAGACTAGATGCCCTCCTCTTCCTTGGTACAGCTGTTGTCCAGCCTCTGGGGCCCAGGGCTGTGCAGACATGCAATGTTAATGAAGACCTTTGTCTACATAAATAATGGCCATGCAATTGAGGCCTTGACCTGGTTTTCTTTGGACTAGAAGAAATCTCAACACTAAAGTTTACCAGCTTTGCCCAGTACCTGAGTGGGAGAAAGGCAGTCTTTGTCAGGGAGATCACTTCTGGATTTGGGGGTTCCCATCCTGCACTGGCCTGGGCAGTCTCATGTGAACTATGTTGTTTATTGTTTCTTGTAGTTTTGAAGTTGGTGAAGTCATCAGCTTCCATTTGAATGTGTTCCCTCTTGGTTCAGACCAAACTCATTTAGAAGCTATGCATAATTTATGGGCTTGTTATACCCACTTTCAAAGAATAAATGAATGAGTGGAATTCCTTTGTAAGCTGGGTCATACATACACTAGCACCTCTAGCAGAGTAGGACACATGAAACCTTCTCCTGATATAAACTGCTGTATCCAAGTTTGGCTAAGAAGCTATATTTGACCTTACAGCTTCTGCTGTCGTATGTTGGGACCGTGCAAGTCGGGTAGGTATTGGTGTTGCAGTGTTCTCCTGTGGCTGAGTATATTCAGCTACCACTAAACCTTATAGATAAGCCTGGCCTAGATTGTTGGTGCTGTTGCGTCTGCAAAGAGGATGAAATACCTGTCCTACCTAACAGTGCTGTGCTGGCAGGGCTCCTGGTGCAGGGGAGGGATTCTAGCTCAGCTCTGTGCTGGGAACTCTGATTAGTGAGCGCCTTGTCTCTGCAATAACAAGAAAATTGAATTTGCTCAACCCTTTAATTAAACACCTAAATCTAGCTTTGGTAGGTTTGTTGCTTTGCCTGTTTTGCTGACCCAGGAGAGAGGGAGTGTGTTGTTCCACTTGACGACTGCACTTGAGAAAAGTTAACTTCTAAACCAGCCCAAACTGATCATTTTCCCCCATCTGATGTTGCTCTGCTGCCAGCAGACTCTGCACTGCCCCAGGAGAGCCACAGACATATGGGATGGGCTTCCCTACACTGTATATACCTTCAAACCACAAGATACTCAGGATGGGAGTTGCCTTTTCACACAGCCTATAGGAAAAATGATCCTTGTTTGTGGTCTCACTGGTGGTGTCCGAAAGCCCTTTAGGAATTCATCCCTTCTGTGGTCTCTACAGGCTCTTTTGACTTTGGCATGGTCACTGCCCTTGTCAAGCTCCGTTCCGGGAACATTTCACTGCTCTGGACCCCTGTGCCATAGCCTCGGTGGCTTGAGTGTCCCTCATGCATTTAAAATATCCTTTATGGCTGCTGTTAGGAAAGAGAAAATTAAAGAGAATGGCGCTTACAGGACATCAAAGATACAAAGGGCCTCTTTATCCAAGAGACATCTCTGCATTTGGGGCAGTATTTTACCTGTTTAAATGGCTTCTTCTAGAGCCCTTAAGTACAGTGTTGCGCCAGCTAAGTATGGATTTTTAATTAAGCCCCCTCCCTCCTCCCCTCTTTTGCACATAACTATAGTTTTAGAGGTTAAGAAATCCCCTTAATATCTAGCTAGAGGTTTAATGCTATATGCTCTTTAAAGAGCCCCCCCCGCCAACCACTGTGCTGTATTAATAGCTCAGAGATGATAATTTTTACAGTCTTCTAGGACTGATGCCTGCTGTTAACATTTCACGATCGTGTCAAGGAGCAGGGGGGATGGGAGCTATACCTGTCAGCTGATGTTTTAACATGTGGCTTTAATCTTTTTAATTAACACAACTTCATAGGAAAAAAAAAACAAAAAACAAAACCAACAGGCACAAGCCTTTCTACCTGGGGAGGGTGAGTGGCTCCCACTGCTGTAGTGTGGACATTCCTCATTCACAGCAAATGGAGCATCACTGCAGGGCCCCATGTTAGGCTGTGGCCATGGGGGCCTGGGGATGCCTTGGTGACAGATGAATATGCAGGAGAAGATGATTTCAAACCTTTCTGTTTGCATACATCAGGTAATTCATACAATTCATACATCAGGTAAACATCTGAGTAAGGTTCCCATAGTATCAAGGTTGTATATCATCCTGGCCATGTGGGCATTTAGAAAAATACACGAAAACTTGCAAAGTACCGTGTTTTGACAAACAAGACTGAAGACAGAGTTCTGCTCTTGCTGTGCATGGGGTTTTTTTGCCTAAGAGCACCATTTCCAGCTGTGGTTGTGACCCATGAGAGATGAATCTACCATTCTGGGTCAGACTGGAACATCTCCTGCAGTGATTGGTGGTGGATGTTTAGGAAGAATAGAAGGGAGAGGGCATGTGTGCGGTGCTGCTTCAGAAATACTCTCCCACAAGCCTTTCCTGCCCAAACCCAAGGTTGCCCTTGCATCTGCCCCAGCCATTTCTCTGGCACTGCACTAATTGGGGCCATCTCTTCCCTGCCTGTTGTGACATCCTGAGGTCACTGATGAGTCCTGGAATCACTCATCTGTGAACAGTACATTTTCAAGCTGATCCAGCCAAGTCTAGAAACTCAGTGCTTTGCTACTCTCTCCATTTTTCAGTCATCACTGTACAGATTTTTGCAGCACTGTGCCCTGGCAGCAATCCTGGGGAGGGCAGGTAGCCCTGGACCCTCACACATTTCTGTGGGGAGAGAACCAATCTGTATTGGTTCTCTCCCCACAGAAATGAAGACTTGTATAAAATACATATTAATGCTGAAAATCACCGGGGGAATTGAATTTTTGCCTTCCATTTCACCCCTTAACCCCCTTGTGTACATTTGGGGTCTTGAGGTGCACACCCTCATTTTGTGCCCTGCAGAAGCATCTCTGCTTTACTGTTCCCCTCCAGCTGGTCTGCAGTCAGACTGGTCTGATCTCGCTCCATCCCGACACCTCCACTTGGTTTTGTGGATGGCTTTAAAGGCTGAGTATGTGCTTTTCTGGCAGGAGCTGGGCTGGGGCTGCAGCCACACTCCCCAGCAGCAGCAGCAGCCCCTGTGCCTCACCCCTGTGATCTGGGCTCCCATTGACAACAGCCTCCGCTTTGAAGGAGCAGTCAAAGCCTCTCGGGGCTGGTCGGGAGATGACTTCAGACCTCTCTGGTTTAGCACATGGCATTCCCTGGCCAAAGATCCTTTCATTAAAACTGATAGATGACACATTTTTGCAGTATTTACAATTCAAAGCGTTCTGATCAAAGTGCTGGAAATTAGGATGTTGATGTGAGATAATTACTCCTTTCCCAGCGTTTGCACCAGAAGAGAGTGTGCAATCCGCTTTCTCTTTGTGCACCGCATGTCAGTTGCAAGCATTTCTACATAGCTGATGCCTGTAGATATATTTGCTGACTCTTAATGTCAGCAAATCCCGCTATGATTAGGCCTTGAGGTGACAAAACAAAACCTTGACTGTTACAAGCAAGGTAACTCAGTACTGAGATAAAACCTAAAAATAAACCCCCCTAGCCTTTTAATGGAACTGAGCACAGCACAAAATAAATTTTTATATGTTGTTAGGTCCTCGCAGCAAAAGGGAGAACTATAAAACCCTGTTTGATGGCTTTTTAATGGCAGTTGTTTCATTTAAAGCTTTTAGTGAAGCAGGTTACATGGCAAAAGCAGAATAATAAACACTAAGAAAATGCATTCACCCTGTGAAACAACCACGATTAAACACTCAGCAGTAACTTGGGGATTTCAACTCCAGGTTTTTCAGCAGGATTGTACTAGGGGTGGGTTTTTCCTGCTCAGGTTTCCATCCCCAGCTTTCCAAGGAGTGCAGCTCTTGTTCCTGGTCACTTCCCCCTGGTTCCATCTTGACCTTCACAGAATCATAGAACAGTGTAGGTTGGAAGGGACCCTAAAAATCATCTCGCTCCATCCCCCTGCCATGGGCAGAGACACCATCCACTAGACCAACCCCACACAACCTGGCCTTGAACACTTCCAGGGATGGGGCAGCCACAGCTTCTCTGGGTAACTTGTTCTGCTGTCCTACCACCCTCATTGTAAAAATACTCTATCTAATCTAAATCAACTTTCATTTTAAAGCCCTTACCACTCGTTCTGTCTCAACTTGCCCTTCACCTTGGCCCACTTTGTTTCCCTGCAAACCCTCTGCAGAGCTGAGCTTTCTCTATGGGATATTGCCCTGTTGCTGCACAGTAAAATGGTCTCTCCCTAGTTTTGCTGAATCAAATGAGAGTTACATGAGGTGGTCTCAGCCCCTTTGCCTTCCTGATTCAGGCCTTGCTCTGGACTTTGCAGGTGAAATTCAAGTGTCAGCAATAGCTGAACTAACAACAAACCTGCACACAGGGATTTCTCACTCTGTGCATCCCTCATGTCCCTGATGTTGTGAAACCATGTGTCATGGAAGGCATACGTGGCTGGTACACAAGGAGACAACAGGCAAGGTGGGAACTCTTTCTTGCAGCCCAAATCCACTCCAGCCACAATGAAGAGCAGAGGAAGGAGTGGGCTCCTCTGGGCACCTCCTGGTGCCCAACAAGCAGTGTTGGGTGGTTGTGTTTTGTGGGTGGGAATCTCCAGCGCTTGTCTGGGCTTTCCTCATGCTCTCTGTGCTTTAGTTGCCAGTATGGCAGGGCCAGCTCAGTCTCCTGGGGTGATGCCAGGGTGAGGAGCCCTTCTGAGAGGGGGTTTGGAAATTCATGTTCCTCTGTGTGTGAGCTGAAGTGGGCTTTGCATCTCGTTTGGAAGAGGAGGGAGGATTGTGATGAGTCCAGCCCTTCTCCCAGCAGAAGATTGCTGTTGAACAGTTAATGAATAATACTCTTTCATTGGGACTTTGTTTAGAAACTGACTTAGCTTCAAAGCTATCCTAACACTGATACTGGATATAAAGAATGAGAAATGTCTGTGAATGCTTCCCTAAAATATGTTTAAGTGATATGCTGGAAACCCTACCCAGCTCTCTAAACTATGCCAGTCCCAGAGGTGTCATGGGCAGCTTTGTCCTGCTGGTCACAGGCCAGCTGACACTGCTGGACATCAGGGGAGGATCTTGGTGCAAAACATTTTCCTTACAGTCACCAGGAAATCCCTTCAGTTTGATTATAAATGTTGGACCTAAGCTTTTTGACAGAATCATTTTAATAGAAACCAACCATCTATCTGTGTCAAGTAACAATTTACTCTGGGTAGTTAATGCCACTGGAAATACCTTCTTCTTTGCATTTTTCTTTGAAGAAACAGAATATGAGAAACACAACCAAGCTCACATTTTCCATTGATCTCAGACCAGAGACACAAACAGCTGTGATTTTAATGTCACACTTTACAGCAATGTAATCAAACCGAATTTCTGAAATCAATTTCTTTATAACTGACTTTTCAAGATGAACGATATATTGCTGCACTGCTCCACAGACAATAATTTCCAATGGAAAGTCTAACTATTCACATCACTTTAATTAATCTTCCTCCATTCTGCACTCATCCAGTGCACTTACAGCAAAGTTTAGGAGGCAGCAGCTCAGCTGTTGAAACCCATCACCAAACTGGAGATCAATGCTCGGTACACGGGAGAAAATGCCTTTCTAGGCAATACAGAAGAAATATACATACACAAAGAATTCTATTGAGTTTACTGCCTTCTGTGCTATCACCCTCTTCACCACCCGGCCACAGCCTCAGGACATAACGATCTGCTGATGGTAGGGGAGTCATTCCCATAGGAACAGACAAAAAGGTGACAAACAGTGCTTGGTGACCTCTTAACATGGGTGTGAGGGAAAAATGGATGAGCTGTGCAAAAGAAATGTCATGTTTATGCAAAGTTGATTTCTAATAACTGGCTATGGAGGGTGGTGAGCAGCTGGAAACATATTACCAGGATCGTTAGGATGTATAAACATAAACCCCTAGTATGGATAAACAGTAACATCACACTGAATTTTCAGCCAAAAATCTCCATTAACTCTTTAGAAATTACAGACAGAGACAGTCTAGTCAAACAACAATTTGTCTCCTTTGGGCTGGCAGCGGAGGAGTCACCAAAGCTTGGGGTGGGCCAGCTGCTTGTCAAATGCAGTAGGAGTTTTTCACCCCACCAATGCATCATTTGCCTGACTGGTGCAGGTCTAACTTTGGAAATGCATTTGAGACCAGCAGTTTAGATGCTACTTGACTTTCCTCTGAGATCCCCAGAGATGCTGCTGAAAGTGGGATGTAAGTAGTGATTCAGTAGAAAAGTGGATTGAGATCACCAGCCCCCATGACAAGCCCCATTTCAGGAGGACACCTGAAGACCACCATTGTAATTCTTTACTGGTCTTTCAGATCATCCTGTTCCTGTAGGTAAATGCATGCACATCATCATTCCAAGCAAAACATCAAAGACAACAAAAAATCCCTCTGCAGACAGGGCTGGGGTAGAGGAATGTGTGGGGAAGAGCCTTGTGAGGTGTTGAAGGTTAGGGCTGACCTAGGATCACCCCTCCACTGGTACCTGTCAAGTGTTTTATACAGTCAACCTCTCTGCTTGATGAAATTCAGAAGCCCATGAAATTACACCCTGAATTAATCTGGCCTGTTGCCAGAAAAGTAAATAAGTCATAAGGTTCAAACTTTATGTTACAAGATGCTTTTCTTTTTTTTTTTTGTATCCCTCATTCCTGCCCAGGAAAGATGTAATGCCTGTATCAATCCAGCCAAAGGCATCTAAACACAAACCCCTTTGACAGTAATTTTAAAAAAAGAGAAAAAAAAAAAGAGATATATCTGACAATAAATTAGTGTCATAACCAGCCAGGCTGTCTCCCTAGGAGAGAAGATGAGGGGCTTTGAACTGCTGCTTTTGTGTCGTGGCGTTGGTGTTCAGAGGGTCCCTTCTGACATCGCAGCCTCTCATCTCCGAGTGACACGACAAGCAGCTTGTCATCAGCTCTGCCAGACACCACTGGGAGCAGTCACAGCACACTCCTCCATCTTTGGAAATGCCAATCATGGCCATGTCCTGTGTGGGGACTCGCTTGTCACTCCCCTTCAAAGACACCCATCTCCCCAGGGATGGCTCCAAACCCCCCTTGTTGTGGAGGATGGGGAGGCAGGAGAAAACCAGGCAGAAGAATCCTGGCTATTCCTCAGTGTCTTATAGAAAGTCACCTTTGCATTCTGCTTAAGGCAAGCCAAAAAGCCTTTGCAAGTATAAAAACAGCTCCAGAGGAAACGTGTCTACAGGAAGTTGTAAGATCATTGGGTTGGTCCTCTACATATGGTTTCCTCTGAGAAGGAAAAGCAGGTGTCTGCTGAAATTGGTGATGAGCCAGTGGAGAACTAGAGCTGTTTGGTTTCTGGGAAGGAAAACTTTTTAGGTCATTGAGAAGACAGTCTGTTCCCTAAAACCCTGGGTGCTCACTGGAGGCATCTTTTGCTTTCAGTGCTGGTGGGAAAGGAGAGGTCTGATGTTCCCTGTGAGTTGGATTACTCTGGGTGAACTCCTTTTTCATTCCCCAGCTCTGGTGCTGTGACAAGAGCTTTGCCTAAGGCAAGCCAGGGTTTTACTCCAAGGGTTGAAATTTTGGGGTGTGATGGGGGGGATCGCAGTGCAAGAGGGGCGGGGGTTTGAAGCAGCAGTGGGTCCATACAGCTGTGTATGATGCACAGCACATGTGATGCAGTGTGTGAACAAGGAGGCTGTGATGCACAAGGCGTGTCAAACCTCTGAATCCTTTAAAAAAACAGTAGCAAACAGATGGGGAAGCTCCATTAGGTCCACTGCAGACAGCAGCTCTCTGGGAAGATCCCTCTGTGAAGAGGCAACTTCAATCAACACCGTGCCAACAGGCTCTTTGTCCCTGTGCCTCTGGTGACTGAAGTGACCTCTTCTTTCTCCCTGCCTGTTTCTGAAGTCCTGCTGGGGGATGAAATGTGCTGCTGTGCAGAGGGGGTGCACAGCAGGGGGCTGTCTAAGAGCTATAGTTTATAGGTGAGATGAATGTTGCCTCTGCCTGAAAGTGCTGCTATGGTGAACATCCTTCGGGCTTTGGTGCAGTTGTTTTTGTAGGGCTGGTGTCTTCAGGTCCCAACTAAGATGGCAGGTCCTGTTGTATTTTACACCTGAGTGGTTTTCTGCCAAATCAAGCCCAGTTTTGAGGATGGTGGGAAGGGGTGGGGCATGGGGGCAGTCATGATAACAATTTCAGAGCGTGGCTCCATGCAGTGGGCATATCCACATCTGTGTCCTGTTTCCAGGTCCCTGGCTCTGCTGGACGATAACAGCATCGTGCCAAGAGGCATACAAAGGCCTTCATGTGACAGGGTCCCAGGGAGATTGTGGTATGGACAGCAGGAGAAAATGGAGGTGAAATGGGACATGTACCACTGCTCAAACAGCAGGGAAGTGACCAAAGCTGGGGCAGAGCCTGGGTGTTCTGCAGTCCCATCCCATCTGTGACTCCATGTTCCACTTTAGGCCAAATACTGCTCTGGCCATACTAGCAACTAAGGAAAGGTAGTAGTGGCTTACCAAAATATTTTGCATTCAGATGTCATTCCTTGTTTTAAACATTTCACATACAGGTCAAATAGACATCTCAGTTATTTGGAGTAAATAAGCCATAAGTCAATTTGCATCAGTGGACTTGGATTTATACCAGTGCAGCTGAGATCAGATGTGGCCTGTAATTTGAGTGATTTGAGAACTGAAATATTTTTTTTAGGTTAGGTTTTTTTTTAAGTTCCACATTTCACCAGTAATGGGGTTTTTCTGCCCTTTACAAGGTGCCTGGAATGAGGTCAAATTTTTGCAAGCTTCTGCCAATATTTAATAAGAATAATAATCTAATACTCTATTGCTCAACCAAACCCATTACCTGTAGGTTCAGACAGAGAGCAAATAATGACCTCAGGGGGAGCTGGACATTAATGTCGTGTTCCTGGCAGTCCTGGTTTCCTTGTCAGGGATGATGAAGCTGGTGGGGCAGAGCCATTCTGAGGTTAGCTCACATCAATTCCTCATGAAGCACTGTCAATACATGTGATTTTTGTAAACCTTGGAGACAGGGTGTGTCACCTTCTCCAAACCCTGCCAGTGATGGATCCATAGCTCGGACCTTGGTCATGCTGGTGGCAATCCAGAAGAACAGCAGTGAAAGTGGTGGAATTACCTGGGTTTTAAAGGGACCAGCCCATCTGCCAGGTGACCTGATCTGGTGGAGGATGAACCTCCTTTTGCAGGGTTGTCCCCAGATGAGACAGATCCCATTTCAGTCTCTGTGCAGGAAGGGATGGGACCACAGCACCTCCTGGGAGTAACAGGGATGTGTACTTGGAGTAGGGGAAGCTGCATCTCACTTAAAGGTTATTGCTTAAACAGATCACCAAATCTTAAGTACAGCACTTGTGCTGTTGCACAGGAGTTGATGGGGGTTTTTTGTCCACACATGTTTTATTTTCCTCTGACAAATGACTTATATTCATTTAAAAATTCCACAAAGCAGCCAGGGCTGTGTGTACTGACAACCGGCCCAGGAAAATAAACTCCAAACAAGCAATCACAGATCCCCTGAACCCTGAGAAAGAATCCCTTATCTTGCCTGGTAGGTAACTGTTTAGCCCAGGAGGAGAGGGGTCCTGACTCCCTTCCAGCCGGTGTGTTTGGGGTGTTTAATTCTAGGAGGTCTGGATGCTCTTTGCAAATGTACAATCTTGGAGCTCTTGGAGTGTGATGAGGATTTGGCCTTGCTCAGTGCGGGGTCACATGGCAGGAAATGGTCAGGTTTTCCACTCTTGCTGGTTGTGGACGGGAGCTCTGTGCTGAAGCTGTGTGCCAGGAGTGCCAGGGGCAGGGGTGTCTCTGGCCATGCAGACCAGGGCTGAAGTGTGTGTGGGCATAGGCAGGGCAAGAGAGATGCAAATTAGGGAATGGCACAGTAGTGAGGTGTTTGTAGGCACCTATGGCTGCAGTCAACAGGCTTGAAATACTGACACTGGTGCTTAGTTTTGACAGAAAAAGGCCAAACCAAGTGGTCACTCATGTAGGTCCCCTCTCAATTCCTGTTTGGCTTGGAGCAAAGGAAGCTGGAGGCTCAAGGAGGGCTGAGTTGCTGCTTGGCATTTGCTGTCACTGGTTAATAATAACGTTTCCTGGCAAAAAATCCTTCTAGCAAGCAGAGTGCCTGGATGTAGTTGCAGTGTTTTAGGATTTTCTTTCTCTCTCATGGAGAATATAGATAAACTGTACTTTCTTAATCTCTGTGTTTAGTGTTAGAGGTGTACAAGCCATAACCAATAGGTCTTTGGGGGTGGATTGTCTTTGGCCAATGGACACTTGTTTATTACTGTGTATAAAAAGAAGTTCTTGTAAATAAAGCTCGCTCTTCGCCATCTTGAAGCCTGTCTGCCTGACCTCTCTACCTGCTTCCACAAATCCCACGAATAACAGAAAAGCAAACCATACCTGGAGGCAACCAGGCAGCCTCCACGGCTCTCCTCTGATGGACACGAGCCAGAACAACAGGCACTGCTCCCAAAATAAACAATGAGTTCCTCAGGACACCCTCTGCACCCATGTCAGTGCAAAGTGAAGTCACTGCCAATGACAGAGCACAGAAAGAACAGCACATGTGAAGGAAAACACAAGAAACAGCCCAGGCCAATGAGGCAGAGCAGGACAGCAAGGCTGTGACACTGAGATGGAAGATGCTATGGAAATACACGAGTTGGAAATGTCCAATTAAGGGACTTGACTCAAAGTCATTCCAGCAAGTCATAACTGCTGCTTTCTAAAGCAATGCTTTACTAGAGAAGAAATGAAAGACAGTTGAGGTGTACATATATACATTCTGTACATACATTTTTCAGCTATTTAGTCAAATATCATCTACTGTTCAGGGGAACATGTGAAGCTTTCACAGCATGTTGTTATTACTGCAGCAGTAGTTGTTATCAATCGCTGAAATCCTGACTAGGAAAGAAGCTTTAATTTTTGGGGGTGGATTTGAATAAGAAATCTCAAATTTAGTTTAGGTGAAAATATTGTGATTTTTAAGGCAGGTTTCATATTTTGGGCACTGGGGATTAGCGTAACTATGTTGCTTTAATAAAACCAGTTTAAATGCTGACATCAATTGCAGAACATCACTTCCCTCCCCTCCCTTGCATCAAATAAGCTCCTATTTTCCAACTCAGTGGACATGCTTTGCGAAGAGTAGATGAAATGATGGACTCAGGCCTCCTAACTAACCTTAGAGGAGAGTACAATATAATTTACTTGTATTTAGCAGCAGCTGTTATGACGGTGCATATTAAAGTGTTCAGTAAATATGGTAGCAATTTATCCCAAGCAGTAACTGCGAGCTGCTGTTTTGGGTTCATAAAAATGTAGTTACAAAATACCGTAACACACCAAATGCAACTATTTTATGATGGCATAAAAACAGCACTGAGATGTGTTGTCCCACAGAGTGTGGGTGCTGCTGGCAGGGGCAGGGGTCCAGGCACGCACCGCTGCCCTCAATTGCAGCTCATTTCAAGCTGCCTTCCCCTAACTGCAGGACAGGTTACATTTCATGTCTCAGCATCCCATGGCTTCCAGCACCGTGGTCAGGCAAGGGGGTTGGATTCCCCAAGACCTGTGGAGACCTGAATTGGGACCAGCAGTGGCACTGGACATGTAGCACAACTTATGAAGCTGGGCAAATTGCTGCCAAGGAACATCTTTCTCCTGTCTCTAAGTTAAAAATACACTGAGGGTAGTGTAACCCTTTGGGGATAGGCAGCGTCAGCAGCAGCAAGGGTCATGTTTGAAGAGCTTGGGGCCCTCCTTAAAACTAACAAATACTTCAGCTTGAGCCTGACCTAGAATCTCAAAATACCTCTCCTCAGGGCTCCCGACCAGCAGTTCTTCCTCCTTAGCAAAGGCAGAGTTTGCATCCAGAGGAAGGGGAACTGTTGGGAGCAGGAGCTCAGCATCAGCCCAGCATCACCAGCACCAGCCACTTGCCTGTACAACTGGTGATTAACCCAGGCTGCCGTGTTGCTGGCAGTGGTCTGTCCGCTGAGTGCCTCCTCCAGAGGCTGTGGCCAGTACACAAATGCCTGTTCTTCCTTTCCACACTCAATTTAGTGTTTAATGTGGTCATGAAACAAAGGCTCATCCTAGCACTGCTGGGCTTGTGGCTTAATTGTATTTAGACCCAGCTCTGAGCAGGACAGACCTCATTAGAAATGTTCCCTACAGGCTGGAAACCCTCATCTGAGGTAGAACTGAGAGGAGCTGATGTGCAGCTGTGATGGCTGGGAGCTTCAGGCAACGCCTTGCAGTTTGGGAAAGACATTAAAAACAGCAGCTTTTTCACTGGATGTAAATGGAAGTGATGCAGATCTCACGTGACAGCCTTGCTATGTGTCATTTATCACTTGAAATTTAAAGTGAGCAAAGATGCAATTTAATTTTAAAATAGTACCTAACTATTTTTAGGTGCAGTATTATCTTTGCAACTCAGCCTTCCCAAGAACCTGTTCCCCACAGCCCCTGCTTGAGGATGCAAAACTTGGCCCAGAGGGGAGTGAGGCCTTGATGGGTGGAAGAGGCTTTGATTCAGCCACAGTCTGGGGCTCTGGCCAGATCCCAAAGCTGCTCACTCCTCTGGGCAGACCAGTGTGCCTTCCAGCATGGCTCCAGAAAGCACCCAGGGGAGAGCAGCTCCTCCAGAAGAGGACATACTTTCTTCCATTAGGCAAAAAAACCCAAGGGCAAATCCAACAGGAAGAAGCAACATTACCTCCAGAAATATTTCATCCAAGTCTGTGTGGAGTGAATTTTACCCAACATAAGATTAAATGGAACATTAGTTCAAACATGGGGATCTGGGGATAGCGTGAGTTTTAGGGGATGCAAACATGAAGATGAAGCAGTAAATATGTTGTTCAGGAAAATTTCTGAGCCTTTCTTGTTGTTGTCTCAATTCCTGAACAAATCCACAAATCATCTCCTGTTTAAGGGAAAATTCTCCCCCACTGACTGGCCCTAAAGTATCAGGATTAATGTCAACCTTAATTTTTGGTTGTCACTTGCAGGGAAATATCATCCCTCCATATTTCATAAATACAGGCTGAATTCTGAAATCCTTGGGAAATTAAAACACTCTCAGTTTTTCATAACATCCAGGAACGGCTCAGGAGGAGCAGTAACTTCTCCAGCAGAAGGCAGGATGGCCTCCTTCACAGCTGGCCTGCTGTCATTTATCCAACAAAAGCTGTCCCACAAACAGGGAATAAATTGTGCAATGCGCTCTGTTTCTTGACATCCTGATAATGAAAATCTAATTAGTGTGAAAGTGTAGTTTGTTGGGTCAGCTGGTTAGACAAGCATCTTCCCCCCAGTTTTAGTCGAAACCAGGAACAGGAGTGAGGATGAGATTCTCTCTCTTCTGCATTTCCCACTGGAGCAAGAAAATATACAGCCAGATCTCTGCAATAAGGCTGTTGCTTATGAGATTGCCAGCTCATTTGTGCAAAGTACTTAAACAGCAGCTGCACATCCCAGCTGTGGAGCCAGCTTTAACATACTCCAGGACATTCAGGAGTGGTTGGGACCCAGGGGTTTTGGCCACGTCTATCTCTTGGTCCTGCAAGATCCTCCCATGCCCTGTGTTCATCAAGGTTTTGATCTAAGTCTCTGTATAATGACTCCCAAGCAAGGATGGAAAATACAACAGTCCTTTTTAATGAGTGATTGAGCTCAAATTAATATTCAGAGTATGAAAAGGAAAGACTCTTGAAAGAGTGTCTCATTATTTCTGATGTCAAACGCTTTACAGGGAAACGGAAGGTCAGAGAAGATTTGTGGGGAGTGGGTGTGAAGTTGGGTTTGTGAGTGAAAGTGGATCCTTCATCAGGGGTCTGAGTGGGGAGGTGATTAGCTGAGAGTGCACAGTGATCTATCTGGGCTTTGATTAATTTGTTAATGAGCTTATGATAGCCGACACCATGTCTATCTCACGTGTCAGCCTTGCTATGTGTCATTTATCGCTTGAAATTTAAATTGAGCAAAGATGCATTTTAATGTAACTTTGGACTTTGGGAGGCAGCTGTGGAAGAAGTTAATTGTCACTGATTTTCACTGAAATTCTGGCCTGGTTCAAAGCTCAGAGCTTCTTCTTCCTTGACAACCTGCCAAAAGCTTTATCCCTTGTGTGAACTTCCCTGTTTTCCATTTGTAGCCATGTTTTGAGTTTTGCTGACCACAAATGCAGCATCTAATTTCTTTAGCATCCAAAGACAAGATGCATCTGTGCCCTGATCCTGCAGACATTAATCATATCTCACCAACTTTGCTCATTAAATATTTCTACTGATTTCAGTGAGACTAATAACACGCAATGCAGTAGATACAATAACATTTAAATGTTTGGGACCTTAATTGCATCTCTAAAATACCTTATTTCCCCAGAGATTTTTGAAACTAAAGCATCAACTTTTCAAATGCTGCAAGCCCTGTGTAGATAGAGGCAGAAGCCCTTGTGTTCACAAAGGGATGCAATTTATGCAGACAAAAGCAATTTAAACTAAAATTGATCCAACAATACAAAAAGTGGTTGGGTCAGTAGTTTGGCAAATAAGAAGGATGAGTTCACTTCATGGGCATTTACAGTGAATAATAAATTAGATTTGGCTGAAGTATTTTGACCAGAGGGTAGGGTTTTTTTGTTTTTTCTCAATCGTAACTGAACTATTACGCAAAAATCTTTTAGTTCAGAGCTTCAGGATGATGAAACTCAGGTCCAAGTGACATTTCAAAAAACTGTGTATCTGGATAAGAAAAGGGGTTGTAGTGTGAGCTTATGCATAAAATTCTGGATGAAGTTCAAAAACTCTTGGAAACTGCAAGTATTCCTCATATATACTCTAGTGATCATGTAACACTCATAAACAACAGACATAATTAGAAACATTTCAAGGCTTTGAAATTGCTTTGCTTCTGGAGGAAAATGAAGCTGTTGTTGCAGTGTAATAGAGACTGAACCCCTGGGTCAGGGTGCTGCCTGCATGGCAAACAGGCAAAGGGGGGACAGGGTTTCTGCTCTAAGAAAGGCCTGTGAAAGAGGTTCAGCTGCCTGTCAGCCAAAACTTCCTGATCCTCCTGGTTTCATTTTTGCATCCAAGTGAAATCAATTTGCAAAACCTCAAACTGTTTCACAAAATGAAAATGGAGGTTTCAGATCAGCTGCATCTTTTTTTATTGTTCACAATATTAAGAAAAGCAGTCGATTGTGAAAAAGTTGAGAGATTGAAAATGTTTGTCACATTTTAGTCTACATTCATGCTGGAAACCGCTTAAATACCTATTACCTGTGATTGAGGGTTTCTGGGGTGTAAGTGGTGAATTGTAATGCAAAATATAAAGCCAGGATTTCACGAGTAATGAATTTGGGTTGATATGAACTATTCTATGCTTGTTTCAAACAGTGTCTGAGGAACGGATCTTTTAATGAAATGTGGCCTGGTTACGTGAAGATATTTGAGGGGCCAGGAAACAGCAATAAAAGTTCTCTTGTTAGTGCATCTTTTTCATAGAATATGTTCATACTCTTTCTGGAAATGTAAAAACTGCACTGATGGGTCTCCAGCATTGGGATAATTTCAGCCAGACTCACCTTTGTCTTCTGTGTTGTGTTTTTGGCTCATTTGCAGTACAATTTCAATAGGTTGTTTAAAAAATCCATAACAACTGGCACTTCCAATGTCATGAAAATACATTTTTCTTTTCACCTTTTAGTTCAAGACCCCAAAAAATCACTTCAGCATTGTATCCATTTCAGATCAAATCTAAAGTTTTCTTTTCTCTCCATTTGATAGCAGGTATTGCTTTCAGAGAGAAGTTTAGAGTATTCAGGGGAAAAATCCAAATAAGAATTATTTGTGTTTTCCAAATAAGATGACTCCTGTTTTCCAATGGTCTTAGTAAAGATCTTGCAGCATCCACCTCAAAATAGGCAGAAGGAGACATGTGCACTCAAAGCCTGGACATTTTCTACCACTGCAGCCTGTAGGTAGTAAGTGATTCCCCTTCCTCCTCCAAACCAAAATCCAAACCAAAATCCTTTCTTTACCAGCTCCTCAGGGGTGCAGTCAGTGATATACATCACCCTCTTAACCCTTCTACCTGCATCTATACTCAAACTAGGGACTTTGAAGCCGACCAGGAATGCATTAACTAGTTAGGTTGGGAGTAAAATGAAAGATTTTTAAAGATGTCTATCGCAGCCACCAGCTCAAAGGCAAGTTTTGGCTGTGTTGTCCATCTGCATTATGATGCTGACAACAGAAATACTGCATTGGGAGCCTACATTTCTGTGGTCTCTGCTGAGTTAGACAGGCTGTATTAATCAGCTGAGTTGGGTGGCTCTTCTCCTAACCAGAAATGAGATGTAGGCACCCAGCATGCCTTGAACTTTAATGAAAGATGAAGAGATTTGAGGTAGTTTCTGGTTTGTTCTCTACTTCCTATGTCCAGCTGTCATAGCAGGTGGAGAGACCACAATATCACTCTCCATCGCTGCTGAACCATTTATTAAGTTGTAAAATATTCACATGACACTTCCCTGCGTTTCTCAAGATTTTGTTTTTACTGTGATGCCTGGCAGGGCTGACTGATAACAAGAGGAGCAAGACACAGCTGGCTGTAGCTGCACCGTGCTGTGGTCCTTTGCAAACTTCCAGGGATGGGTGTATGAAGGGCCTCATCCTAGTTTGGATACTTGGTCCTGAGTCATTGGTCATCCCTGGTCATTCACAAAACTGAACAGGGGATGTTCAGGAAACAGCAGTCTGGAAAATTCAGTTTAAGGAGGTGTGGTATATGCTGAGTTGTGCACCAGCTGAGCAAGGATTTGGGACTCCGATGTCCTATGAGATGATGTGGAGCTGGCCCTTTCTCCACAGCTCCATCTCATCTTCTTAAATCAGAGTGGGACAGTAGGCCTGCAGCAGCACAGCATGAATTAAGTGGTTCAAAAACTGTGCAAACTGCAACAGAACATGTTTGGCCTCTGTAAAGGCTGTGTTTTCAGGAGTGTATTAACTACTGCTCCAGAACGTCCTGTCTGAAGGAGAAAGTGGGGTCAACAAGAGACTTTTAGAGGACCTACATCAAGATTTTAGGTAATAATTTCAAGATTGTTTTAGGATTATAAATCCCTGTTTGAAGAAATGGCTTTAGATCTTCCTGGACACCAGGCAACTAAGAGGTTAAAATTACTAGCTATCCTCTGAAAACTGTCCTTCGTGTTTGTTTAAACTGGTTTATTTTGCTGGGAACCAGTTGGGTCAGAAATCACATGCCAGCTAGTAAATGTTCTGCTCTGATGCTTTTCTTTGTTGATGGACAGCATTCAGGGCTGCAGGTGGGATGTCAGCACAGGTTCCCTTTCTCCCAGGCTCTCACAAGGGAAAGGCAAAGGAAAAATCTAAGGCTTCATCCAGAAGAGTTGTTCTGCCATGAGGACTGCAGAGACATTCACAGGTATAGGGCCACAAGGTTATATTAGCTCTGAGCTCAAGGTCCTTCAAATCTTTTGAAGCATGGGAACCTGGATGTTTTACACCTCAGGCAGGTAAATCAGCAGCAGACACTCTGAGCATTTACTCTCAAAGACTACCAAAACCAGTCAATTAAATGCAGAGATAAGAGCTCTGATGTCAAGAGATCCTAGGCTGGTCATATGGGTTTGTATGTGAACCTTAGGTTGGACATCAGGAAGAATTTCTTTACTGAAAGGGTGGTCAGGCCTTGGAAGGGGCTGCCCAAGGAGGTGGTGGAGTCCCCATCCCTGGAAGTGTCCAGAGAATGACTGGATGTGGCACTCTGTGCTCTGGTGTGGTTGACAAGGTAGGGACTGCTCACAGGTTAGACTTCATGATGATGGAGGTCTTTTCCAACAGAAATGGTCCTGTGATTCTGTGTTTAGTAAACTGTTCAGCCTGCTTGAGTTGTGTGCCTCAAACCACTGCTGAACTTGTGAATTCTCTTATTAAGGTCAAAATGTACCAACAACTGAAAAACAGGTACCTTGGCAATAGGTGGCAAGTGGAGATTGTTCTAATCTGACTCCCTCAGTAAGTAAATGCAACTTGGCAACAGTTTGTAATTGCAAACACTGCCCAGGAGGGTTTATCTATAAAGTATTGATTGGTAAGAGGTATCAAAGGAGTGGATATAATGGTCAGCTCCAGGGAGCAGGTATTATAGCAATACATGCTATATAATATGTATGGTTCTTCAGCTGGGTGAAGGGAGCAGCTTGAAGGACCATGGATGTTCTTCCTCTGCAACTCTGGTGAACTCCCCAAACTCAGACCTGCACAATAAAGTCTACTGAGCTTTAAAACATCAGCGTCAAAAATTAAAAAAGTCTTTCCAGACATAGGTTTCTTTCATATGGGTGGATGTGTGTTGTGAAACATCTTTTGTTATAGTATATGGTTTGTAAGTATGGAACCTGACCTAGTGAAAGTAATGAGATCAAAGAGGAGGCTAACTTTGATTTCAGCAGCCTTTGAAACAAACCATTAGCTGATATTAATCTGTCTGTGCATTTGTATTTGGTTAATGTAAAATTTTAACTTCAGTAGTCAGAAAGTGGTTTTTTTCTTGGAGCTTTCTGTTTTCATTTTCTTAAATATTTTTCACTGTATTTGAGTTCTGAACAAAGGCTGCCTTGGCAGCTCAACCAGCAAGGGATGATGTGAAAGCTTTGCCCTATTTAAAGCATATCTTGTGTTAGGTTTTGAGTTTTTTGTGCTCTGGTTGTTTCTGGATGCGTTGCCATCTCCGCAGGTGGATGCTCAAAAGCTGTGGATAAAATTCAGCTGTGTAGGGATGGGGTGAGGAAGGTCAAGGCAAAGCTGGAGCTGAACTTGGTAAGGGATACAAACACAAAAGAAGGGCTTCTGCAGGTATGTCAGCCACAAAAAGAACATCAAAAAAGGTGCACCCCTTCATAAGCAAGGCTGAAAAACTAGTAACAAGAGATGAAGAGAATGCTGAGCAATTTTTTTACCTCAGTCTTCACTTGTTACCTCTCTTCCCACACCTCTGGAGTGGATGGACAGCAGGATGAGGACTGAGGGAGTAAAGTCTTTCCCATTGTAAATGAAGATCAGGTTCAGGACCACCTGCCAAACCTGAACGTACATAAGTCTATGGGACTCCATGAGATGCATCCCAGAGTCCTGAGGGAATTGGCTAAAGGAGTTGCCAAGCCTCTCTCCAGGATATTTGAAAAGTCCTGGTAGTCAGGGGAAGTCCCAGGTGACTGGAAAAGGGGAAACATTGCACCCATCTTTAAAAAGGTAGAAAGGAGGACCCTGGGAACCACTGCCCTGTCAGCCTCACCTCTGTGCCTGGGAAGATCATGGAACAGACCATCCTGAAAGTCTTGCTGAGGCACATGGAGGGCAGAGAGGTGATTTGGGACAGCTAGCATGGCTTCAGCGAGGACAAGTCCTGCCTGACCAACCCAGTGGCCTTCTGTGATGGAGTAACTCCATCAGTGTACAAAGGATGTCACCATTCTATCCACACTGCAGCGAGATGGGACCACCATTCCATGATTCTATTCTGTGATTCCAAGGTGAGACCTCATGGGTTCCATGCAGATGACACTTGCCACTGCTTACATGTTGGCTGAAACCCCATTGACCTACAACTCTTGCAAATACCTCTTCCTCTTTCCTGCAACATTAGTCTCTGCTTAGGATTAACTAGAAAAATATTTGAAGCACCTTCCTGTTATTTCTAGTTGCCAGATCTTGATGGAACTGGGCAGTTAAGAAATGAATTTACTTAAACTCAGCCTGTAAAACCAAATGCTACTGAGCATTTGCAAGCCTTGAAGAAGAAAGTTTGATTTGAAAAGAGTTTTGATAAAGAGGTCATTGAACTGATTCTTTCCTGGACGGAAAACATTCCTGTGGTGCACATTTCACATGGAAAGCATGAGGGTACACGAGCTACCTGGCCCTGCACCTGCACTGATGCTCACAGGGCATCGAGCTGCTCACATCCCAGAACCATGACCTTGCTGGTCATTGGTCAAATCGTATTCTAAATCTGAAATTTGCTGGTTAAGGCATATTTAAGCCAAAAACATCTCTGACAATTTCCACCAGTTTTGGCAAAAAAAACCTCTGGCCAAAATGAAAGAAAAAGCTAAAATGTTCCATTTGGAAACTAAATACTCAAAACTTCATTTAATGAAGATTTTTAATAATTAAATTTACTCCCATGCATATTTCTTTTACCAAAATCACTTCAGTTTGGGCAAAATGACCCAAAATGATTTTTCTTTCCGGTATTTAATTTCTGAGCAGCTCAAATACCATTATCTGAGAAAGGATTTGTTTAATACACTGAAACAGAACCCATACTCTTCAGAGCTTTCTTTTGTGTCACAAGATGGGATATAATAACCCATCTTCCAGGTAAACATCTGTAATTCACAATAGCACTAACAAAGTCAGGAAGTTCTTGCTGTCTCTGACTAACCTGTTCATTTCTCAGTAATTCTTCCTGCCTGTAAAGAATTTACTAGCCTCAAAACTGCACTACTCATCCTTCTTGCTTATTAGTCAGAACATGATGGTCTTGGCATAAAATCCAGGACTCAAACCTCTGGAGACAGTCTGAGATCTCAAGACATCTCCCCAAGGCCAGGCAGAGGCATTTTGGTGGGATGCAGCAGTGAGTCCCATTTGTGCTAGAGTTTGTGTCAGGAATGCCTTCAAATTAGCATTATTCATGAGCACTGCATTCACAGAAAGGAAAGCAGAGTTTGTGGCAGGCTGTGAGACTCGATGGACCGTTTTAATAATCTCTTCTGACATTGTGAATATGATGTACTGGTGTTTCACCAGGGTGCTGCTCCTGTGATGAACAATTCACTGTTAAACTCCAGTTTGGGGTATTTTTAGCAATATCTTTGTTAAAATATTGCTTGTGCTGACCTCTGAGCTTTTGGATAACATTTCCTAGTGATCAATTGACTAAAAAAATTGTTGCATTTCTTTTTCCTTTGCAATTCTCCGACTGCTGCCTCCTGGATCTCTGGTGCTATGATCTGCTGTCTCAGGGGCCTGCTGGTGTCCCACAGCAACTCCTGGCATAGGTAACAAGGCTTCTGTTTGGAAGAACAAACAGCCATGGCATTTTCAGCAGTCCATACTCCTCATTCAATATAGCACTGGGACAGCTTGTGCCTCTGACTGACAGCTGTCAAGGCACAGACTCATCCCTCACTGGTTGCACTTTCCTGGGGCACTGTCTGGCAGTTGTGATGATGCACAGCAGGCCACTTCAGACCCTGAATTCACAAGTGATCCTGCTCCTGGGCCACTGAGGTCCAGTCCTGGTCAGAGAAGGAGAAAAACATGACCAGGGCAAAATTAATTTATTTATTTTCCAAAGCCACTCATGGCTGTCCAGCTGATGGATCCTGAATGGCATCCTGCAGATTCCCAGGGCCTGTGACTCTGGCTGCTGAACATGTTCTCCATGAGGACCTTCAGCACAGTAATGGAGGAGTGGAGCTTTTCTCCTGCACTCGTCACAACAGCTGCATCGCACGGACTGGGATCTGTGGTTTGTCCAGTGCCTTTGTCAGGTCACTTCTGTCTCCACCAGCAAAATGAGAGCAAGGTCACCTGCCCCCTGGTTAGCCAGGAGCATGGATGAACACAGCCATGGTGCTCTCAGACACACTCCTGCTCAGTTCCAGCTGACTTTGGGGGTCAGGCTAATCCCGTTTCCTTCTGGCATTAGTAGCACTGGAGACAGCCACAAAGGGAGGAACCCAAGGAGCTGGACTGATCACTAACTTGAACTTTGCCAAGAGTCAGGGCAGAGGACTAAATATCTGTGTTTGTCATGGCATGGAGTGGGAGGTGGGGAGCACTGGTTATCCCAGTCCGATTCCTCCCTGCAGCGGTGGCAGAGGAACCACCATGAACCAGCTCATGGCAATACTGGGTTTTCTGCAGCCACCCGGGCAGAAATCCCCCATTGCTCTGTGGAATGACACGGTGGTTTGGGAAGGCGCATCTGGGGTTTTTTTACATACTAAATCAAAGCCATGGCAGGTGTGTAAAGCTGAGATTTCAGAGCCATTCAGACAGCTATTATATGTGGCAGCTGTTTATGCAAAGGAGTGACTGCTGAAATGAGGTCTGGAATGATTTGTTTTGGTTTTTAAATCCCCTTCTCTGAATTCATGTGATATTTGTGCAGCCACGAGGGAACAACCAAGTAGAATTTCCTGAGATGTGCCATCTCGCTGCAGGAAAGTTGCTCTACAAATTCTTCTCTGAAGTCAGAAACGCTCTTGGTTTCTTCCCAAAGCCAAGTCACTCCTTCATGCTCTTCAAGACCCAGGAAGAAGATGCAAAGGGACTGAAATATTTTGAAACAGAATTCTGGTAATGCATTCCCTTCAGAAAAGAAATTACATATTTTCAAGGTGAGCTGGCCATAGGAAGGCCAGCCCTCAGTCATGCTCCCAATTCCATTCCCTAATGCCACCTCAGTTATTCTGTGTGTTCTGCAGTGACAGGAGCATTTTTGTGGTTGTTTTAAAAGCTGAGCAGACCAAGATGATGTCCTAGAGGCTGGTCATCCTCTCTAGGAAGAGGCCTCAAGTCATGCGGTAGCGTTTGTCTTCAAGGAATGTGAGTTGGGGCTAAAGGAGAGATTTTGAAGGTTGTCCAGTGTTGTCCTTACAAACCTGGAGAGTGAATGTCACTGTAAAGACAAGTGCAGCCATAAAAAGAGGAGGCAAACTAGGAACAACACAATTTAATAGTCTTGGATGCTCCTCTCCATCATCACAGCTTGTCTTTCCCTCCATAGCAATAGCAGCTGCTCCTGTAGGATTGCTTTGCTGTCTTTGCTCCCCTTAATTTGCAAAACCCACAGAGGATGAACCACTAGCAGTGCTAAACTGGTGGTTAAGAAGAAAACTGTTTTATTTCTAAAGCTGTTACAGTGCAAAAAGTATTGCTGGGTGAGATCCTCAGAGCAGGCACGTTACACTGACCAAGGCATCCACCTGAATAGGGCTGTGCTGGAAACCATTTGTGGGGTCATGCCTCAGTAGGGATATACAGAAGGGAGGTGGGAGTGTGGGTATCCAGGGTGGGCTGCTCAGAAATGCCCTGTTAACAGCCTTCACTTCCATGACCTGCTTGTATCTCACTCTGTGGGCGTTAACAAACTGAATGTTAGAAAATTCAAGAGGTAAAGACAACTGCCCCTGCTCTAAATTGAAGCTGTAAAAGCAAACTGGCCCACATCAGCCAGTTCCAGATACAAAAATTCCCTGTCCTTATTTTTGTACTTGCCTTGGGAATACCATTCACTGTGCGAAAGTGTGTGATTATTTCTGGAAAGAAAAGCTATTGAAGACTTAGTGCCAGAGTTGGCTTCATTACAAATGCATAAAGGAAACTGTCAAATAACCGGTTGTGTTTTCAGATGTACCACATGTGACTGGGGCTGTGTTAGAAAACATGATCCATCCCATGTAAATCATGAACCACTGAACAAAAGTCCTATTTGTAAATTTGAATATTGGCAGCCAGCTTTCAAACTCTCTGTCTTGAAAATAGTTCTGTGATGCTTTGAGCAAGCACAGAAATGCAGTGGGACTTCGCCAGGTTCCCTGGACCTTGCCAAGTTTTGACTCAAACCTTCTTTGCCTGCATAAACGAGGAGAAAAACCAGAGTAAGGACCCCCAAACTTGGCTTGATGCACACATGAAGCTAAACCTGGCTCTAGGAAAATTTATGCCAAACAATATAATCTGTCAGACTGACCATATACTGTAATTCTACGAGTTACTTAATCAGTTTTGTAAATTATTCCTGTCAATTTGCCCCCTTTTGAGAACACAAAAAAGAGAGAAACTCTATAAGTGAATTGAATTACAGTTTTTATTATGCAGGTTTTAAAAACCTCATAACTCATTAGGCCTCTTTTTGTGGGCAAAAGGCTTAAGCAAAACGGCTTCAAGCCAGAATACCATGTCCTAAGATAGCAGGACATCTAAGGAAACTAGTTTTTATTAAGTGTTCTAAGAGAATACAGACTGAGAAATCAACCTGAAAGAAGGGAAATTTAGGTCAGATATAGGGAAGAAATTCTTTTCTGTCAGGGTGATGAGGCCCTGGCACAGGTTGCCCAGAGAAGCTGTGGCTGCCCCATCCCTGGAAGGGCAGGCCAGGCTGGGTGGGGCTTGGAGAAACCTGGTCTAGTGGAAGATGTGCCCACCCATGGCAGGGGGTGGAGCTGGATGAGCTTTAAGGCTCCTTCCAACCCAAACCATTCTGTGTTTCTGATTCTGATCTGAATGCAGACATTTCACCGCCCATCTGCCGTTGCAGGCCTCTCACAAAGATTTGGTTTTACTCCAGAAAGAAACAAAAGCAAATTTTTATTCTTCAATAAGTTGTCATCCTGTGGGCAGAGCTGCTCATCAAAAGGAGGATTAATGTGGGCAAGCCATCACTGAGCCATGAAAGCGTCACATCCCCAGCTCCCAGGATGAAAGGGATGCTTCCTGAACATTGAACCACTTTCTAAAAATACAGCTGAAGCAGAGATCAGTGCTTTTGTCAGAGAGGCTTGTGATCTTGGATTCAGATTGCAGTGTGAAAGGTGTAAGAATGCTGAGTTGTCACCCAAATTGCACTCTGTGTGTAAACTTAAGCAAGTTGTTTTTTCTCTGCATGCATGAGACTCTTGAAAGGTGCTAAAGTTTTGTATTTATATGCAAAATCACATTTATTCCAAACTCCAAATAATCTAGTTCTGGAGATTTTTATTGAGCATAACATTTTGGATTGTTACTTATAGGTATAAAATAAGTAGGCGTGTATTTTTAATTTAGAATGTTAAGGAACACAAGGAAAAGTGGAAAGAAAGGGGGAAAAATAGGGATGGAGGAGAAAAATGAAGCTAGTAATAAAAGAAATCATTAATCCAGAAAGGAGCATTGCACAAACTTCATCCATGAGAAGGTTATTTCCAAAAATGCATCCAGTAGCACCTAGGGGTTCCAGTGACACTTGCTGAAAGAGAGCAGTTTTCTTTAGTGTATGGTAGGGCTGGGCTTGAGACCCTGAGTGCCAGGAGATTTGTTTTCTTGAGTCATTATTTGTGGTGTTTCTCTGGTTTTGAGTTTATCTAGGAGAAATTGGAGAGCTCTTGAATAATGAAGTAATTAAAAATCAATCTTGAAATATCTTAAGCTGTCTTGACAGGCTTTTTATTTAACAACCTGCTTAAACAGATCATTCAGTAAGTTATCTACTCCAAGTTTCTCCCCCCTTCCCCTGGAGAATGTCACTATGGCCAAGGGAAGGGTGCACAATGAACCCACAGTTTGTCCTCTCCTGGTAATGCCTTGACTTCCAGATAACAAAGTGTGTATTCATTTTATATTCTAGAAACTCTTTTTATTGTCAGACTTTGATGTTGCCAGGATAAATATTTAGTTCTCGGTAAACCTGCCAAGATCTGGAGGCAAGTGTGCTTTTATGTCTTTGTGCACGGGCAATACAGAGTTGGTGTAATAAATGTGGGTTATATTCTCCTATTGCAGTGAAAGTGGCATTGATAACACCAGCAAGGCAGCCATAATGCCACTTCTCACCTGTTTTCAGTGCCAGCCTTCCTATCTCAAACAGGTAAAGGTTTGCCTGATGTTTTGAAGTCCCACAAGGCACGGAGAAACCATCCCCAAGAAACCCCCACTAATCACTTGGAGATAAAGCTGAATTGAGCAACTGTGCTTTTCATCTGACATGAAAAGACCAGAAGCTACATTTGAGACAAAAGCAAAAAGTTTAACAAGTTACATTGATCAAAGAGTTTTCAAAGGAACATTCAATTATATCTGCAACACCTAAATGGAAGGGTTGTTCTTTTACTTATTTATTTTGCGATAAAGAGGGTTATTAGGTCTTGTTATCTCCCTTCACTTTAATGCATTCTGCTGAAACCCTCAGCAAAAAAAGTGAGCTTTGTGAACAACAAAGTGACAAGTGAAAAAGAAAGATTAAAATTAGTTCAAGGATAAAAAAGAGCATATATTTTACAGTCTAAATCTCCTGGTGTAAGCATTGATGCATTCAAATGAAGAGAACAGATCTTGATTACGATGCAACTCCGTCTTGCTGCACCAAGTGCCTGGCTGTGATCTTGCTGCAGACAACGAAATGGCTTCAGAAAAAAAAAAACCCAGACCATACAAAAAGAGCTTACTGCTTCTGGAATCATCATGTGCATCAGATGAAAATTGAGAAGGTTGTGCATGCTGGAACAAAACTGACAAGGGGAAACTGGGAATCAAAGACTTGGGAAGCTGAGATTTTCCTGTCCGGGAAGATGCTGTATCCAGATGCCAGGTTATGGTTTAAAGTTACTGAGCATTTGTGGTGAGAAGGCTCTCAAGTTTTACAGCCCTTGGTCATAATCCTTTTCCTGCTTCCAACCATATCTTTTTTTCCTTGGACTCATCTTACTAATCACATTCTTCTACTCTTAGAGCCTGATGCAAAGCCCAGGAAAATCAATGGAAAATTTTCTGTTGACTTAGCTGATCTGTGGTTTAGTCCCCAATAAGCTTTTAGTTTTTGACTCGGATGATGCTTGCATGTTTTGTTAGCACATATGTGAGAGAAAATCCTGCCCTAAAGAAATATATGAATCTTAAGTTTGTTCTTTATCTCCTTTCTCCTGCTGTATGTGTAAGATGAAATGTTCCACAGGGCACAAATACTGACTTGTCACTGTTTTTGGTGCTAGGTGAGGACAGCAGGTTCCTTGTGCCAAAACGTTCCTCCAAAGCTCTATCACATTTCGGGGAGCAGGAGAGTGCTCCCCATATCACATTGTCCTTGCTCGGTGAGAACCCTGCATCTTGAGAGATGATAAACAAGCTCTCGTGGTTCAGACTGTCCTCTCAGCTCACCAGAGGCCATGGCAGGTGGAAATATCACCCTTGAGACCACACGTAATAACAGCAACGTGGGTGCTGTCGTCAGCATGAGCTGGGGAGATGACGTTGAGGAAATGGGAATAATGGCTGCGTAACAGGGAAAAAGTGCTGCTCTCTGCATTGATAGTTACACCTGATTTGCCTACTGAAAGAAGAAGGAGAAGCCATGAAGACATTAAACCTCTTATCATCCTGACTGAGTGAAATTGAAAAGAAAAAAAAAACCAGTTATTCGGCAGCAAATGGGTTTATTAACTTCTAAAATGGTGTGTGTTTGAATGTGATAGGGAAAGCAGCATTCGTCAGTGTTCGCTGCATCAAAAGACAAATTAATCCTTTGAAGAAATGTAGCTTTTAAAAATCCCCCTCATTAAACAATCTATCAGGAGGCTGAGCTGTGGAGCCAGGCACCGGTCCCTGTGCAGCACAAGGACCTACAGGTGACACAGGTCCAGCTATGGCTGCTCTCCTGTGTCAGGGTTTGCTGTGTTTTCCCCTCCAGCTCTTACTTAACTCTTTTCCTGCTCCAGCACGCACAGGGCTTAGGGAGTAGAGCTTAGCTGAGGTGGCGTGAGGCATTTTGATGGCTTCCTTCCACCCCACCACCATGGTCCCACCAGATTTCTCAGGGCTCTTCCGCCCTCTCCCTTCGGCAGCTGGTCAGAAATCACTCTTGGTGACTTTGCAAATATTCTTTGAAAGACTTCAGTGAGCCATGTGTTACAAAAGGATCTCAATTTCCTCTAATAATAATGCTCCACAAGACGACTATAATTTTCTGTCATGGAAACCAGTGTTCTGATTCAGGTTTTTTTAGCTAGGATGCTCTGGTTTTCCAATATGCTGCTTCCTGTGAGATGCCTTCTCCCTTCCAGAGCATTCCTCTGAAAGGTAGCCTTTGAGCCACAGCAGTATGGCACCCTCTTTCACACTAAAAATGAAATACGTGAGTGGCATCTCTCCAAATGGGAAAGGAACATCAGATACTGTGTTAAGAGAAATGATGCAGAAACAGAAGATTTTGCTACTACTTTCTCTTGCCTCCTGGAGAGCTCATAGATACTTCAGGCATCTTTCTATGCACTTACTGAGCTCCTCAGGTATCTCAACAGCTGCACTTTGTCTAATACAGAGCAGTAACAGATACCACTAAAATTCCCACACCACAAAATGAGCTCATGCAACCACTCCTTTGCTGGCACGTAAACCAGGCAAATGTATGTGATCCTGGCGTATCTCCACAGGGTATTGGATTTGCTGCAATTCCTGGTTGTTTAAAGTTATTTACACCTCTTTTAAATCCCTTCAGGGATGGTGACTCCACCTCTTCCCTGGGCAGCCTGTTCCAATGCCTGACGATCCTTTTGGTGAAGGTGTTCTTCCCAATATCCAATCTAAACTGCCCCTGGCACAACTTGAGACTCTTTCCTCTTGTCCTATTGCCTGTTACTTGGGAGCAAAAAAATGCCCCAGAGCCTTTGGTGATGCTGGGACACCCTAGTGAGGCAAAGTTTGTGTCCCACCTGGAGATGTGTCCACTGCTCAGACAGGCACAGAGCAACCTCTTACAGCTCACGGTGTCTTCACCCCTCGTTTGGCTCTATGTGACATTTGTCTGTAATTAGCACTCAGGTGTCAGATGATGAATAAATAGCTCTTTGTCCAAAGGGCCAGCAATGAGGACAGAGATACTTCTGGGTTGTTTTTTCAGCCCCAATTCTAAAGGTTGGCAAGGATAAAAATATTCATTGTTCATCAGCTAAGCTTCCCTCTAGGTTGGAGGATGGGCAGTGGCTCCTCTTCCCACTTTACACATGTGTGGACAGGATGCATGGGAAAGGGGAAAGGCAGAATTAGATCCCGATCCCATGAATTCCAGGCTTCAACTTCCAGACAGCTTTGTGAAGCATGGATAACAGGATAAGACCACCCTTTTAGAAGAACTGCTGGGAGAAACAGATTTATCAGTTTTCTTAAGATAAGGTGGCCAACATGTTAAATCAGCTTTCCTTCTAGGGTGGGGGGGGAGGAGGGGTGGCTATTACAAAAAATGAGGCCAAAACTGAAGTGCGTCCCCCTCCCCTACTTCTCACTTACTATGCATCGGAATGGCATAGGAATTAAAAACCTCAGAGTTAATTTCTCCAGCCTGAAAAGCCTGGGAAGCCTTGTAGCAAGCCCAGCCCTGGCAGTGCCAGAGGAGATTTGGGCACCGTGTTTTTCCTGGGTCCATCCAGGCACACACAGTTCTGCAGGAGCTCAGCAAAGTGTCTGGTTTCTGGGGTTTGAAATATTCTTCCCCTGCTGCCAAGGAAGGGAAGAAAACAGCCCTTTGAAGAGGCTCTGAAACCCAAGTAGAACGAGTGGGGGAACATTTACTTTTAAGTACAATAATGTTTAGGTTACAGACCCTAATCCCCGAGCCTTGTCCCAGCAGGGTGTCTCAGGCAAAGGGGCTTTCAGAGCAGGGCTGGTTGCAAGTGTGACGCATGCAAAAAGCTCCCAGGGAAATGCTCTCACATTTTTTTGTACGAAGATATTTAAAAAAGCAAGAGCGAGATGGTCTGGGTGGGAAATACATCCTAACAGATGTGTAATATCATTAAAGATGACTCTAATATAATCTAAGCTGCAGTTTGGTGTATTAATGCTTTGTTTATCTTTAAGCACAGATGGATATTTTTATTAGCATTACTTTGTTGATGCAGCTTCTAGAAAGGTTAGTCTGGAGGGCAGATGTCTGTGTACAGACAAAGTGTTTATGTGGGGCAACTAATCAGAAAGGTGCAGCTTTTCAATGAAATTTCAATTAGAAAATTAAACCTGGTAAGCACAGGCAACTGAGATCTGCTGTTCAGTCCCACATGGCCAATTAGAATGAGTCACAAAAGTCCTTCCTCAACAAACCCATCCTTTGGTTTGGGTGTCCTGGTCGCCCTTGAGTTCATCTGGGATTAACTCTGTCTGTGACAGAGGTGTGGGAGGAGGGCTGGCAGTGAAATGGGGTGCTGAAGGTGCTGGGGAGCCAGGAAAGGACAGTGGGTAAATGGCAGAGTGGATGGGTGCCTGGGGTCTTGGCTGGTTGTCTTACTGGGACCTGTGATTTTAGGGATGAATGTGGCTCTACTGATGCACAGCCATGTGATGTGATGGGGCCGGGACTGTGCAGGGGTGAAGGGACTTGGTTGAATGTTCATACTGGAAAGAAACAGTAGAACTGCTCTTAAATATGGGGCAAACTGGCTTTCTACATCCACTGGTCTCTCCTGGAAATAGAACACAAAATAAAATGTGCTGAAGGCACTTGTAATAGATCCAGACCCAGATTACTTGCTTGTGGCGGAGTCCAGACCCATAACAGTCTGAGGTGGCTGCCCATTAAATTGGATCCTCAACTAGGGGCCAGTACTAGCTTCCTCAGAGATTTCATTGTCCCTGTCTGAACAGATAACACCTACTGTTGGAACAGTGGGGAACACCCTGAGCTTGGGGATCCTTTCTCCAAGCCCTGGGAAAAGCCCCCAGTGCTGGTGATGGGCCTGATTTTGGCTACTCTTAGTGTGGCTTTCTCCTCTGCGGCGTCCCTTGGCTCTGGGAAATGCCATAGCACTGCCACATCTTCTCCTGTAAGCTGGGACAGGAGGCAATAACTCAGTTACAAGGGAAGAAAGAAGTCTGAGCTCAGGTTGTGTCCTTCCAATTGCTGAAGTAAAAGGCAGATATTGCCCATTCTCAAGAGATTTTCCAGATTTTCCAGATTTTCCTTTGCTAAGCAGAGAGGGAAAGCAGTGAGGCCTCGAGGCAGGACAGCTCCGAAGGGATCTTCTGCTTTCTTTAACCTGCTAAAGCAGCTTTGAAATTTCCCCATCTGAGGTGCTGCTTTAGCTCAGGAGGTATCAGAGCAACAACCCCTTGTAGCTGAGGGAAATCTGAGGGGAAGCCAACTGCAGCCTTCCAGACACACACAAATCCCTTAGCTGCCAAGAGTGAAGTTGTGTCTGGGCTGAGCTAGAAAAGAAAAGGCATAAACCTCAGGAGCACCAACAACCAAGCAAACAAACAATGGTGTTTGGCTCTTGAGGAGAAATTATTGCCCACTCCCCCCTTCCCAATGCAGCTGCTTCCCAGACTGCCTGGCTGGCTGGGTCTCCCCAAAATGACCCAGCACTGAAACAAGGTCAGGCTCTTGCCTCTCTTTGCTCCTGGCTTGAGTTCACTGTAATAGGACCTGCTTTAGAGAACTGACTTGTTCCTAAGACAATACAATAATCATGGGACTTCAACCATGAGATCCATCATCCACAGATTTAAAAGGAGGCAGGAATAAAAGTGTCCATTTACTGGGTATTTTCACTTCTCTGGCCCTACTTCCCTGAAGGTCAGCCTGTCAGTCATCCAGCTCTTCCACTGCAGTTCCCAATAAGCAAAATTTCAAACCAAAGGGATGCTCAGACACCCTAACTCCAGCTCCAGTGGCTTTTTGCCACAGCCCGGTGCTTGGCAGGGCATAATGGGATGGGGAAACCAGGAAAAGGGGAACCCTGATCACTGCACCCCAGGGAGGCAATCTGGGGTGCCTAGAGTTCCCCCTTTTTGGCAGCACAAATAGTGAGAAAGAAGAAAGATGTGCCTGTCTAAAGAGGCAGAGGCCACAGAAGAAATCTCATTTAAGCTATTGCAGAGGTCCTGTTGTGACTCCATAGCCCAGTTAGTGTTTGTCTTTGGGGATTAAACTGTTAGGTAATTCATGGAGAGCACAGGGCATCTCTGTCAGCTGCATGTCATGGGTGAAGAGCTCAAACAGAGCTGACATTCACAATTGAATCTGTTACTTTGTTTCCAAGTTAATGTTGATTCACACTTTAAGATACGGCTCACTCAAGATTCTTGGTGTGCAGCCTGCCAGCAGATTGTGGCCTTGATCAAAAAACCATGGGAAAAATGGAAAAAAGCCAGCAGGCAGGGGAGGTTTAGAAAAAGGAGAGAATAACACATAGAGGGAGAACTTCCAGTCCTGTCCTATGAGGAGGAGGTCCCACAGCACACCTGGTACTGCTGTGGCTGATTCACAAACAACTTCAGTTCAGGGGAGACAATATGTGCAGATAGAGATTTACCCCATCACTTAAAATGTTATGGTAATCTCTTTTGTTTAACTGGTCTATCAGGAGCACAGAGACTGCTTTTCAGGCATCACCCCACGAAAGGCTAAGGCAGATTTTTCTTTTTTTAAGTATCTCATTATACTGAGCATATTTTCTCATAGCTTTTCCTATCTTTGTATGATCTCTAGAGGCAGTTAGCACCTTTCCTTAGTAGGGTGTTTTAGTTTTGGTTTTTCTCTTTCATAGCTACCTCAAAGCAGGCTGGCTTGGTTTCTAAAGTACCAGATTCCTCCCCTTCCCAAGATCCTCTGAAAAGTCTGGTGGTTAAGTGGAGGAAGGGTTATTTTCTTTCTCCCATGTGAACATTCACAGTATGATAATGCCTTTTACAGAAAAATCAGAGGAATTGCAAACATATCCAGGAGCTACAAATAGAAGTACATTTCTTCTGTCTTACCACAACTTTCTCATTGTTCACTTTTTGTGACTAAATAAGACTGATTTTGAATACGTGGTCCAAAACTAGTAGCTGAAATCTCCATTCAGAATAGAATAAAGAATCCTGATATTTCTGGCTAGACATGAACCAGCTATAATGAAGGCAGAACTGCTCACCCAAGCCTGCAGACAGCCTGGACCTGGAGCTCATGGGAAGTTGAATGCCTCATTCATTTCAACTCTGAAGCCTAAAGAATGTATTTTAAGGAATGATTTTATAGATAGTCAGTGTTAGTTTGACACATTGCGAACTGAAAGTAAGTAACTGTTGGTTGATGTAGGGAAGTGTGATAAAATGCTGAATGCTCTAGAAGATCCCAGTCTTACATGCCAACCCTGGAACAAAGCTAATTCTCCTGCACACACAAAGTATCCCTGTAACACAAAAGTACATCCTTCCATTTGGAGGCAAAAGTGTTCATTTTTGGGTACCTCCACTTCTTCTGTTAATTTCCTACTGAGCACCCCAAGCATGAACAAACATCACTATTTCACCAGATGAGTCTGTTTGCGTGAAGGTGCATAATTACATCCCCTCCTTCCCCACTGTCTCCTGCCATTAACAGGTGGCAGATAAATCCAGCATCACTCATATGTTTTGCATCCATTTGCATCCTCTCCTACAAAGCCCTTACAAATGAAGCTGTCAGGCCTTGCTGGCACCTTTCAGGATAAATGATGCAAATCGGGGTTGTGTGCAGCCTGTGCCCACTGCGCCATTCGTGAGTGCCTCCAGCCCGAGGAATGTCTTTGCAAACATCTGTTGTAGTTTGAGGAGACATGGCATAAGGGGGAAGGGAAAAACCCTCAATAACGGATGTTTCTGAAGTTTGGGGAAGTTCAGTGGGAGAGAGGAAGTAGGTTGGCAGAAATCAAGGAGAGTAGGAATATTTTGCCTGGCAGTCACTCATCACTCGAGCCAGGTGATTATTAATTATCTCCATGCATTCACACAAGTTGTTAGTTTTCTGGGTAGATGGGTCCTGTGCTTAGTCATCTTGGCATTTTTAAAGACAAATGAAGAATTACCAGGATGAAGAGCCAGGAGTGAGAAAGATAAATAATACCACAAAACTGATCGTTGCCCGTCTGTTATAAAATTTCATTAGTTTTGACAGCCTGTACATAAGCAATAAATGAATGCTAACTACACTTCCTTTCCATCTGCTTTCACTCATATTGCTTAGCTTGGAGAGGAGCTGGCCAGACAAGCCTTGGGGATGAAAGGAGGTGCTGGACAATTCGCTGGATCAAGATGATACTTAGAAAAGGGATAGCAAGGGGTTAAATTTATTAGACTTACTTTGCCAAAAATGTTTTTCACTGGGCACCACTAGAAACAATAGATGTTGGTCTGTGCAGGTATCCCAGAGGATGGTTCTCCTCACAGGCCTGCTGGAGAGTAAAGGGGCTGAGGACACTGTTTATCATCTCAAAGCCAGATGTCTTTTGCTGGGGTAACTCTTCCCCAGATTGAAAACATTGGGAAAATAAAGTCAGAGAGAAGACAATCAGGATCCCAACCATACTCAGGTTTCATGATGGTGTGTTTCTATGATCTGGGTCCATGCAAGAGCAGCTGTCCTGATGCCCTGGCCTTTATCATCAATGCTTCAGGTGAAAAGTAACAATAGGTACCTGAGACTTTACTAAAATATCCATCAGCCCCTGCTGTCAGCACTGGTCTTCATTTTGGGGCACAGAGGCAGAGGAGAAAAATGACTGTTCTCCCACCTGCAGCTGTATGCAGAGCTGCTGCTATCCCTTGCATCTCTTAGGTCCTTAGTAATGACATAAATATTACAAGGTCTATAATAATGACATGGAATGGGATTTTTTGATCATATTAATTGCTCAGGCTGTTGCAATACAGGAACACAAATCAGTGTGTCCCCAGTGACTGGCTCAGCCTCCCTGTGCACATTTAAACAGATGTGACCTTGATGAGCATAGATACAGGGGGCTTGAGGAGAGCTTGCAAGACAAATGAACGTGCTCCAGCAGATTTACGAGAAGTTATTCCTCAGTGTAGAAAAGTCTATCTACTTCCACCTAACTGCTCCTCCAAAAGTGATTTTTCCCATGAGTGGAACACAAGCAATCTGCAGAGCTAGAGACAAGCAATCTGCAGAGCTAGTGACAATGTCAAGTGGTCTTTAAGGAAAAGTGTTACCAGGGGACTGGAGCAGAGAGGCAGCAAAGTGGAAACAGAGATGTAATTTATGCAGAACAAGGTGTCTTCATTCATTTACAGCAGTTTGCTCTCCCCATAAATGATGCCCTGCTCAGACAATGTGGGTTCTTTCTTTTAATCTGTCCCTGCACCAGAAGAGATCTTGCAACTGAGACTCTTTCATTTCGTGTCACCTTCCATCATGCCAAGAAAACCCTCAGGTTGCAAGGGGTGTCTGTAAACACATGTTTACTGAAACCACTGGTAAACCAGCCCCTGAGTCATCCCCTCCCAGCTCTGTGTTTCAATTCTTCCTACTCTTAGGCAACATCAGGCTTTCACCAGTTCCTGATGAAATTAAAAACTAGAAACCCAAACACTGTGGGTATGTGTGAGGAGACAGGAGGTCTGCTTGGGACCAGGAAGAAAATGCTTTGCCCATTTAACCTCCTGATAAGAAAGAGCTGAAGTATATCTGTAAATACAGATGACAGATAGGCCCAAGAACAAGAGGCTTGTTGGGATATTTAAAAACTCTAATTAGCATCACTGCTGCTGGCATGTGGGTTTTCCAGGAACCCATCTGGTTCTAAGGGTCTGGAGATACCCACATCTCAGCTTATGAATGATCTCTAGAGGCAGAGTTAGCACCTTTCCTTAGTAGGGTGTTTTAGTTTTGGTTTTTCTCTTTCATAGCTACCTCAAAGCAGGCTGGCAAGGTATGTTCTTCTGCCACGTTGCCCCTGGAGTCCCTGTCTCTGGGAGCCTCATGCAGCAGCATCTCACAACTCCAGAGCCCATCTTCAGGAGTCAAATGCAGATTGGTACCTCCTCCTAAAGGTCAGTACTGGTGTGGTCTCATAAACATTAAGGGGTCATTAGGATTATCCAGGACTTCTCTGAACTCATTCCTGTTAGAACCACAGCATGGAAAAGCATCCCATCTGGACCTCAAAAATTCCAGTGATGGAAAAATCCACCTTAACTTTAGAAAATTCTTCCAATAATTAATTACAGTCACTGCTAGAGGTTTAAAAAAAGAATCATCTTGGTTTTAGTCTATATTTTTTTTTGTTTCAGCTTTTAGGTCATCTGAAGGGAGTATTGATAAATGTCTCAGGATAACTGTGGTTGAGAAGATTTTCTACGGCTACCAAGCTGGAGAGGTTGAAATTGGTCATATTGGTCAGGTAACCCCCACCTTGAGAGGCCTAATTAAGATGATGGATGGGGTTAGAAAAGGCTAAGTACTCTGCAGGAAGAGGTAGCCCTCCTGGAGAGGGAAGCAGGGATTTCCTGGCTTGAGGGACTCTGGCACACAGCTTTGGATGGAGGGTGGCTGAGGTGTGATTATCATGAAAGAAGGGGTGAGAACAGGATATCTCTGTGAGGGGATGCAGTGAGGGCTTGTGCTGATGTGCTGTGTGTTAGGAGAGAGAGAGGAATGGAGGAAATTGGGCTGGGATTCACCAAATGGAGCTGCCAGTGCTCCTGATTCATGGTGAGTCCTGCCTGCAGCTGCTGGGTGAAGGTGTTTTTGTCTCAGCACCTGAAAGCAAGGTACCTATGGCCAAGAGCAGCTGAAGGACCTGCTCTGCTCCCCATCCCAGCTAGAGCACTCCCAGGGACATCGAGTGCTTCAGACAGGGATGCAAGGACACAGAGAGAGCTCAGGTTGTTGATCACACAGATGTGGAAAACTGCCAATGTTTGTAGACTGGAAACAAGACTGAGAAGAGCTGCACTGATCTCACAAGGCAGGTGGGAGCAGTAGTTTCCCAGGACATACGGTTTCTGTGGATTCTTGGTACATGCTCACAGTACCTGAACACTTGCCCTGCTGGGCTGGCCCCAAACTCACTCTGCCAAGGCAGAGTAACAAAGGCAAGAGCAGAAAGGGAACTTTTTGCACTTCATCTTCAGTGCAAAATAGCCCTGGCTCCTATGATAGTATGCACAGATTCCACCTGCACTGGTTGCATCCTGGTTCCTCGCAGCTGTGCCAGAAGGGAAGTTCTTTCTAAACACTTCTGTAATTTGTTGACATACACATTACTGCTGTAAGAAGCAATATACCTTCTAAATCCTTGTTTTCCCTGCTCTTGACTGTACTATCTTGGGCTGATGTTAATTCACCCCATCTTTGATTTGAATCCTGGGCAGTTCATTCCCCTGATCTTGTGGAAGACTTCCCCATGCACTAATTCACCATGTTACCTTATCCAGTGCAAGAAACAGCTGATTCTGACTACTGCAACAAGTAGCCCAGCAGAAGTCAAAACAGGGTAGGACATTATGCAGGGTAGATTCATTAATTCCCCACTTTTGTCTTTAAACCGAATATATCCCTGACAAACACTTTTCCACTCACAATGGATATCTTCTCCCCAGCAGGCTGCAAGTTCATCAAGTAGGGTAGAGACAGAGTCTTTCCTTACAATCACTGTGCTTTCCATTTCTGAAAGCTTAATTATCAAAACAATCATTTGTCCAGTGTTGAAAAGCTGTGAGGAAAGAAAGAAAAGTCAATACATTTGACCTTGCTTCTGGGAGAGAAACTCCTGGGAGTCATTACAAGTCAAGTGTGGAAGTAGCAACACACTGATTTTAATGGATGTGTCTGAAACAAATTCTTTCCAAGAGCCAACATTCTTCTGTCCTTCAACCCACACCTGAAGGAACAGGGAATGGAGGGTGTCTTCCACAGCAAAAGTCCTTTGCTTCTTTGGGTATCTGAGAAGAGAGCAGAGGGATAAGTGGAAAATAATTTATCAGACCTGCAGGGAAACAAAGTTTATCAGGATTTCCTTGCAGCTGCAAAGACAGTAGCAATATATTCAAATGTGGTTAAATGACACACTCATTTTTCTCACTTAGGTCATGGTTCTGGAAAACATCTTGGAAAAGTAATTCAGTATGTGCTGATGCTTAAACCTGGGTGTGAACCCCATGCAGGCTAGTGAAATTCAAGCACATGCTTTACAGATAAGTATGGATCCACTCAAGTGCTGTCCTCATTAGGGCTTGTGTTTAAGTGGCTCCTTGAGCTGGAGCCTCCAGCTTTGAAAAGGCTCTCCTATTCTTTGTGTGCAATGCAGAGAGAACTAACTCAATACTCACTTGTTTTCTATAGCACTGACCAGAACCACCTCAAGTGCCAGGGCAGCAGACATACACAGGAAAATTGACTCTGATCATCCCTGGGGTCATTTAACTAAAACACACATTTCAGTGGAGCCAAGTGTTCAGTGAAGCCAAGTGCTTTTCAACTCCCATGGTGTCAAAACAATTAGCAGACCACAGCAGCACTGATTCACTTGTGCTCCAAAAAAAGCATCTGGCCAACATACGAAATTTAACACAAGCACCGAATAACCTCCTCCTCTCACCGTCTGCTGCCTGCAGGACAACACAGTTCAGATAATTCTTGTATCATGGGACAGGTTATGCAATTCAACTAAACTTCTGAAAAGAGATCACTGCAGAATCCCAATTATGTATTGATATCATAAACCTGCTTTCCATGCATTACCCCTGTTAGAATTCAGAGAATATAAAATATCTTGAGTTGGAAGGAACCCAAGAGGATCAAGTTGGGGATTTAGATTTAGATTAGATATTTGGAAGAAATTCTCCCCTGGGAGGGTAGTGAAGCCCTGGCACAGGGTGCCCAGAGAAGCTGTGGCTGCCCCATCCCTGGAAGTGTCCAAGGCCAGGCTGGACGGGGCCTGGAGCAACCTGGGACAGTGAAAGGTGATGCCAGGGGTTGGAACTGGATGATCTTTATTGTCTCTTCCAACCCAAACAATTCTGTGATGTTTCTAAATCCAAGACCTTCTATCCATTTGCTGTTGGTTACATCCCTGTCCCACCTTGGAAATTCCATAAAGTATAACTTGGTACTAAAGCAATTAATACTCTTGCTGGCTGATAGATTAAATCATGGATGTCAGATTGGAAAAATGCTACAACACTATAATAAGCCTGATAATTTAAAAGGCAGAGGCAGGGAAGCAGTCCCTGTATGGATAGCAGGTACCTTTGGGACAGTTAGCCATCGGACATCATATGGAAACAAAAAAAAATGGGGATGTGGATGATGCTTAGTGTTCTTTGAGGCTCTTTCTTTAAGGAGGACTCCAAACACCAGTGGTAGGATGGTCAGTGTCTTTCCAGTTCTTGTTCCCTTCAGTGGGACTGCCATGGGTTCATCAAAGAGATTCAAGGGCCCTGGTGCTGCTACACAGGAGAGCTCCCTTCCAGCAAAAAGTGTCAAAAAGGATAAATGGCAATACACTCTGTGTGTGGTTCTGGAAATACTATTCCCTCACAATGAAAAGAAAAGGGTATCTCATCTACTTTGGTGTGGTTGCATTTCTTCTGATGCTCGAGTTATGTGCTAGCATGGGTGGAGCAAACTGTGCACACCTTGCTGCTGGGTGACTTGGCCAGGTTGTTCCCATCTCCAAAGGGGACCAAAGGCTGCAAGTGACCTCCAGCATCTCCGATCAGGATGCTTATGAAAAAGGCCAACCAGAGAGCAGATCTTGTCAGATATGTCCTAAAAAGCTGAGCTGCAAATATTTTCCCATTAGGAATAGGGCAGAGATGGATTTTTGGTTGATTATAAAAGTCCCATTCAGTCAAATATGGATTTTATTAATCAAATGCATTTTTTACATGGCTTCAGACCTGGCTGAAAATGTTCCTTCTTATTTTATTACTGGCATTTATTAACACAATTATCAGCTATGTTAATGCAACCTCAGTGGTGTTTTCAGTGACTCCTAACAGAGAGTTCCTGTGTATACCACATAGTAAATGTGACCAGAAGGAATCTGACACAACCAACCCTTCCTTTGGAATCAATGTGGGATCCAAAACAAACCTCTGGTGACCCCAGAATCACTGCCCAAGGAACCAGGCATCCTACAAAAAAATACTGAATTGCAAATCTGTGGCTAGTTAAGAATAAATCTCCTTCACCGGCAGTGGAAGAGAAAGCAGAGTTCAAGGCTGCTACTGAATTGGTGGCCAAATGCCAATACCATTCACTTTAGGGCAGTATAAAATGATTCATCTGACAGCCTGGCCCACTAGGCTGGGAAAATAAAGCCATATAACTATCCTCTACATCTCGCAACAGTGGTTCTCTGCCCTCTTGAATAGCATCCATCTCTCTCCACGGGATATTCACTTGTACAGACCCCGTGCAGGACCTCAGCAACACTTCCCAAATGCTGCTGTTATTCAGTGTTGTTGGTGGGCTGTATTTCCACACCCCTTTCCTGTGTACATCCTAGAGCTCCTCATTTGCAGCCTGCAAGCTTCCTTGCTCACTTTCCCCATTTATATATTTTGCCTCACTCAGCTGCTTTTCAGACTGCTTTGGGTTTGGGTTTTTCACTTCTTTCTCTCCCACACTGTGCCTTGCCCCACAGCAGCAGCATGTGCCAATTAGCTGCAGCCCAGCAGCAAATGAACTAAGTCATAAAACATGCATGGGGATGAAAATCATTACAAGATCATATGCCAAAACATTTCAGATCTGGATTATTTTTTTTAAAGGCACACATGCAAGCACTGCAGTGCCATCTTTACATGTAATTTCTGTTTTTGTGCTCTCCATTGTCCTTGTGGTAGGACCTCTGTTGTCTTATCACTAACTGTCCTCCCATGGCTTTGGCATCTCTCAAGAGCATCCTGCATCATGCAGATGTTGCTGTCTCTGGTGATCCTTCAGTGTTTCCTGAGTTTGGCACCAGTCACTGGATTATATGTCCCATTTCAAGACCTTTGTTTGACTCAGTCATCATTTGTGCAATAAGGTGATACCTTAGAGATGGTGCATGGTGTGCTGGAAAAGCCACTGACATTGCAATTGAGACACCTATCTACATATGGGCACTGGCTCAGGTACCCACAGTCTTGTAGGACCCAGGTGAAACATTTAATCTTTCCCTTCACATAATTTTTTTAGCACATGAACATTGGCAAGTGTTCCTGAAGGGTCATTGAAGGGAAAGTGAACTGGGGTTTCACTCATCCTCATTGTCAGTCCCTCTGCTACACAGCCCTTCCTCTCTAAACTCCAAATAATAAAAAAAAGGCATTATTTTCTTTTGTCCACATTGTCCATTTAACATTAACATGAACAGACCTTTCAAGCCTTGGTACAGTACCTTGCCCAAAGGTGCCATGCAGGGCTATTGGGGCAACTTCAACATGAATGTCACTGTTTTCTTCCTCATCGCCTTCTGTGCAGACACCTTACATGTGTTTGAGGCATGAATTTGGGAGAGGAATTGATATTTCCATGTTAAACATCAGAAAATTTGAGGTGCTGGAAGTGATTTCCTCTGTATCAGCCATGAGGTGCCTGTGGCTATCAGAAACAGGACCAGAATCACTTACAGGACCACAAAATACTTCTTTACTGGGAGAGTGGTCAAAGCCTGGAAGAAGCTTCCCAGAGAGGTGGTTGGTGCTCCAAGCCTGTGAGTGTTTAAGAGGCATTTGGACAATGCCATTAATAATATTTTTTAACTTTTGGCCAACCTATCTACATATGGGCACTAGCTTAGATACCCACAGGTGTAGGACCCAGGTAAAACATTTAATCTTTCCCTTCACATAAATTTTTTAGCATATGAACACCCGCAAGTGTGTCCAGGGAGTTGGATTTGATGACCACTGAAGATACCTTCCAACTAAAACACTTCTAGTCTAGTCTAGTCTAGTCTTAACTTGTCTATTTTAGTCTATTCTACATTTTTTATTTCCTCACCTCCAAATCCTCCTTCCTGCTTGTGCAGCAGTGCACCGGACATGAGTCCCAGTGTTCTGTTACCCTGGCAGCAGGGTGTTGGTTTGTCTCTCACAGACCCTTTCAACTGATTTTTAGTTTTCCCTCTGAGCTGCCTTCTTTGAGGTCTGCTCTTGCTTTATCAAGTAATTAATTCCTCCAGTGCCTTTCCCTCAAAGCGTCTTGAACTGCTTCAGACGGTGCACTAGGATGACACAGGAGCCAGCCCTGGTGTTTGGAGGAGCGGGTGCCAGAGGTGTGTAGTTGCAGTGTTTTAAGGATTTTTCTTTCTCTCTCATGGAGAATATAGATAAACTGTACTTTCTTAATCTCTGTGTTTTGTGTTAGAGGTGTACAAGCCATAACCAATAGGTCTTTAGGGGTGGATTGTCTTTGGCCAATGGACAATTGTTTATTACTGTGTATAAAAAGAACTTCTTGTAAATAAAGTGCTTCTCTTCGCCATCTTGAAGCCTGTCTGCCTGACCTCTCTACCTGCTTCCACAAATCCCACAAATAACAGAAAAGCAAACCATAGAGGTGAGTGACAGCAGCACTGTGCAGTCCTCAGATGCTCCTGCCCCTGCAGCTCTGTGGTGGCACATTGCTGTTGGACCCTGCAAGAGGGGCACAAGATGGCCGGGCACAAATCTCTCCTGAGCCTTCTGAGAGCTGCACTTGAACAAGGACCCCGTCTCACTTCCCTCCCTCTCCCATCCCCTTGTCCCTCTGTTGATGCCCTGTCACATGCCACCGTTGCCAAGAGAGTCCATTCCTGTGCAGTTCCCTGGGCCTGCTGTTCTGATTTTATCACATCACCTCTGAAATACCCTCCAGATTTTGACACTCTCACTCTTTTCTACAACTCCCTTCTGCTTCTACATCTACCTTTACAGCTGAAGGTTTTGCTGTTTATTTCTGTGGGCACAAGGTCAGATTTATCCCCAACAGATAGGTGCCTGTTCCTGATGTGTCCTTAGGGCTCCTCTGTGCCCTGCCTGTCTTCAGGACTTTACCTTGCTGTTTTCCAGAAGTGCAAATGTTGCTGTGTTGGATCAGACTGGAATTTGTCTAGACCTAGCAGCTTGTCCATCACTGAAGGCATTGGAGTTGCAGGAAACCCCAAATAAACATTTATAGGCCTGCAACCCCCGGTCTTGCCAACAATAAGAACACATTTGGTGACTCTGTCCTGCTGCACTGTTTTTGCTCTGCAGTTTGCACTGGCTCTAGTTCAACTTTAAATTCTAATCCTTGGATACTAAGGATTCGGTACTTCTCCTTGAAAAGATTTACTACTAATCTCTCTGGTGTCTGTGACAAAGGACAGTTTTTCAGCATTACCTCTAATGTTAAAATATTAATGAGAGAAGAGTTTGGTATCTGGCAAAGGCTGTCTGTGCTAGCACTGGAGATGGACTTAATGATCTCTGTGCCTTTGCTACTGCAAAATGAATATCTTACACAGGAGAGATTAGACAGACCTGACACCTTTAATAAAATATGGCCTGTATTTCTACAGATGTATTTGAAGTCATTTTAATCCTTTAATGTTTTATAAAATAGCAAAGCTTTGTGTGAATCTATTTAGAATGATCTTTAAACACTGCAGTAGGTTTTATTTTGACCCAGCTCCCATTTGTGATGTGCTCACTCTTTATATCATGTTTATATATATATATATATATATATATATATATATATAATTTTTTTCCACCCGGATGACTTTTTGAAATGACTGCCTATAAAAGGTGCATGGTTGATAACACTACACACCAAGAGTTTGGAAAAGGGCTGCCTGTGGGAATCTTAAATCTCCACTTATGAGCTGAAACAAGCAGCCTGGTTTTCCCCTACTCTTGGCATCAGTGATCCCACAGAGCCCTGTCTTGGCCAGGTATCACCTTGTACCAGGACACAGCCACTGTGGCACAGACATCTTTGAAGAGAGAATGGGCACCACCAGACAGTGCTTGGTAAGCACTCAGCCTGAGTCAGTACCCAAAGTGGTCCCTAGGAGAGCCTGGAGGCCTTCCCTGAGTATCTGTACCGGTTTCCCCAGGTTAGGGCTGAGGACAGAATTTCTGCTATTGAAAACTCTGAACACTCCATTCATTTGCACCCGGTGTTCACCGGGGAAAGGCAAGGCAAGGCAAGCTCTAGGTTCCTTCTGGCATGTCCCTGCTGACCCTACAGACAGGACATGCTTTTGGTGGCACTGTGCTTGCATTGATTCTGCTGCAGTGTCATATGCCAGTAAGGTGGATCCCTGCCCCTTGGTGAACACTGGCAACCTGTTTTTTAACAGAATATAAACACTTCAGCCACTCACATAGAAAATTATGGCTCTGAAATGTCCCAACAAGCAAAGGTGGGCCTGGAGGAGAGAAGCTGCTGAGAGCAGCTGGCTGCTGAAGGCAGCAGAGAATCCCTACTTGCCACAGGCACGATCAGCTCCAGATCAACCACCTCCCTATCCACAGGTCTCCATCATCCCCAGGCTGTGGCAGGAGAACAGAGAGCGCTGGTAAGAAGGGTGCTCACCTGAGCTCTCTGAGCTCACTGCAGGGAGGCCACAGTTTTTTAATTCAAGGGTTTTCCTCATCACTGCTGGGGTCCTGGTGCAGTTTTCAACTGCAGAAGTAGAAAGCCCCATGCTTTGGGGCAGGGATTGGGAGGGGAAGCCATTTCCCCAACAGGGATTAAGGAGAGTTTAGGTAAGAGTGAGCTCCTCACCCAGGAGATGGTTTGACCTCTCTCTCTTGGAGGCAGGGGCTGCATTGTCCCCACATTGTGGACAGTCCTGTGTGGACACCCAGGGCTCAGCTCTAGGGTCTGCCCTCAGTGACAAAGCACTGACTGTGCAGCTCCACTGTGTATCACCTATGGGCTGCCTGTCCTCAGCCCCGAATCACAACTCTCCTCACCCCTCTGCCCACACAACACTGGGCCAGGTGGACATCTGTGAATAACTGATCTTTTAGTTAATGGGTAATTCTGAAAAAAAGCCCTATAAAAGCTCTGTGGCTTCAACTGTGTTCCCAGAATTCAAACATTTCTTTATAGAAAAGGAATATAATGTGCTCTAAAACCTACGTGAAGGATGGGGAATCTGCCATTTCCCTGCAGCAGGTCAGGAACATTGAAATTAAGTTCAGCTCCCACAACAGCCTGGTTGCAATTTGAACTCTTTTCTCCCACAAAAGAACTCCAACAAGCAGACCATTTATGCCTGTTCAGGCAATCTCCATCCATCCCATCAATGGCACCAGTTCCACTTAGTGCAAAGTACTTACCTGGTCACTGAGACAAGGGACAAAAGGATGTGACTGACCCCATGGGTCTCATGTTCTGGACTGCCCTAGGAGGGGGTTCCACAGCACGTGTTCCCCCTGAAACACAGGACACATGAGCTATGGCTGCTCACATCCCTTGTGAACAGTCCCAGCCCTCAAGATGCTGGTAAACCAATTCTGTTTCCCACACTCCTTTGAAGCCAGATTTGCATTTCACTTGCTTTTGTTACAGTGCCTAAAATGAGCTTTTTTTTTTTTCCTAGAGGAAGCTGAACGGAGCATTGCACAGCCACACACTTTTGGTGGATTGGCTGAGAAGTGCAAGCTCTAAACTCAAACTTTGGTTACCTCCAGCCAAAATCTGGTTTTGAGTGCTGGGAGCTGGAGCTGTGCCTGCCTGTAATTGTACAGGCATGTGGAGCACTGGGCTTCAGTCCTAGAAAGAAGTGAGGTCCCCCTTGCATGTGAATTGCTCAAATCTTCAGTCTTTTCCCCCAAAAGAAGCATAGAATCACAGAATAGATTGGGTTGGAAGGGACAATAAAGATCATCTCATTCCAAACCCTCCATCATGGAAAAGGACACCTTCCACTATCCCAGGTTGCTCCAAGCCCTGTCTGATCTGGACTCAGAACACTTTCAGAGATGGGGCACCCACAGCCTCTCTGGGCAGCCTGTGTCAGGGTCTCGCTACCCTCCCAGGGAAGAATTTCTTCCTAATACTCATTTAAATTTCTCCTCTTTAGGTTTAAAACTGTTCCCCCTTGCCCTATCATTAAAACAAAAGTTTGATATGCAAACACAGATGACTAATAAAAAGAGCAGCTCCTGCCAGTAACACCAATCTTCTTTCTATAGTTTGTTGCAACATTTTAGGATTAAAAAAATATGTATTTATTTGCAGGTGAGCTTATAGAGAGCTGCTTTATGTAGGCACAGCCCTGTTCTTTCAGGCCAGTTATGGCACAGTTGGTGTGTTGTAAACACCAGGGCAGTGGGTTAGCAGCTCTCCTCATAAAAGCAGCTCAAAGCCTTTCCCTCTTGCTATGCTTTTAATTTCCCCATTCAGAGGCTGGTGAGAGCAAAGGCAGCCTGCATATGGAAACTTTTAATTAAACTACTAATACAGGGACATTTCTGGTGGAGGTTTAAGTAGTCTGTGGAAGAGGTGATGAGTTGTGGGAGAGGAAGGCAGTGTTTGTCTCTGGCCCTGGAATTTGTCCATTCATCAGTCGTCCCAGGACTTGAAGCTGATCCAGTTGCATGTCAGCAACATTGGCCATGCCTCATTAGAAATCAGTTGTAAAAAGTTTTTTAAAAGAGAATTAATTCATCTTGTTTCTTTTTTTCCCCCGTTTAATGTGGATTTTCATCACCCCTAGTGAGAATTTTAGGAGAAATTGTTTTGGAATGGCTATTTTCCATGGGAGACAATTTCTTTTTTTTTTTGTTAGAAACTCAGATCAGTCTTTTTAAAAATCGGTATCTAAAGTCAGGCTCCCAAACTCACAGCCTAATTTGCAAGTTGAACAACAAAAGGACATCAAAGGAGCTCAGGTAGACCAAATATCACCGAGTTCTTGATGTGCATTGCCATGAACTCTGGAGTTCCCTGTTTTTATAGCTCCAGCTTAGCCTCAACAATGCAATAAACCATTGATAAATGGCTCCAACCAGATTTCCTGAATTTTCTTTGTGACACTGGCTCTACTACAGAGACAGTGTATCAGGTTACTACTTGGGGTTGGTGCTGTTTTACTTTATCTTCCTTATGCAGGTATAGATGAATCCATCAACCCTAAGGAATTACAGGGTGTATTTGCAGGGAAATCTTTCACAAACCTTCTAATCCCTGTGCAAATGACTGTGATGGGCTTTTCCCCACTGACCTCAGCAAAAGTGTCTTCTAATTTACACTATGGAGATCAGATCCAGCCTAAATTCACTGGCATTTTATGTCCCTATTAGTTGCTCATATTCATCCAAGGGGACTTGAATACTCCTTGTACAAGAGGGGCCCAGAGAACCAGATACTCCCCACATCAGGGGTCTTCATGTTCCTGGAGGTGCCAACGCGGAGGACTTTCTGAGACTTCTGAATCTGTCTTTCTTTGATATTGGGATGCAATGGAAGCTTTCCTAACACCAGGTATGGAGGTGGGAGCCATCTTCATCCCAGCCCGCTCTACAGTGAGGAAGCAGGGAGCAGTCGCTCTCTGCTGCACAGCACAAGAGTTTTCCAGCCAGGACATGGGACCCCTTATCCATATCCCATAGAAGCACCACTATAAAAAATTCTCTCTCACAAAGACATGGAAGAAATCAAATGTCACACACACACACTGTCTCCCAGTGCTGGCTCCTGGCCATGGGCATTCATGTGGGGAAGGGCCACGTGAGACTGTGAGTGCTGCAGAGGCACGTCGCTATAACTGGGAGGTACTGAACCATTATTTACCATTCTTTGCTCCTGTTTATTTTCAAAAACCTGATAGCATTATTTTATTAAATGAGTAGTTGCAAGTGTGTGCTTCTAACACACCCAGCCCATCTGGTCACACACTCGCATGTTTGAACCCATTTTAACTCAGCTAAGAAACAACCTTCTGTTCCTTCTGGAGCAGGTACTAATATGCTCTGGCTCTAACTTTCAGCTTTGCACAGTAAAGAGAAATTCAGCAACTCTCAGTTTGCTACTGAGATTTCTGTGCAGCCACAGGACACCTTGGCCTAATAGAAGGTCATCACGCTGAAAGGCCATTTGTTTAGGAAGGGACAAAATAATTCAGCAGGTTGGGGAGTGAATCCAGAAGAGGAATCCAAAACTATAGCGAACTGAAACCTTCCTGTCATTTCAGAAATTCACAAAGCAGAAACAAAAGGCTGGATCAGCCACTAGGGCTGGCAGAAGGGGAGCAGAGGCAGCTCATGACGTGTGGTACCTGCACATGGGCCAGAGGGCTCTACCAGCCCCTCTGTGACCCCGGACAACTCACCTAAAGAGGATTAATGAAGGTAATGCATGAACTCAGCTCTGTGGGGGAGCTCTGTCATTAGAGGTGATTTTGAGCTCCCCCACAAACCTCTTCTTGCTTTACTTCCCTTGGTATATTGGGAAAAAGATATTTCCCTTCTGGCTCATCTGTAGCTGTAAATGCTTTGGGAGAGGGACTGTCTCCTGCTGTGTCTGTGCCACCCGCATTAGATCTGGGCCACCATGAGGTCCGTAAGGACTGAACTAAATTACAGGATGGCTAATTAATACTAAATGACTGCAATGGTTACAACTCCGTGATACAGGCGTAGGAGAATTAGATTTCAGACAGGTGGTTTGGGGATTCTGGGGAACATGGTGTGCTGGGAAGGATAAACTTTTCAAAATAAAGGTGAGTGATGGTCCAGGAGAAAGTAGGACAGATGCAGAGCTGGTCTGCTAGCCCAAATCCCTGCAAGGGGAAGGGGCTACACTGCCAGTAGCCATTCCATTCCCATCCTTAGGGATTTCTTTATGTGGAAAGAGGAAAATACAATGGCTAAGGAGCAGCAAAAAAAAGGAGATGGTGGGGAAGTCGGACATAGCACAAAGTTTTCTGGCAAGAAGAAGGAGTGGATGCTGAAGCAAGCACGTGCCTTGCTGAGGAGGGGAGGTTCTCACGGAGATGGCAAGGACAGCTGGATGAGTGACTGCTCCTGGAGGCATCAGAAAGGTTTTTAGAAATATATCATGGGAACACAGAAGACAAGAGAGAAAGTAGCTCTATGAATAAATAAGGAGGAAGATTAAATTAATGGTGACCTGAAATGGCTGAGCAACTGAACTCTCTTTTTAAAAATCAGTCATTAACAAGAAAAATAAGGGAAAGCATTACTGTACGGACAATTAATTTGGAGCTCCCCTTGTGGGAGCCTGGTGAGCTGTGGCACTTCGCAATCCTCCCTCATAAAAAGTTAAAAGAAAGCTCTGACTAAACTCTTTATAGGAAAAATCAGAAAGGTTTCTCTTCCCTACCCAGCTGTAGGGATCTTTTGTCCTGTCCTGATGCCGTTTTCTGAGTGTGCTTTGCACCCATGCTTGTGATGGACAGTGATCCTGCACTTGTACCCTGGCAGGGGGGACCTCCAAGACCCTCTTTTGTGGCAGGGTACGGTTGCTCTTACATTTTGTTCCTCTTTGAAGTCCTTCAGAAGCCCACCTGGGTCTCCCCCTTCTCTCTGAAACAGCAATTTCCTCATTGCCCAGGGGAAATGATGGCATCACCATCCCTGGAAGGTTCAAAAGGCATGTGGATGTGGCACTTGGGGGAATGGCTTAGGGGTGAACATGGTGGTTCTGGGTTAATGGTTGGATTCAATGACCTTAGAGGTCTTTTCTAACCTTAAAGATTCTATGTTCTGTGATTCTATGAAAACAAAGTTTGGGCTTAAATATTCAGAGCATTACAGAGTTCAACTCAGGGAAGCAAATTTCTGCATGTCTTGCATGTTTCTTCCAGAGGTAACTCTTCAGTGAGGAAAGACCTTCATTATGGCCAATTTGGCATCTAATTCTCAGGCTGTTGTGCCTACACAAAGGCATAACCTGTTCCAAAAAGATAACTATTAAAACTGATTAGTGCACTGTTTGGTTTGTGCTTTAAAATGTGAAGCCCAGGGGGTAGCCTACATTTCTGTAGAAGAAGAGGAAGCCATGCTCTTTGGCACAGGTCTTGGAAAAGATGCCTGGCAATGGAAGACTGAGCCCANGCGGCATCACCATCCCTGGAAGGTTCAAAAGGCATGTGGATGTGGCACTTGGGGGATGTGCTTTAGTGGCATTTACAGTGGTGCTGAAGTCACGGTTGGACTTGATGATCTTCAGATCTTTTCCAAACTAAATGATTCTGTGATTATGGAGGCAATGGGCTGGATTGCCTTTAATTGGAATAGGGATTGTTTCATTTCCCTGGAGATGCAGATATTCCAGACTCTCCTGAGCTGGCTAGCTAAGAACTCCTTATCTTCACAATCCTCATCTCTCCAGGTCTCATGGGCATGTTTATGTGTCTGAAGCACATCCTACACTGACCATTGTACTCTGCATCTAGCTCTACACTAACACACATAGCTGGCAGGAGTATCTTCATGAGATAAATCATTATTTCTTACAGGTTTGTTATTGAAGCCCAGCATGATGTTAATGAGGATGATAATGATGGACCTTTGGAGNTAGGGATTTCTTTATGTGGAAAGAGGAAAATACAATGGCTAAGGAGCAGCAAAAAAAAGGAGATGGTGGGGAAGTCAGACATAGCACAAAGTTTTCTGGCAAGAAGAAGGAGTGGATGCTGAAGCAAGCACGTGCCTTGCTGAGGAGGGGAGGTTCTCACGGAGATGGCAAGGACAGCTGGATGAGTGACTGCTCCTGGAGGCATCAGAAAGGTTTTTAGAAATATATCATGGGAACACAGAAGACAAGAGAGAAAGTAGCTCTATGAATAAATAAGGAGGAAGATTAAATTAATGGTGACCTGAAATGGCTGAGCAACTGAACTCTCTTTTTAAAAATCAGTCATTAACAAGAAAAATAAGGGAAAGCATTACTGTACGGACAATTAATTTGGAGCTCCCCTTGTGGGAGCCTGGTGAGCTGTGGCACTTGCAATCCTCCGTCATAAAAAGTTAAAAGAAAGCTCTGACTAAACTCTTTATAGGAAAAATCAGAAAGGTTTCTCTTCCCTACCCAGCTGTAGGGATCTTTTGTCCTGTCCTGATGCCGTTTTCTGAGTGTGCTTTGCACCCATGCTTGTGATGGACAGTGATCCTGCACTTGTACCCTGGCAGGGGGGACCTCCAAGACCCTCTTTTGTGGCAGGGTACGGTTGCTCTTACATTTTGTTCCTCTTTGAAGTCCTTCAGAAGCCCACCTGGGTCTCCCCCTTCTCTCTCAAACAGCAATTTCCTCATTGCCCAGGGGAAATGGCGGCATCACCATCCCTGGAAGGTTCAAAAGGCATGTGGATGTGGCACTTGGGGGATGTGCTTTAGTGGCATTTACAGTGGTGCTGAAGTCACGGTTGGACTTGATGATCTTCAGATCTTTTCCAAACTAAATGATTCTGTGATTATGGAGGCAATGGGCTGGATTGCCTTTAATTGGAATAGGGATTGTTTCACTTCCCTGGAGATGCAGATATTCCAGACTCTCCTGAGCTGGCTAGCTAAGAACTCCTTATCTTCACAATCCTCATCTCTCCAGGTCTCATGGGCATGTTTATGTGTCTGAAGCACATCCTACACTGACCATTGTACTCTGCATCTAGCTCTACACTAACACACATAGCTGGCAGGAGTATCTTCATGAGATAAATCATTATTTCTTACAGGTTTGTTATTGAAGCCCAGCATGATGTTAATGAGGATGATAATGATGGACCTTTGGAGCTTTCAGTGATCTGCAACAACAGCACAGTCACAGTGGTGGGCTCTGTCCTGCCACCACTGCAAGGAGCACAGTCAGACCCTCACTGGGCTCTCCTCTCTTACATCCCCTCCTTCAGGCTCCCAACCTCTGACTGATGTGAGCAGTCCCTGGAAAAGCCTCACTAAGGGTGGAGGAAAGCTGTCTTCTATGCCTGGACTCCTGTGTTTGGTGCCTGAACACAAGCAGGATGAACAGTCCTTTCTCCATGCCCGTGCTCCTCATCTGTAAAGGGGCAATAACAGCACTCCCCTCTTCCCTTGGTTTTATCTGCTTGATTTTACTTACCTATGGCCTGGGCTGCATCTTACACTCTATTTATAGAGCCATGTGATCTTAATCTTGGCTAGTGAGCTTAATTCAGGTAATATGTAGTGAGAATAAAAAAAGCCCTGGCCAAAGTCAGAACATTCCCTCCTCGACACAGCCCACAGACACCAAACTTGGATTTGCAGTGCATTTCATGAGTACTGAAATGTATTTTAAAACACTGTAATGCAATAGACTGAAATGAGTTCAGAGGGGGTTTTTTATTATTTAGGAAGGGAAAGTTTATGATAAAAAGCTGAATTTATAGAGTAGTTTTGAAAAGAACATTTATGAGGATTTTTAAAACTCAGAAAGCTTCCTTAATGTAGTAATGAAGGTGCCTTATGGGATTTAAGTTATGCGGTAGCCAAATTCAGGTCAGATTGCTAAAGTTGCTAATGTTACTGATGCAACTCCTTCAGATTTCTCCATGTAACAAATTCAGGCTTAAACTTCACTCATTTTTGCAGAAATATAAAAGATTTGCTTGGTAAATACCAAAGACAAACTGCTTGGACTGCACAGAAGAAGGTCTCCTGAAGGTGAATATGTGAACCAAAAAGACCTGGGCCACCATCACATATAAATAAGTCATGTTGGCAAGCTTTGAAAACAAAGAGTACCTTGACAACACAATGCAGGACTGGTTAATAAGTGGTGCTGGCCAGACTGGTTTCACTCAGTCTCCATATTGGGTACAAATAAGTGGAGAATAGCTTTTCCTTTATAAAAAAATCTTTATCTTTGTTTTTCCACCTCTGACCTGGGTGATTACCTGCTGTGAAGTGTGGCCATCCCCTTCCTGTCTCTTTCTCAGAGGTTCAGATATCTCAGATATCTCAGAGGTTCAGGCAACTCAGTGATTATTAGTTCTTAAAACCAGGATAATTATACATATGAGAAATGATCTAATGGGCAGAGTAGTGAGGGTTTTTCATGGTATTTTGGGTGAGTCCGAGCTTAATTTCCCTCTCTGTGTGACCAGGCTGATCACATTGAACTCAGAGCTCCAAGACAAATGTGCCATGTCAGTTTTTCTTATTGCACAATCACCAATCTCTCCACATCAACAGGTATCACATCATGTGCTCACAGCCAAATTCAGTTGTTTTCAGCAGGCTTGTCTCTTTCTGGTTTTAATGGACACTAAACCTGGTTACATCCAGGCTCCATTTTTCTCCAAATGACCAACAAACCTCAGAATCTTTTATTTTTATCTTTTCCTTCTTCTTTTTCCTCCTTCTTACACTTAGAATGAACAGAGGAAACTTTTGATAACTTCAGTAGCTTCCTAGATGACTGTCCACTTTTCAGCCCAAACATTGTGTTTTATGTTTCATGCTGCTCAGCACATAGGCTGGAAATTAATACTGTGAAAACTTTGTGATTCATCACGCTCATGAGGTAGGGTCCATCAGGTCCCTCATTCCAGAATGTGAATAGTGAGTCACTTTGAGAAAATAGCTCTCAAGAAGCAGCTTTTGTAGGCTCCTGCTTTGTTTCAGTGGCCCACAAAACTCCCAGCCCCTTGTTCAGATGGGGATTTGGTGATACCCCTTTCACAGAACAAGGCCTAGACATTCCACATTGCTTGTCACAGCACAAAACACAGCTTTTTGCACCTTATACGACTCTTTAAATTATGGACTGATAGACCAAGCAGGGAAGAAATGTCAGCCTTGATCAGTGAATTAAAGCATTCAGCTGCATTTACTGTCTTACGTTTCTTTCCACTAGATCAGGCCAAGCAAAGCTGATGCTAATCAGCTGAGAGAACTGCAAATGTTTTGAAATACTGTGGATTAGGGAAAATGCATGATTTGGGCAGACATGAAATATTGTGCATAGATATAAATAAATATTGTTCCCAGCTCAGCCTCTGGCTCATCTCCAACATGCCACAAATTCATCAAAACCTGAATGGGGTAGTGTGTTAACAAGTTCCTGACAGACTATGAAAACTTCCCGGGGGTGCACACGCTGTACCTGACCAACTACCCTTATTTGCCAAAATTAACCCTTAGAATATGGCAGCACTGAGCAGAGCCAGCCCACGGAAAATAAAGCTGAATTTGATGTGTGCTAAGGCTTGTCTCTTTGGGGGTGTTCAGGAGATGAGGGTGGGTGTGAGTTACATCGAGCTTGTTTCAATGCCGATGTGATAGCTGCCAGAGTGAAATAAAGAGCCCTAGGTGGATGGGAGCTCTCACCCTGATCAGAACAGCCCACCTTGTTATCTGCAGAGCAGCAGGGACAGACCTGTGGTAGCTAAAACTTGACTTTCAAGAACAGTGTTCTGAATTACTGAGGATCTCAAAATGGCTTATCTGTAGGCTGCTTCTTTCATCTCTTGCTATTTTTAATAGCCCATTTTGAATAATTTTGCTATGTTCATAAATGTTATCCTTTCTCCAAGTTCTTTGCTATGGTTGTCAGCTGCCGAGGCTAATATGAGCATGGTTAGTTGGGCTGGGATGTGAGAGCTTCAAAAATGACTGCTTGGCTGAATGACTTATAACAACTCTGCCCCAAATGTCCATAAATAAGAAGAATGTGTATTCTGCTTTTCTATGATGAAGAAATCCTCAGCCTCCTTTGCTTAAGCTGAGGAGGGTGTGCTGGACCTGGTTTGTCTCAGGATGATGTGGTGCCATTTGGAGTCGATAGTATCCCTACATATTTTGGGGGAATGTGGACCCACTGCAGCAGCCAGAAGTCCAAACAGGCAGCCTCTGAATGATGTAACTTGCCTGGCACATAAACTCCCTCCCCTGTTGAGGGGTTTCTGCACAGTCTGACAACATCTCCATGTGACGCTCTTCCATGGAGGCTCAAAGTCAGTGGTGAAGGTGTTCCTCAACAACTCTGCTCCCTGGAGCAGGGCCACTCAGCCTGCATCCCTGCAGCCTCCCTCACGTGTCATTCCAACCACAGGCTCTCCTCTCCTGAGGACCTGGTGGGAACAGTCTGCAGGCAGATGAATTGTCCTGACCATGACAACCTTCTCCTGGTATCAGCTTGCTTAGGGCCTTGGATCTGCAGCCTGCAGGCCAGAAACAGCTTGTAGAGTTTGCAGTCAATAGAGCACATATGGTATTTCTCTAAAAAACTGAACTTACCATGTCTTGGATGTATTTAGTGACTGGAAACACAAGCAAGGCATTTATTTACTTTGCCCATGTAGCGTCACAGGCTGCAAGATGCTGGGAAAGGACACAGATTACTGCTAAGAGCAGTAGGGCTGAAGGGTCCGTGCTACACCGCCTGTTACCAGCTCTGGTGTGTTTCTCTTATGTGACATTTTTTTCCTCAGAAACTAAATTGATTCTCTCACAAATCAGAAAATAGAAAACATTTACCCCTTCACAGCAAGGAGAAACACTGGAGTTTCTCACTCTTCTCCCACGAGGGACTCATCTAGCTTTACACTCAGGAGCAGGAGGGAAACCAGACAGCCTTCCTTTCCCATCTCCCATTCAGGAAGGCTGTGCTCACCGGTGAGGTAGGTGTAAAGAAATTATTGCAAGGAAGTGCTGCTTCCCAGGGAATCCAGAACCCAATCAGGCAACAACTAACCAGCAAGGATGGAAAGATGAAAGTGGAATAAGATGATGAATGGTTATGACCTCAAGGCCTCCCACCACACTGTGCCTCTGTAATATGCCTGGGCACAGGCTCAGCACTGACTCAGAGGAAAAGTGCCAGTGTCTGAGTCACCAGGACCATTTCTTGCAGCACCATGGGTTTTCTTCAGATATCAATCCAAGTAATAACACAACCAAATTTCACTTAACTGGTGTGATGTGAGAGGATGGCAGCTCAGGTAGTAGGACAAGCTTGGCCAGCTGCCATCTGCTGCAGGTCAGTGCATGGGCGAAGCAGTGGGAATAAAACCCAAACAACCCTTGCCCGCAGCCCTTCCTGTCTCGCCAGTGCCATCGCCCCCTGCTTCTGTGTGCCCTTCAGTCTCACACAGCAGAGAAGTTGCCAGGGGCTACATTATCTATTCCAGGATCTTCTATCACTGCACTCTGACTTTTTTGAGGTGAGGATGAGGTAGGCAGAAAAGCAGATGGAAATCCTACCAGCCCAACAGCACGGCCATGGGCTTTCCCTAAGAGCAAGGCTGCTCCACCAGTCACAAAATAAAACAATGTCCTTTCAGCAAGTGGGCATTAAATCTCCCCCTAATCTGATTTTGGGTGTTCTGCTTAGAACTGTAACAGGAGTAATTTATGAAATCCTTAGATCAATTATATAATAGCATAATTACAAAGCTCAGGAGTGTTGTTTCCCTTGCAAGTCAGTCATTTGCACGTATGTGTCTGGTGATGTTATGACAGCAGAAAGTTCTTTTGTTGAATCCAAGAAATTCTGATGCTGAACAACCTAATGCTAAGGGCCCTGTGATGCTTAACATAAATGCTCAAAATAGTGCAGGACAGGAGAAAGTAACAGCGAATGAGAAATGTGTTGGAAAGCTGCTAAGTCTGTGAGACAAATAACTCAGGATGCTGAGGAAGCTGAGCTGATGTTCCAGGCACTGGAGCCATGGCTGCTGCAGGAGAGGACACATCTCACACACACCCAAGTGGAGCAAGGGCAAGGTTGCCATTGGGGCTGCAGTCACAGTTGCCACTGAGGTGGTTGAGGAGCTCCTCTTCCCTCACCTCAATGACAAGTGGACAGTTCATCAGGGATGTGTGAGTGTTAGCAGTGGATCTGATGCAATTTGCATTTAAGTCAGCAGAAGCATTTATCAATTGACTTCAGTAAGAGAGGGTTTGGGGTTTAAGTTTCAAGATGAAGTTTATAGATTTGCAGAAAGAGGACAAGAGGAAACAGCTTCAAGCTGTACCAGGGGAGGTTTGGACTGAATATCAGGAAAAAATTCTTCACTGAAAGGGTGGTCAAGCATTGAGCAGGCTGCCCAGGGAAGTGGTGAAATCACTGTCCCCGGAAGTGTTCAAAAATCCAGGGTACGGTCATGCTGCTTTCTCACAGCCTGGGGTGGGCAGTAATTCAGGCAGTGCAAACTGTCCTTTCCTGACTGGGGACAGATGACTGCAGGACCTGCACTGGAGGGATGACTTAGAACGCTGGCAAAGATGCCTTAGAACAACTGTGGTCTTCCACCATTGGGTAAGGAGGAGGAACAGGCCACGCAGGCAGCAGTGGGTGGAGGGAGAGGATTCACAGTTACTGTCATGTTGTGGCTCATTTCTCAAAGACATTCTCCTCTTATGGTGGCCATCTTCATTCACAACCCTCCAGGCTCACAACATCCCTGCAAACTTGGTTAGAATGGTAACAAACATGGAGTAAAACTGCAAAAAGCAGCAGGGGATAGGGGCTGTGCTGAGAGACAACGGACAAAATCTGTTTGCTTCCTCTTTTTTTTTTTTTTATTTTGGAGAAGGGGTAAGAGAAAGAAGTTAGGAAGATTTGTGAGAGAACTACTATGAAAGAAATCATTAGTAAAGTGCAGGAGCTTTGTCAGTGAAAGCAGAAGTGAAAGAGCAGTCCCATGCTTGGATTCAGCAAGGACGAAGCACAGAGACTCCTGGCGAAGTTTAATCAGGGCTGGTGGAGCTACTCAGTCCAAAATCTACATTCAAGGGACAAAGGAATCCAAATGAGGACAGTAAGCTTGAGAATTGCTTCCAGGAGTTGGAGCCCACAGCAACTGAAAGAAGACTGGGCATTGTTTGAGATGTGGAGGAAGCTGAAGCTGTTTCCCAGAGCTTGGCAGAGGGGACTTCTTTGTGCTCAGACAGTCCCTGCAGAGAGGTGGGCGACAAACCCATCTGAACAGGTGGGTCTTGCCTTGCCTGCCACATGTCTCTGGAGTGCTGCTGTGAACAAGTGCTACCTACCTGGGCAAGATGCCAGGGAGGACAAAAACCGGGGCTGAAGGGCACTCCTGCCAACATGAGTGCTGCAGGGGCGCTACATCGAACCAAAGCAAGGAGTGGCCAGGGTGATGGGGACAGCAAAACATGGCCTTAGGGTGGGCAGACGGGTAACAGTGCAGAGGGAGGACAGGCTGCAAGACTCCCCATCCTGTAGGCCTCATAGCATGCACACGGCATCCCACTGAAAGCTGGGGTGGGCAGAAACTGGCTGTGGTGGGGGAGTCTGGGCTGTGGAGCTTGGGGAGTCTCCTCTAAGTAGGGGTCCTGCTGTCGCTGCTGGGGTAGCTCTGCCCCTCTGAGCACTGGCAAAGGAGTTAACAGAGGGTTAGAAAAACAATGCACTTTGCACCTGGGGCTGAGAACACGTGAGCACTGATGGGCTCTGTGGGCTAATGGCCATGTATGTGGAGAAGACACAGGCGGTCTGCCTGCCTTTCCCAGTGGTCAGGCTGAAAGGCACTTGCCCAAACCAGTTAATGTGTGTGTACTGAGCACTTCCTGAGCAGTTTCTGAGTACAGGAGATCCGTTATGCAAGCTGTTTCTTCACTTTTAATCTGATTTCCTCCCTCTGCTCTTAATAGATCTTATTTTTATTATCTCTTCTGAGTACTAAGCAGCTTGGGAACTTCACATAGATTTTCCTGGAAAAGAAAGATCTCTGAAAGAAAACATTAAAAAAAAAAAAGAAAGAAAAAAAAAAGAAAAAGAAAAATAAGGGTTCTGGAGATGTTCATTAAGCAATTCTTAGCTGAATGAGTACAGGACACAGGTCCTTTACTTCAGAAAGTAACTTTAAGGGCAAAGGGCTTCTGGAAATACCTATTGTTGACTCTGGCTGAGAACTTTAGGGATAAAAGGTATCCTTTCTTGTCAGAACCAGCAATGTGAGGGTGAGTTGAAAAGGGCTGGCTGATGCAATGGGGGATTGCAGTGGGTTAAGTAGCTCCCTGCTGGATCTGTATGGCTGCTGCTGCTGCCATAGGGAAGGTTTTGCCATTTACTAGGAGTGATTCCCCTCACACTGTCTTCAGTAAGGTTCATCCCCAGCCACTTTAATGTTTACTCCCCATCATCAGCATGTTTGTACCAGATTTGACATCAGCTCCAAATCTGATTGCAGCTGAATCTACTCAGCAAAGCTCTACCAAAGAAAAGGCCAGAAGTTTTTCACTTTAAATGAGCGATTATAGTTCATAGTCCATTGCAGGTGGTGAATGAGAAACACAGGATTTGCCAAAAAAATGACTTCCCCCCAGGGACAGCACAAGGCCACCGTGGACACCTCAGAAGAGGCAGCAGTTTTTAGCTTCTGCTGATTTCCTATGGTATATTTGAACTCTACTTTGGGAAAAAAATTAGTCTGGCCCACTGCTACAAAATGGCTACTGAGCCCTGATCTACCAGAATAGTATTTCACTTGTTCTTGGAAGCTTTAACTACTCCAAAACACTGGAATCAGGGTGTTGGGAAGGTTTGGGGGTTTTATGTTTTTTGGTTATTTTTAAACATGTTAGTTTCCACTCAGAGTTTTTTGCTGAGGGCAGGTATTTAATAGCATGGGAGTGGCATGTTTCAAGCTCTTGGTATCAACAGATTTTGCTCCTGGCTGTGAGGCTTCTTTATTGAAAACCAAACTATATACAATACACAGGAGCATTTCATACACTCATCTCATTTCACGTGCTGCTGTGGGCAGAGACACCTTCCACTATCCCAGGCTGCTCCAAGCCCTGTCCAGCCTGGCCTTGGACACCTCCTATGCTTCAATATTGGATTGATGTAAAAGCATCAGTGCATCACAATGGTGAATTGTAGAAAATCCCAGAAAACCCCAAATCCATGGCATTACAAGTGCCTCAAGGAGCTGCTTAACTGATCATGAGGATCACTGGGTGTCTCTCAGCCAACAGGAGCTGTGACAAGCCCTGACTCAAGGAGATCTCAGCAGGGCTGGATCTGAGGTGTTGAGCAGAGATCGTTTGCTCAATCTAGATGCCTTAAGCAATCAACTTTCTATTATTAGAGACTGGCCTGGCCTTTAATACTTCCTTAGCTCTTTCTATCTGTTTTTCTGTGTTTCCGATATGTCCTAGTGCCCTTCACTTCAGACACCATTTCTTACTTTACATCCTGGGCTCCCAAAATCAAACACAGTTGGGCTTCACCAACCAATTGCTCTAAGCTCCAGCTCCCCTCATGGTGGATTACTTAACTAAACACCAGTCACCAGTTTGGAAACAATCTGCAAAGGTTACCACAATAACAGCAGGATGCCATCTTATTTATTTTGTACTTGGCTTTCCGAGTTCCCTATCTGAAAGTACATCAAGTCTCTGTGGAGCTCTAACATCAATGCTACATTCCATGAAGTAAGAAAAATATAATATTTTTACAGTTGGTCTTTAAATAATTTTCTGACAACAAATCAATCTTACAAGAAGCCTTGTTGGCGTTAGGAGTAAGATTTTGAGATTAAAGTATAATAGTTTGCCATCTCCACAAATTTGTTCTTTTGTGTATCAAACTATTCTGCTGCTGCTGAGATCTAATTAAGCCCCACCAATCAGATTTATGATAGTGCTAACAGGAAAAAGGATTGTATAAAGCTGTTAATATGTGCCCTATAATTAACATTAATGGCAGTCATGTGGTTAAGTGCCCCTTGCATCACCCTGAGAACAAACCTATAGGTGCAAAGTTTATAACCAGGGGAAGCACCATAGATGACAAGCAGCTGCCCATCTTGGCAACTAGCAAAAAGAGATGCTTCAGGAATTGTTCTGGCCCACAATGGTGCCCTTGGAGCCCTGTGACAAGAAATGAGTCTCCAGCAACCTGGTCCTGTGACATAGGCACTGGATAGGTTCTGTGACAAAGTGGGATGGTGGGAGCTGAGTGCAGAGGATGCTAGGAGGTCCCTGGAAGGGCCGTGCTCCCCTTGTGTACTCTGTAATTCCTGGTGCTTTCCACAGTATTTTGTGGGGCCAGCTCCTGTGGAATCAGCCCTGTGCAAAACCAAACCTTTGGTAATGAGATCCAAAGCCTCTGGAGCCCTTTTGGGCTAAAGTACAACTCTGACATTTGGAAACTTATGTCCACTAAAAATCCAAAGATTATTTTTTTTCTCTCTAGGAGTGGCTTTAGTGGTTCAATCCAAATGGGTATATGACATTTTGTGTGCCCTAAATCATCATCATTTCACAAGGAGGTATTGCTCTGTCTTGGGGTCCATGGATAACATTCTCTTTAATTAGAAAAGCAATGTTATATCCCCTCTCTCCAGGGGTGCAATTTATTGCCCAAGCGAAAGGCAATGAAAATCATTACATCTTAAATCTCAGCCCTGACACTGAACACTCAACTACCTCAGCCTTTTCCTCTCTGACCCAAACTGCTCTAAAACCAACCAACCATTCTGGCCCTCTATGCAACTGTTGTGTGTGTTTGCTGCATGATGTTTGTTTTATCTTTGCAGGTGTAAATTTGAGGGGCAAAAAAGAGCAAAAAGTAGATATGCAAACAGGAACTGCAAAGTGATATATGCTCAGTGGTGAGAACTCAGAGTAAAACCGGATATTAACTGTAAGAAATGTGAAGTCCTAATTTCTCCCCAGCTCCCCAAATAGAAGGAGAGTGGAAATAAATGCTTTGAAGTAGGATATTCTCAGTGAATTAGAGTGAGTGTTTTCATTTTATCTTCCTAATAATGATTTAAGATGACTTTTGCATGAATTTAAACGCTATAAAGAAATGAAAGCCTGGGAGGAAGATGGTTCTGAGGAAGATTTCCATGATAAACTATTGAGAATGACTTTCAAAAGCATTTAACTGACTTATAGCCTATATCTCCTGAACTTAAACTCTTAAGAAAAAACATTTTAAAGATGCCTGGGGGTGCAATTACACCTTACAGCTGAAGCAGTCCTAACCATTCCCTTCCCTTTTTGTTCAGACTCTGGTCCAAGGCCCTTCCTCTGTGCCCTGCTTCAGCTTTCAACCTATCAGTACCTGTACAGGGCCAGTTCAAACAGTATAACCAGCAAAATTAGCAATTTCCCCCTTTCAGGTCAGTAAATTGAATCAGCTTAGCAAAGGATCCAGCCACTCCCAGAACGTGTGTGAAGGCAAGATGAGGTGACAGCTTTTCAATGTGACCCCCTGAAATGCATATTTTTACCCAAGGAGTATAGAAATCAAACTTTCATTTTCAAAAATGACTTTAGAAACGAAATACAGATTTTTTAATTTTTTTT
>VZTX01011107.1:0-105011 GCA_013400915.1 Pardalotus punctatus
GGCTGGCAGGGATGCAGGCAGGGCTGGCAGCGTTGCAGGCAGCTGCACACAGATTTCTGCTCGTTTTTTTCACCCAGTTTCTCTCAACAAGCTCCAGCGCAGAGCTCTGGGCAGCACAGCATTAATCGCAGGCGTGGGCTGTGGCTGGAGTGCAGCACTGATCTGAGCTGATAGAAGCCAGCCTTAAATCCTGACACCGCTCTTGCGAAGCTCGTGGCATTTCACTCACAGCTTTAATGCCTGGAGATAGTGTTACATATCCAGTGTCTGATTGATTCATTGTGTGATTGATAAATGACATGCATAGTTCTTGCATGAAAACAGTCCCTGTAATGTGATTCCCCACACAGAAGATTCTGAAAGTTTTTAAAGAAAATCTTCATACCGTGCACAGAATTTGATCAATACATTGCTATTTTTTCTGAAATCAGACCATTTATTTAGGACAGATTACCAACACCTTCACTACCCCATGTCTTTGGATGATAAAGGATCATTACTTGGAGCTTTAATGTGATCATTGTATGAAATGTTTCTGTATCTCCCTCTTCTTCCAGGCAGTTACATGAAATACTGGCAGCTGTCTGGGATGTTTTATGGGGTTTGTCTTTTCTTTCTCTGATAGACAATAAAACAATTCCCTGCTGTAGGGGAGAAATATTTGGAAGATAGCAAATGTTTCATGATGCTGTGACATGGCTGAGAGATTGGGAGGGGAACTAGAATTGCTTGGCTGTGAGGCTGCTGCTGGTTCTGCAGGGTGGACATGAACAGTTGTTTGATATTTCAAGGATTTCCATGGATTTTCCATATTCTGTATGTCATAGCCACCAGCAGTTATTTCCTTTATTTTCTGAACTGGGAAGTGTCTTACTTATTAATCCCTAGAGTTTCCTAATGGCCCTGTGCAGAATCTGCTTTTCCAGCTCCAGCAGTACATTGAATTTAAGGAGAATTTGGGCTGTTTCACAGGTAGCTATACAATAACTGGCTGGTTTCTGGTAGCAGTAACAATGTAGGATCAATCCCTGTAAAATTTCTAATTTAACGCTGAGTTTCTGTAGGTCAGTTAATTACTCAAATAGCCCTAAGAATAAAATGCAGCTTCCTAACTGATTCTTACAAGGAGGGACCATGAATCAAAACTGGGTGGGCAAACTGAATTTCGTATAACTTTGCATCTATCTCTTGGTTTTTTGCTGATCTGCAATAATCCTGATATGAGGCAGTTTGGGTACTGACCCTTCTCTCATTTGGGCATCCTGCTGTCTTGCAGAATGGCAGTTAAAATCCTTTCCTTCTCAAGTCCAGTAATTTTTGGACCTTATTTCATATCACTGTTGGATTGAAGGAGCAATCTGTCCCCTAAGACTGTTCCATGTGTTTGGCCAACACTGTAAATCGTTTGCCAGAACAACAAAAAGGTTGCAAAGGCCTCCTCATCCACCATTCCCTCCCACAAAGTCTTTTAGTTACAAGTTTGGCATTTTTAGTCAAATGGATTTAATATTCTCAAAAAGTAACTTTGAAAATTTCTCTTTTCCTGACATGCAACTTAAGTTTGCCAAACAAATCCTATGTCTGCATTAGGAGATACTTTTGGTGTGTTTAATACCTGGGAACACTGCTTACAAACTTTGATTTGTGGACAAAAAATAGGTTTTGTCAGGGGAGGTGTGTGAGGAGCCCAAGGGATGTGCTCAGATCCTTTTGCAATTCCATGTCCAAAAATTCAAATTTCCACTTGATTCTAATCAGAAATTCTAGTGGAGCTTCGTAAGGAAAGTACCACTGTAAGAAAAAAAGCACTTTGGGTCATTTTTCTTTCAACTTGCACCAAGATGAGCCAGGAAAGGCCCAATCCCCTCATCCTTTCCCTTGTGCTGCTCTCTCCTGGCAGCTTCGAGAGCTCCGAGGAGGAGAAGAGCATCCTTGAGGAAGAGAAGATGCACACGAGGCATCTGAGCCTGTTTGGGGTGAATCCCTGAGCTGAGGGCTTCTCACCTGGGGGAAAGCAGAGCTGATCCCAAAGCTGATCCCAAAGCCATTGCTGGGCACAGGGGGCACTTGGTCAAGACTGAGATCCCCTCAGGCCAGCCCAGTTCCGTGTCCCTGGCATTCCCACATCCCCAGCAGGTCACAACCATCCCTGGGGCAGAAGAATGGTGGGATTTTGAGGGTGGAAGGTTATAGCTCCCATGTATTTTTATCAGGTGTTTTAAAGGAGCAGTGGGGAATCTGATTTCACTCTGAGTGCAGGGCATCGAAGGATTGCTGGATCCTTTCCACATCTGGCTCCTTGGGGTGCCAGCTGTGGCAGGCTGGGGCTCAGCAGCAGAGTCAATCCCACTGGGCTCAGAGGAGCTCCCAGGTGCCTCACAGGACCTTCACCAGCCCTTCCCTCCCAGCTGCTCTCTCGGGCAAAGCCTCGAGGGTCTGAGGAGCTGCTGAACAGTGCCTGGGTTTCATCTGAACAGGAGGGCAGCCTGTGCTTTTGTGTCTTCTCTGCCCTGATTCCCCTCCAGAAGGTACCTGCTGAGGGAACAGTTGCATTTTCCATCATTTTTTGGAAATCCTGTAGGACTCTTTGTGGAAACAACAAGAATTGTGCTGCTGTGGTTTGGTGGAAGCCTTTGGTCCATGTTTGTGTCTTCCATGCATCATGTGATGACATAAACCTCACCTTTTGCTCTGCACTGAGTCACTACAATGACATCAGCTATTGCTGCTCTGTGATTTATCAATGCAACAAGAACTCCTCCATGCACTAATTATCTTGTCCCTTTGGCCAAAGATGTTATAAGGATGAAGTCACCCAGGTTCTCTCTGGGCACCACCAGGTTTTGGTGGACACTTACTGGATGTCTTTTGGCTTTTGAAACCAAGCCCTTGAGTCTGTGCTGGAGCCTTGTGCTCACGGGTCCCACGTTGCTGCAAGAGAGAGACCATTCCCCATCACATTTTGTAAAACTCCCCATTTAGGTCTGTCTTGATGAATGATTAAAAAACTCTTATATTGCCAAATAATTTGCTATGAAGAAAGATGTGTCCAACAAGTTATGCAATTACCATTATTAATCAGCTTGTGTCTTTACAAGATCAAGGGAATCTTACTTTACACTGGAATTTTTAGCTGATGAGCTGGATTCATGCAGCTTCTTTTCCTCCTCTTTAGAGAGCAGTGGAAGGGAGTTCATTCCACCAATGCTTCAGGAGACCAAATATCCCCTGTTTATTAATTAATAATATCCATCTGGTTTTTTATCCAAAGAAAAAGCATTCTGAGTCCTGTCATATCAACCTTTAAATCTTTGGAGGCCTGGCTGCTCTTCCCTTGTTTCTAACACCTACCTAGTTACAGGACATCAGGAATGTGAGCAGAGCACAGATGATGGGAGGAGGCCGTGTTTGTGAAATCTTTTTTTGATGAGTGGGAACAACAAAAATAGGATTCTGGAAAGCCACTACAAGCCAAAAAAAAGTCCTCTGACACCGAACATCTCAAGAAGATGAGAACCGTCCTCCCATTTCCATTGTCCCTGGCCTAAACTTTTGGTCTGACGCAAGAAATGTGGTATTTGTCTGAAGTTGAGAAAGTTTATGCTGGCAAATGGAAAAGGAGGAGGTGGGTTGAGTAAGCTGGGACTGAGCTGCAGGCACACAGCGCTCGTGTCCCCGCAGAGTGCAGGGATCCACGGCCAGGCTTGGAGCCCCACGAGCGGAGCAGGAGCCAGACCCTGCCCCAGGCAGCCGTGGGGTGAGTCCTGCAGCCTCCGGCACTGCCCCCGCGCCTCGGCCAGGGCAGGAGCGTCCCCCGTGTCCCCGAGCGCTCCCACGGCTCCCGTGCAGGGCTGGCAGCAGACGTGGCCCCGTTCCAGTCCCTTCCAGCCTCCTGACCCGGTCCAGCCGCGCCTGAGCTGAGGGTCTGGAACCAGAGACAAACCCTCGTGCTGCTGGGACCTCTCTAGCCAGAGGCTCCAGTTGAGCACAGCCTTTGAGGCTCAGATTTGAGTTTTTCCCTCCATATGTGCCAAAAGACAGAAGTTTGAGTGTTTTGCTGAGTTGAGGCTGTCCTTCAACTCGGACTGCGCCATGCAAGGCGGGGAGAAAAGCTTTTTTTTGTGTCCTGCAGGGATCTGCTGCCCTGGCACCACTGGCAGCAGCCACTGTCCTCCTCTGTGCCTGCCCTGGTTGGCTGGTGAGTGACATCACCCACGGCAGCAAGACGTATTTAATTTATCTGGTGGCACGAGGATGTTTTCTGCCTCCATTCTTCAAGGAGGCAGAACTTTTGTTTTGGAAGTAGCAACAGGAACACAGGTGGGCACTGCTTGTGATGAGGATCCCCAGCGAAAGGCAAACATTCTTCCTTCGGTGTTATCCCTCTCTCTACCTCAACCTTATTGACTAGGAAATACCAAGATTTTAGTACTGAGACTTTAATACACTGCACATTTCGCTAATTTTCTTTCTGGCTATGAGCCTCTGTGGTATCACTTTCCAGCATTTTACTCAGAGGACTCAAAATGTTCTTTTTTTTGTTTAATGAAAGTGGGAATTCTCCTCAAGTCCCCTGACTGTGGCAATGGCAGCCTTAAGAAAAACAGAACGTGACAGAAAATGGATGAATGGCTCCAGTGCTATGGCAATAATGTGTAGGAGCCCGTTTGTGCTCTGTGCTGTGTGAGCTGTGAGAGGACACTCCTTGTTGAAAGAGCCGTGTGTGGTTTGAGATTTTTGAATGTGACTGAATCCCTTGTGCTTCTCCTTCTTTAGTTTGGCTGTGGGGATCTCACGGCTGTGAGAGCTCTCTTCTTTCTGTTTTATTTCTTTTGGGCATTTCTTCAGTCCTAATCATAAAAACGAGAATTTCTCAGCAATTTCAAGTCTGGAGACTTCCTGACCTCTATCATTCCGTGCCCAGGGAAAATAAACTTGTTACTATGGTTTGAGCCTTAATGACTGCAAAGTATATGTAGTCAATTTATAACAGCGCATACTGGATTATCCTGTGCATGCCTTCACAGCTTTTACAGCATTTATCAGCAGAGCGCTCATTTAAAACATGTTGTTTTAATGAAAAGGATACCGTTGCCACTGTTTTGTGTTGATTATGTGGTAACACATTTTTATTATCACCCATAAAAATGATTTGGAGCCGTTCCACTCCAGATGCGACCTTCGGCAGAGCCGTGCTCGCGCTGCCCGCGAGGGCCACGGGCCCCTGTGGTTTGCTGGGCCCTGACCATGGCTGCAGGGATTTAATATCCCAGTTCCCACAGCTCTGCAAAACACCAGCCAAGAGAGCCCCTGTGTGCCCCTTCCTCGCAGCAGGAGCATCCCACCCTGCCCTGGCTGCAGCCCCTCCGATTTGCCACCTCCCGGGTTTGTTCTGCCTCTCTGCCCCAGCACATTTTGGCAACGTCCAGGTGCTTGCTGAGGAAGTAAAAAGATGATATAGTAAATAATATAAAGTGATTCAGGAAAGGTTTTCGGCTCACACTCCAGTCCCATGGCAATGGGAATTAAGCACAGTTTGGTAAGGCACATGCTGAAGAGTTTGTTGAACTGATAACACGTTTCCTGGAAAGCCTGACAGATAAATCATTGGGTAGGAGCACAGAGTGCAAAAGGCAGATGGAACTGATTCCTTCCTCACCTGGCATCAGGCAAACCTGGTGAAGAAAAGCGTTGTGACCTTACTCTTTTTTGCTATACTCAAAATGCAGGACTCTGGATCTGTAAATAAGATCTGCAATAAAGGAAGAATTTTGCTTGTTTGCAAGAGTGAGGTTCAGTTTCCTTGCACTTAACCCATCTCCCAGTTTAATTAGTTTGTGATTCACCCCTGTCAGGCCAGTACATTCTGCAGGAAGTTCATCATTTCTGGCGCTGCTGCAGTACTGGCTCTCACCAGGCCTTGCAATAAAGAAGTGATAAACCTTGTAGTAATTGCAAGTTAAAAACAAACAAGTGGAGCCAAGTCACTCTCATTTATAATTGCAGTGTGACTTCATTATGTAAAGACAGCACAGCATGTAAAAGCTGAAACTTCTAGGGATTTAGTGGAAAGTTTGAGCCATATTCCCTTTTATTTCCCTTATCCCTAAACCAGTATTGCTTAGGTGGTTTTCAAACAGGAAAAGATGATGCTGTAACCAACCTCGGTGTTGCATGCCCAGAAAAATGTTCCCATGTAGCCGTGTTGGAGACCAACTCCCAGCTTCACAGAGGCCACCAGTGGTCAAGGAGCACAGCCTGAGGAGCAGCCTGAATCATGGGTGGAAAGTGGGGTCACTTTGCCAAGGAGTGAAGGTTGTAAATGGCCCAAACAGCTCAGGGATGCCTGTTGGGATGTGGGTTTATTTGAAGGTCATGTGTTTGCAAGGCACAGAACAGCTGTGAGTTTTAATAATATCCTATTACTGCTAAGCAGAGCTCTTTGAGGAAATAGCCTGATTTTCTGTTATTTGCTTCAAAGTCAGAGTACTTCAACCCTTCAAAGTTTCATCTTCTCCATCATCTTTAACTTGGTCAGTATTTGTGCTTTTACAAGCAGTATTTGTCCTCAGTTTGCTGCCCTGGGCTTGCAGGTACAGCCCTTCACCTCCTCCCAGCTCTCAGTAATTTCTGATCTGACTCTGGGTTTCAACACGTGGCCCAGGAAATGCTGCATCCCCTGACACCAGCTTTGGTCCCTGGCTTCATGTTTCTCTCCAGGGACACAATCCCATGTGAGGCTGAATCCCTCTGGAGGCAGTGAAATTGTCTCCAAGGAGGGCTGTGGGACCCACTTGCAGCTTCCTACGCTAATTGCTGCCCATTTCTGAAAAACCAATAAAGCTTGAACACCAAAATCCCGTGATCTGTGAGCGGAGTTATTTCCAGCTCCTGCTGGCAAGGAGAGGAGTTTCAGGACCTCCTCAGGAACTGAGATATGTATGAAACCATCCAGATCCCAGATCCCAGGATGCTGAGCTGGAAGGGACCCACAAGGACCATCGAGTCCAGCTCCTAAGTGAAGGGCCCACCTGGGGACTGAACCCACAGCTTTGGGGTTGTGAGCACTCTGCTGTGGGATCCTGCTGACCCTGCTTGTGTTCCCCACACTGCCCAGATCCTGCTGCTGGAGGCTGCAGAGCGGAGCCCAGCCCTGGAGAACAACCTGCCCATCACCGGCACCACGGCCACGTGGTACGACGAGCTGCTGCCCGACGCCTTCCCCCTGCTGAACCCCGGCACCGTCCTCAGGAAAACCGTGGGGTCTGTTGGTAAGCCTGACCTGCTCCTCACCAAACCACCCAGCCTGCCTACACAGTTCTTTTGGGCAGCTAGAAAGGAGCCTGGGTGTGCTCCAGCCTTGGGAGCTGCAGAGGAGAGGGGTTGGGATGTCTGTGCCCTGCCTTCAGTTCAGCCGAGCAGGGTAGGGATGTCCTGGCAAGGAGGAAGAAAAGCTCAGGAGATCCGAGCAGCTGCATTTTGCCAGCTGTGGTGGCACAAACATCTTCTGGGAGCTGAACTTGGGTTTGTTCAAGTCCTGCTAACCCCAATAGGGCCACTGTGCCTGCCTGAGTGTTTCAGTGGGTTTGTTTTAAGGCCAAAGGCTGTGGATTTCGAGGCCTGGATGCATCGAAATATTCCTGAGAGCCAGCAGGATCACGGTGGGACAGTTCCTGCTCACCTACTGAGCCCCAAATGCAGCGTTTCCCAGTCTGGGAGCAGTGCTGGGGGGTAGAGGAATGGGAAAGTAGTAATGCATGGGTCATTCGTGGTTTTATTAGGACAAAAAGCTTTCCCATGAATAGCAGCATCAATTGCAGCCTGCTTTATATTTGCTAAATTTGCCATAAACACAATGGGCTGTTTTATGATCCCTCTTGTGGCATGAAAAAAAAATACACTTATAAGAAAGTCTCCCTGTGAGCCCACTTGGCCAGACAGATCCCCATGCATTGAATTTCCTTGACCTTGGCATCTTTTTTCAAGATCCCTGCTCTCTGCTTCCAAAGCTCTGTCTGTCTGTTGCTTTGCTTGCTCCCAGAACAGTTCTTTATTCTCTTTAGGGCCTACTTTGCTTTTTTCTTCTCTTTTTTTCTTTTCATTTTTTCATCCTGAGCAGTTTATTATGGCAGCCCTTCCTGACTGCAGCAGACTTGGAGCGACCAACACAGTCCAGATGTCGTCCCTGTTTTTGATTTGACGTGATGCCACAACATTCAGGGAGGTTCACTAACAATATGTTCTGCAAAGTATTCTCAGAACCACAGCCCCTGCTGCCAGGAACTGAATTAGAGCAGCTTCCCCCAGTGTCCATTGTAGGCTCATTCTGCCTTTTCCATGTCATTTATTTTTGCTGTGGAGGTATCTCTGCACCTGCACCTTGCTGTGCCAAAGGCAGCCCAGCAAAATTCTGGTGACTCTTCCCCTCCAAGCCCTCTCCTTGCCCACGGTGACGTCCCTCTGGGCACAGGGCAGTGGCTGCCTCTCCTCCAGGCTTTTGGCAGTGCTGCCAAGCAGAACAGCTCCCCTGAAACCCTTCCATCAGGCTCAGCCCATGCTCCAGGATCAGCACCTTCCCCCCTGCAGCCAGGCCAGGCTGGTGGTCACCTCCCAAAGGCCATGGTGATGTCTGAGCTGTGTGTGAGACTTCAGCGCTGTGTGGGCGCTACCAGGTGTAGCCCTTGCTCACTGATACCCTTTGTTTTTCTAGCCTTGATTAATTTATCCTGGTGTGGAATAGTGGCTGGGGTGTAATGATGGAATCAGGAATGCACCGGAGCGTGTCGAGCCGCCACAGTGTCTTTCAGCAATTAGAAATAATCAGTTGGGTTGCTCATTGACACATGGCTGCCTGCTGGAGCCCCTACCAGGCTCTGTGGCCTTCAAGTACTTGCTTTGCTGAGGAGCTGTGGGGATATTTCATAAATCTGGGTCCACATTTAGCCTCCTTCCCTCCCCACACCAGTCTGTATCCACAATTCAAAACGAGCCAAAAAAACTCAGTGTGGATTTGGTGGATTGTGGGGAATTCCACACAATTTAGGATGGACGGGGACTGCCCATTTTGCATGATTTCAACACTGAGCTGTGCCTTGTTGCTCGAAGCGGCCCCCAGGTTCTCTGACAGAGATCTCAGGAGATCTTTCAACATGTGGGATATTGGAGTGGGTGGAAATCAAACCTGAGCGTCCTGAGTGATTTGGGGCTGTGGAAAGCTCAGCCTCTGTCCCTCCCACCCCTTCCCCAGAGCCTTTTGTGAAACATTCCCTACCTTGCCCTGCTTCTGGGTGCTGAGCCAAAATAAATCCCAGCCTACGTTGCATGCTGGATGGACCAAGGGCAGGATGCTGGGGCCTGACCCAAAGGTGGGCGATAAGGACAGGATGCTGTGAAGTCTGGCGGTGTTTCTGTGTGACCTTGGAGCTCTGGACTGGCTGATGTCTCTCCAGGCTGAGGTCCAGGAAACCTTGCTACTGTTCATGAGGGTGGTTATTTCTCCTGTGAGTGACAGGGCTGAGAATAGACAATAATTTAAAAGCAATCAGTGCTGTTGAGACAGCTGCACACTGGCCTTTCTGATCAGCTTGTTAATCAACAGAATACATTTTTCTGAGTATTAAGAAAATATATATACTATGGCTGAGCCAGTTGGCAGCAAGAGACCTAATTTTTCATATCTCTTTTTTTCTCCGTGATTTTTTGTTTGGTTTTTTTTTTTTTTTTTACCCTGTCCTTCTTTGACAGAACCTAAAGGACACAGAGGTGCAGAGGAGCAGCTGATACCAAAGGGTAAGTTCATAGTTTCTGCTATTTCTCTTTCAAAGCACAAACTGTTGTTATGCCCAGTCCTGTACATATGTCCCAAAAAAAGCAGAAGGGTCCCATGGCCAGGAGCCCTTTGGAGTATTTGTTCTTTGGGTTTTGCTGATCCTGGACTGGGTTGGTTGGAGAGGCCAAACGCCAGCTTTATCATCTCTGAGCCATTCATTTCCCAGCACTGCCTGATGGAGGGGCAGGTCATGGAGCCAGCAGGGCACGTCCTGAGTGACAGCAGAAAACTCCTCTCTGGCTGGTGTTGCCTGCCAGGGGCACCAGGAGCCTCTGGGATGCTCAGGGCATCCCTTTCCCCGCCCTGTTCCTGTGCAGGGAAACCCTGGGGAAGGAAGGGCAGCAGATGGTGTGTTGCAGGTTACTGGCAGAGCCAGGAAGAAAATCCAGGTCTCTGCATGTCTGATTTGGTTTCCAGCAGTAGATTACCCACCCTCTGCATTTTTAAAAATATTTTTCCTGTGGTCTTCTGCTTTTTTGGGGGATAAATGCTCACTGTGTGCTCTCTGGAAGCAATGCCACTGCAGCAGAGCTGATTTATGCCAGCTGAAAATTTGGCCTCCCTCCTTTTCCCTGAATCCTCTCTTTCTTCCCCCTTTTGCACTTGTCTCTTTTGAGCTGGTAACACCATTTGTCACCAGTATGAGCACTTGCCTGACACATTACCCAGTGCTGCTTCTCCCAGCCTCTCCTTCAGTGCTTTCCCCCTCCAGGGAAGGAAATGCCAGTTTCTCTAAAGCTCTGCTGCAGCAGTGTGATTGAGGATGCTGCAGGAAATGATTGCTCCTGGTCTGCGGGACTTCACGGGATTGCGTTGTAGGGTTGGACTGAAGCACTGAGGGTGATTTACTCGAGTGAGGGAATGTTCTGACCCACACCCAGCAGCACAGCGTGTTGTGCTTGCAGAACAGTTTCTGCTGTTCTTCCCCCTGTGCTGGAAAGAATTTGCTGCAGTGAAGTTCCTCTTGTTTTCCTAAAAGGGCTCCTGATCTTCTGCCTGGGCTGCCCAGGACAGCAGCCCCTGCTAGGGGAGAGCCATTAAAGGAGCTCTTCTAACCACAGAAAAGGCTGCAGTTTGTGTCCTGTGGATAAACAAAGTGATTCACATTGAAACCTGACCTTAATTCCTTGTTCAATACTCAAATTAAATCAGATCTTTATTGATGACTGAATAACAAAAGTACAGGCACACACTCCCACACAAAGCCATTGAGAAACCTCATTTCTTCAGTCTGCCCAGTTTCACCATGCATTAGAGGTGGAGAGATTTCATTTTTGTAAGAAAGAACAATTTGGACATCTCTCCAAAATAGGAAAAAGAAGAGAGGAAGGGGAGTCTTTCTAGGGGGGTCTAATATTGGGGGATTATTGCTTTATTCTGAGAAATGAGGAGGGTTTGGATGAACATCTGGGGTGACGAGGTTTTGTAGCCCAGAGCAGGAACTGGATCCAAATATGGGAACTGCAAATCCTGTGAGCCTTGACTTGATTGCGCAGCCCTGTTCCCTGGTACCAGCTCGGAAGGTGTTTGTTGTCCAGCTTCTTTCCTTTTCTCCTTCTCTCCCTCCATTCCCATCTGTGCCCTCTACCCCCTCATACGGCGTGTTCTCCTGGCACTGGTTTGGGGGGGTCCAGTACCTCTCCTGATACCTGGAAAGGAGAAAGACTCTTTAAGGGCTGATCAAACCTTAAATTGCTCTGCTGGGTTATGGCCATATGTAACACACGGACTAAAATTTGAAATCTGAGTGCGCTGAACTTTGGACTCATCCCGATCTCCCTCTGGCTTTGGATCTTGCATCTGCCACTGCTTTCAACTGCTCTGAGCCCTTTGGTAGCCCAGAAACCAGGAACCTCTGACTCTGCTGGCTATGACACTTAATGCCTTTATTGTAACCATTAACCACTTAATCTGAGCAGACAGACCCACTTGCCCAAATCCCCGGGCATTAAAGCTTCAGTGCTGTTTGCACAGTGTTTAAATGTCTCTCCATGGGAGCTCAAGATAGGCAGTGCTTTTCTGAAAAAACACCATAAAATTGCCAAGTATTGTTATTATTTTGATAGTCTGGGGAAAACAACATTGAGATTTTATTTAGTGCCATCAGAAGCAGTCACTTTGAAATCACAAATGCTGCCTCTGCACCTTTCGTGGGCTTACTGGGGGTCTGAGTGGGCTTGCCAAGAAATGTCCCACTGGGCTGCAATGATGGTGCTCCTGGTGTTTCCAGGAGCCCTGGAGCCCTGCTCAGCTCCCTGCTCGTTGATTTAAATTCCTGACACCCAGTCCCTTCAGAAGTGGGGGTGCACCAATGCCACTGTGGGAGGAAAAAAGTTTGTGCACAGCACGGTGCCCTTGTGAGAGGAATGAACACAGGAGAAACCGGGGAAACATCACTGATACAGAACTTCTGCACAGAACAGCTGGGAGACAGAGTCTGATTTGCTTTGGCAAATATATTTCGGGTGTTTTGGGATGACCCTGGAGTTTTTGTGTGTCTGAATGAACCCAGCCAAGGACATCCAGACCCTGCCCAGAGCCACTCAAGCCTTGGGAAGGGGCAGTGCGAGCTCTGCCCAGCTGAGCTGCTCATCCTGCTGACTTTCTGGGGAGGACCTTGTGCATGGGGATGTGCTTTTTTCTTACAGGATTGGAGGAGGAAGAGGAGAAGTAAAGTCCAGTCTGGCTCATCTGCCCTCCCTGCCAGACAGCTCCTGCCACCAGTGCCACCCTGTCTGTGCACTCTGCATTTCTCCCCCCTCGCATCACTGAGTCCCACTCCTCTGCTTTCGAGGTTCCTGGAGCCTCTCTGACCTCAGCTGTGTCCTAACTTCCAGCTAATTTCCTTTCTGAACATTTTCAGGGGTTCCAGGACAGGTCGGCCCTCCAGGCCCCGTTGGACCAACTGGGCTTCCAGGACCACCAGGGCCAAAAGGAGAGAAGGGACAGCCCGGGGAGAGGGGCCCAGCAGGGCCACCAGGTGAGTCCTGGAGCAGGGCAGTGCTGCTGGGACAGGAGATGTTTCACTTCATACAAACTGTCTGTGACAGCAGCTCACTAAAGCCCAGACTCACAAGATGTGAGCAGCCTCGATTGGTATCGAATCCACTGCAGCGAGCCCCTGGGAGCTGGAATCAGCCAGGAGCTCCCAGGGCAGGCAACCACCTGCAGGAGCAATGACAGACCCTGGGATTTCCTGTGGAGCTGGAGAGAGCCTGTCCCAGAAAGCTGCAGAGCAGGATCATGTTTCCCCATCCTGCTCAGGAGCTGTAAGAAACAGCCTGTGACCTGTCAGCCTTTGGAGCAGAGCGTTCCCTGTTTAACCCTCTCACTGGGTGCCTGTTTTAACTCCCTTTTTTCTCCCCCATTTGTGTCAAGCTGTCAGATGCCAGGATGTCAAACTAATGATGCTTTTGTACATTAAGGGAAAAGGTTACAAGGCCATTCTTTCAGAGAACACTCCATTCCTGAGCTAGGAGTCTTTCTTCATCCCCAAAACGTCCCTGAATGTTTTGATGAAGGCGATACTGCACAATAGGTGCCAGACCTCAGGCTCTGTGCTCTCTGTGTCTAAGAGGCTGTGCCTTCTGAGGCTGAGCTCGGGAAAGATTCAAAACTTGGAGCGTGCCTTACATGTGAGAGCAGCCCTGAATGCTTTTTGGCACTTTTTGGCAAGCTGTCAGTGGCCAAAGTCTGGCCAAGGATGTGTCTGCCTTTTTTGGTTTCTCAGTTTGCAAGAAGAGCCTTCCAGCCCCGCAGGAAGCGGGGTCAGTCTGCTCCTGGGCTGCCTCTGCTTCCCTTGTGCTTCCCGAGCCTTCCTGGCAGGGAGGTGACACACAGGTGTACCTGGAGGGGAAGGGAAGGATTTGATTTCACACCTTGCTGCCTGGAGTTTCTCATTCAGCCTCAGGGACAGGGGACGTTTCACTCTTTCAGGAATTAAGCTGCTCAAAGGCAGCACCCCTGAGCCAAGTCAGGCTCTTTGCTTTGCAGAGAAAGATGTTAAAAAAAAAAAAAAATTGGGAAGCTGTTTCTATTTTCTCTCACCCCTCTGATTCCCCCAGCTTCACTTCAGGACAGAAATCCTTTGTCTTCCTGCTGCCTTTTTACCTGGTAGTGTCACGAGCAATCCCCAAAGGCACTAACTCATCCTCTCCTGCCTCTGCACAGGGCTGTTGGGACCTCAAGGACCACGAGGACTTCCAGGAGAAACCGGGATCCCAGGTCCCCCAGGTCCTCCAGGGCCACCAGCCACCCCAAGCCTCCCTCTCACCTTCCAACAAGGAGTCCTCTACTCACTCCAGCCCACAGCCGAAAAAGAAAGTAAGTTCCCTGCTCAGTCCCATGTTTTCCTGTGGCATCAGCAGGGTGGGCACATGGAGCAGCTCAGCTCTGCTCCCACCTCCTTGCCAGGCTCTGCCAGGGCCCTGGGAGCAGCTGGAAAATCTGCCTCCATCGTGTGGGTCTCTTGGAAGTTCCTGTTCCAGATGAAACATCTTGGGAGCTACAAGGGGTTCACCTCCCCAAGATGAAGAACTAAATCACTGTTCTCCTAAACTCAGGGAGAGCAGGGTTTGGGGGATTTTTTCCCTGTGCCTATTTTTTAGGTTTACCACAGCTTTAGGGAGGCAACTTGGTGTCCTTTAAGCTTCCATCAGGAGTGGCTCTGGGAAGAGGGTCTCTAGTGAAATGACAGAGCTCAGGTAGCATCACCTGAGAGATGAGGGGCAGAGAAATTCAGAGTGGCAGATCAGGTGCTGGTGCACCAAAGCTGGGGGGTTGGAGCCCTCTTGGTGTCACTGCTATGGTGCTGGAGCATCAGGGTTGCTCAAAATTCAGTGAGGACCAAAGATTTGCAGCTCTGGAATTCTAACAAGGACATCTGTTAAATGTGTCTCGTTTCCTGCCCCTGCAGATGCATCCTCCACCTGTGTTTCTGGTGCATCCACATTATCCCACATCCACACCAAACACAGAATTACACACTGGAAACTCCAGACTGAGACCCTGATTTATCCCTTCCCTGTAACTGGAGGCTCAGTGTTTCTTTGTGCCTATGCTAATTTAAAAAATATATTAATTTGATTTGTACTGTGCAGGACAAGAAAAGGCTTTCTAGGAAAGGCACATCCTGCACTTTGATTGAAATGCTCTCAATTTTGGGCTTGATTCTCCTGGTCCAGTCCTGTGTAGCTGGAACAATGAGGCAGCAGAGCTCAGCTGTGTCTCCTCTGGGTCTGTGAAGCCCTGGAGCCGCAGCTCTGCCGGGTCTCCCTTCTCCATCCCCCAGACCTCAGCTCTGCTATTCCCCAGCTCCGCTGCTCCTGTCCAGCTTCAAGGCTCAGCTGTCTCAGTTACAGCCAGGGATTACTCAGTCTCCCCATGTCTGACAGTTATCTCGAGCTCTCCTTTCCCTTCCACCCACTCTGCTCTGCAGACTCCTTTTCCTGAAAGTGAACAGATGTATTTTTAATTTAGGGAGAATTTTAACAGCTCCATTTCATATTCAGTTACTTAGGGTCTACGGGCAGGGTGAATAATTGAGGTTCAATACTAAGATTTTCGCAAAATACACATCAACATGCTGCATTCATCAGCCTCAGGACAGGGAAGTTTTGCAGAGATCAGTGAGGAGATGGTGACTGTTCCATTTACAGCCCTGGGCATCCCCAGGCATTCCTCCCTCCATACCTGTGGATTTCTTGGTTTGCAGAAGGAGTAGCCCAAAACTTTAAGACAATTTCTCTTAATACAAATCCAACTGCAAGTGCAAGTTATCTTTGTGGCCATGACAATGTTATGGCAATATTAAGAGTATTTTCTTTCCAAACTTACCATTTTGCCTCTGTGTTGGCTGATTCTGCCTCCCGCAGGCTGGTGGGAAGCTGATCCTCTACCACCAGGAAAATCTAGCCTTGTAAATTCCATTTAGATTTTTAAAATATATATTTACTTATTTTGAAAGGAGCACATCTGAAAACTATAAACACAAGATTCCAGATGCTGACAGCAGAGGGAAGCATATTCCTGGTAATGGGAATGAGATGTGAGAACTGTATCAGGTTATTGTTATTATACAGAGTTTGGTTCTGCCTGAACACGGTGAATGCCTGTGCCTTTATTAATTGCAACGAGTTCCTGTTGGCAATATTTATCCACAGGCAGAAGCCAAAAATGGGGAGACAAATATTTTCTCACAGTTTCCCTATGCTGTGGGAAAAGAAACGGTCCCATTTTTCTCCCTCCAGATCAGGTAGCAGAAAAAAGTTAAGACAGGATTACTTCATTTCCATCCTGTCTCAACAAATCAAGGCCATAATGGGGGAATTTATCCCTTAGTCAGAAACCTTAGCCCTCAGCCAGAAGCTGAGCTGCTGTTCCCCACTGCTGCTACTGGGATCTCTCACTTGCCCTGCCACTTAAAAATGAGTGATCAGGTACATGGTCTAGAGCCAGCTCAGACCTATTCTTTGTGCTAACACTGACGATTTTTAGGGAAAAGTTAGACAAAAGAATGCAACTTTCACTCTTGAGGGCTGCCTTCTTACCTCTCGAAGATTTCAGTTTGCAAGCACACATGAGATAAAATTAAATTCTTTTCATAGAATCATCTCTGTTGGAAAAGACTTCCAAGATCAATTCCAGCTTTCAACCCAGCACTAAACTGCTTCCTCCAGTGCTACAGCCACACATTTTTTAACACTTCCAGGGATGGGGACTCCACCACTCCCCTGGGCAGCCTGAGCGGACAGCAAGGGGAAACTGAGGCAGAGTGGGCTGATTGTGTGCCCAGCACATCAGTGCTGATGAGGGACAAGGATTTGGGAAGCACCATCCCAGTGCCTGCTGCCAGCAAGGCCCTTCCTGAGGAAGGAGAACAGAGTAGAGGAAGTGAAGAGGAAGGAGAGGAGGAAGGGAATTGAGAAGGGAAGGGATTTGGGAAAACTGGCTGCTTTTGAAGTGTGCCCTGAGCTGCCTCTGCTGCTCTGGCTGGGCGGGTTTCACCGTGTCCTTCAGGGCATGTCTGCTGTGTCAGGATGCCTCTGTCCCCTTCCAGGGAACACAGCTGCTCCTACCTGACCAGGTCATGCTGGTTTTGCTCTTCCCTTGGCTTGGCTGGGGGTTGGAAACCTCCTGGAGCAAACTCTGTATGAGGATCTTCTCGAATGAAGCAGACAATTGTCTGCTGCTTTGGGCTATCCAGAAGCACTGACACAAAATCCAGCCCTGGAGCCTGGCAGAGCCTGGGCTGGTGCAGGAGATGGCTGAGCAGGGAAGATTCCTGCTGCCATTGGATGCTATTTTGGGGCTGCTCTATCGGTCTCCAGCTGCAGAGAGCCCCAGAACGCCCCCTGTTTATAAGGAGAAGGGACTTTATAAGGAGATACAAGTTCTTCCTGCTGCTTCACAAGAATATGGAGGCAGTCCCTTCAAAAAATGTGAGGGTTTGTGTTTTAACACACTTCAGTCCCATTTCATTCACAGGATGTTTCAACCAAACATGATCCTGGAAGGAAACCTGGGTCTGAGTGAGTTCTGCCTGGCCAGGCAGCTGAGGAAGGAACATGCCACAGTCCTGTTCTGCCCAGGAGCTGCTGAGCCCAAGGGTTGTTGATCAGAGCTCTCTTCTCTGTCACAATCATGGAATCACCTTTCATAAATAACACTGAGTCAAGTGTCAGGATGGGTGGATTTGTGGGAGTGACTCTGTCATTGTAATAATGTACCATTTAGCTGGAATGTTTTGTAAGCCAAATCTTTATCCTTGGCTTACCTCCAGCAGAAATTAAACCTTGGTTGTTTGCAGTCCATCCTCTGCCCCTCTCAGTGGATGTGCAGTTGATTTTGCTGATCACTTTAAAAACAAAAGGCTCTGCAACTGTTAATGCCTTCACTGCTGTTTGATGCTCATTTCCCAATTTCATCTTACTCCCAAGCCGTGATGGATTTTGACATGGTCAAATAAAACTCAAATTAATTGGATTACACACTTCACTGGGGTACCTTTCCTCCTGAACATGAAAAGAGTCTCAGTTGTTTTGTTTCAGGGCTGAGGAGGGGGAGATGAATGGGTTTAGAGACAGTAGTCAAATAAATACCTGTTTGCATTCAGGCTTTAGGCACAAAATTGGGTTCTCAGAGGGATCTGGGTTGGATCTTGTGCTGTCCTGCTGCCAGGAAGGCATTGCAGAGATATCCTGTCATCCTTGGCAGTCAAAGCCATTGCACAGTTTTCCCTGGGAGCTGCTTTCAAACAACTGGCTTGGAAGTCCTCTCTGTCATTGCCAGCTCTCCAGAAGTTGAAAAGACTTTGCAATGAGTCTGCTGCAATTTCTGGAGAGTTCACCTTCTGACCTTTGGGCTGGACTCTGCACAGTAAGCAAACACCCTTCCGACCTTCCTGGTGTCACTTGACATTTGCAGTGAGACATTCCCAGCCTTTTACTGCTCAGGGTTCCCCGGAATTTTATTGGGATGAGTTAAAGGGATGGGTGGAAGGAAACATGAGTAAGCTTGAGGTCATGGGCTGGAGGAGATGGATGGTATTCCTGCATGGTGGCCTCCAGCTGTGGAAAATGCGGACTTTTCAGAGGATTTGCCACCCCAGGAGCCAACATCTTCATCCAGGTTAAACAGGAAATAGGTTGTTGGTCCTACAGCAAAGGGTCAGGATGACGACTGCTAGTCTCAGTAGCACCAGGATGTGGGGTTCCCTTGCTTCTTTTGGGGCCTTGTTGTCTTGGTTGTTCATTGAATTTTTGCCCTCAGGTTTCCACAACTGTCTGGAAGTGTTGTGGGATGCTCAGATGAAAGGTGCTGCCATAGAGGTGGTGCCTCCCCAGATTCCTGGTGTGCCACAGGACAGCTCCGCAGGGAGCAGGGCTGTGGAATACGGTTTTGGAGCTGCAGTATGTACTGAGGGTTGTGTTTTTATATGGAACTGTGTTTTTCCTATCCAACTACCAACTGATGTGCTGAACCTACTGGCTCAGGGCTGAGGGAAGACATGGACAGCTATAGGCTGATGGTTTTTATTCCTGACAGGAGAGAATGGAGAAAGATGTGCAAAACCACGAAATTCCAATTCCCGCTGCTGGCTTTTCATTCCCTGCTCCACTCCCATTTCCACCCATTTCCCAGAACTCAGCAAATCCGCCCAAAACACCTAAAATAATCCTAAATGGCGGGAAAGTTTCCTGAGCACATGGAGGGGGCAGAGCACACCCATCCCTGGGCTTTCCCTGCATCCTTCGAGCTCGGGGCATCTCCCAGCAGCACCTGGCCAGGTGAGCTGGCTGGGCAGGGGGGCTGTGGGGCCAGGGAGGCTCAGCAGGTCCCTGGGGCAGGGCAGGAGGCAGCCCCACATCCCTGCCTCGGCTGTCGGGCGGCCACGAGCCAGATGTGTCTGGCGGATGGCAAATTTGGGGTCAGCTGTTCAAAGGTCGGATTGTAGGGGTGTAAAACACCACGGTTTGGGCAGAAAGGAAAGATTGTCCGGGGTTGTCGGGGTGAGCTGAGAGCTCCGCAGGACAAGGGGACACGGAGAGCAGAGGGCAAGGGCTCCAGGAGCCCAAACCGAGCATCCTGCAGCGCCAGAGGATTTTGGACAGAGATCGCGGCCGGGCTCGGCAGCGCCCCTGACTCTGCTCTGTGCCGCAGATGGAGAACCCCAGCTCGCCTCCACCGTCATCGACACCATCATGGCTGGGCTGCCCGGACCGCGGGGAGCCCCGGGGCCCGTGGGGCCGCCAGGTAAAGCCAGGGCTGGGCGAGGATGAGCAGGGGCTCTCGGATGGAGAGAGGATGGGCTGCGGGTCCACGGGAGGGAAGTGGTCCTTACTGGGAGGGAAGTGGTCCTTACTGGGAGGGAAGTGGTCCTCACTGGGAGGGCAGTAGCGGCGAGGAGTAACTGGGTTTTTTTATCTGTTGGTAGTGGCAGATGGTTTTATCTTTGGCAGGACACGTCTTGAGAACGGGGCTAATTAAAAGCTGTCTTAAAAATGGGCTGTCCAGGGGTTCCTTTCTGAGAGCAGAGTTGTTGTCACCCTGCTGCAGCCCTGTCCTGTCCCTGCAGAGCTCCGCGAAGCAGGGTCTGGCCAGATGCTCTGCGAGGTGTATGAAGACTTTGGAGACAGCTTGAGCTATCCCAAATTTTCACCACTGTAACTGAAATCAGAATCTGAGATGAAAATTCAGTGGCAAGTCTTTCTCTCTGTGCTGATGGGTGCCTTAAATGATAATATTCCTGCAGACGTCAGCACTTCCCTGTATGATGCATATTTAGGAGTGAACTCCCATTAGTTGCAGAAAAGGCTTTTCCTTTCATTATGAGGGCCTTTCATTTATCCTTCAATTCCTTTATTCTTTGACTTAAGCATTTGTATGGTGCATTAATGCCTGAGGCTGATTCAGCTGTACTTTGTGTATAATGTCCACATTGTTTCGTCTCAAGGGTTGTGACAACTAAAGCAGAGAGGAGTATTGCTAAGTTCAGACTAAGCAAATATCCTGTCTCCCATCTGCAGGTATAATTTAACACCTACTAGTTGAGATACAATTATTTTTTCAAAAGGAATGAATCTGCTAAGTGACTGTGTGAGACAAGGTGACCTGTTCAGATGGTGTTTAACTCGTCCTGGGAGCAGCCCCCCTGTGTTACAGATTTTAAATTAATTTATTGATACTGGAGTGAGTGAAGACCAGGAGAGAGCTTTGTTTTGCCCCAGTCAGCCTCTCTTCTGGCTCTGGCCAAACTCCATCTCCTTCATGTTCATCATCAGCTTCCTGACACCCCAGAGATGTCACCTGCAGCAGCCTTGGGGCTTCCCTTGCCATGTGTGGGGCTGGCTCAGGACAGCACCTGCAGTGTCTCATGCAGCTGTTCCATCCATTTAGTTTAAATTTTCTCAAGGGCTGCACCTTAAGGAACGGAAATGCAGGATGTTACTGACATCCTTCCTGCCTATTTTCTCTTTTTTTTCCTCCCAGAGCTTTAACATCTCCCCTAGGGTGTAGGGATGTATTCTGTCAGGATGTGGGGATCCAGTAATCCAGTGTTTGATGAAGGGCTCTTGCAGTCCAGGGTTCTGTGAAGGGCTCTCACTCACTGAGAGACTCAGCAGAACAGGAAAGGAAGTGCATGCCTCTGGAATTTAGGGTTCTTCCTTCTAATTCTCCTTAAAACTGCCTCCAATTATGATTCCCACCAGGGCCACCAGGTGCTTCAGGACCCAAAGGGCCCCCAGGACCTATCGGAGCCCCTGGATCACAAGTAAGGTGCTTTAGTGCTTTGGGATGAGGGGCAGAGTGGGGGGTCAGGGGTGAAACATCATCTCATGGCACAAGGAGAGAGAGTAATCTTAGATCTGCTGTTCTGTTCCCCATGAAATTCTGTGATTTAATGCCTTTTTCTTGTTCTGGATTGTGCTGAGAGGTTGAAACGCTTGCGCTTTCCAGAGTTCCCCTTAATCACAACAACTCATCGTGCTGCTGCTGTGTCAAAACATTTCACTGTGGCCTGAGTTGATGCAAAGGATCTGACATGGGCTTTACTAACACAGTGATAGAAAAATACTGCATTTCCTGTGGAACACATTAAAAAAAACCCAAAAATGCATCAATGGGAATTCATCAATTCACCAGAGTGAATGTGTTAAGCCTACTTTTCCAGACATAGCACTTTCTATTCAAGAAAAATATCACAAATTCCCATCAGTTTGATTATTTATTGATATAAACATTGTGGAGGGGGGAGATAATAATGGAGTGGGAAAAACTCACTCCAAAGAATTTATGGTGGAAGAAGGGCACAGTACTCACATGGATGGAAAAAGCTGGTTAAATGGAAAGAAGTGAAGTCATGAACTGTGAACTGCCAAACTACTCCAAATTGCAGTTGGCGGATACAAAGGGACTCAGTTTTGGGAAAAACGTTGCTTAATGTGGGGGTAAAGCAGCAACATCAAATATTTCAAAGGAATCTCACGACTGGAGAGCACAGAGGAAGGTGAAGTAACTTAGCAGAGGGATGTAGCTTAGATCTGATAAGGGGAGGTTTGGAATTGAAAATGGAGAGAGAAGATTTTTCCTGTGTATTTATTAACCACTTTGAAGAAGCAATGGACAACAGGTTAGGGAAAGTTTGCCAGTGTAGCAGAATCCTTTCAATTAGGGAATGCTCTGGAGAACAATGAGAAACTCCAGATAGATACAAACACAGGGAGCGATTTGGCAGCCAAATGACAGAGGCAGTTTAACATCATTAAATATAAGGTAATTCACAATTCATAAGTAGATCCTGAAGTAGAGTCTGGCTTTTTGACACTCAGCACACACTGTAAATCTTCTGTTTTTTACAACATGGATTTCGGTGTTCTTGAGCATCCCTGTCTCACCACACGCTGGTGAGAGCGCAGAGGATGCTTATGGACCCCTGAGCTTTGTTCACAGGGCGTGTTTGACACAGGGCTGTGCCCTGCCTCCTTTGGCTGCCCCAGGGAAGCTCCTAAACCAGGCCTGGGTCTCTGAATCCCTGGTGGGGAGCTCGGCTGGACTGGAGGGGCTGGCTGCAGCCATGGAGCAATGTGCTCCTGGTTCCCAGCTGCCTCCCAGCTCAAACTGGGAGAGGGCTCCTCCCTTGGACCCTTAAATCACGTGTGGGCAACCTAAACCGTTTCTCTGGGTGCTGATGTGGGTGTTTGAGGGCTGATCTTCACCAGGATGGGTTCAATCACCAGTGGCCTGGAGGGGAGCTCCAGGCTCATTTTTGCAGCCTCCAAGACAATGTGCAGGTCACTTGAGGTGGAAAAAAAGCATCTCGTACATGGTTGTGGGGAGAAGGAGAGCTGACAGGCTGAATATAAACAAACAATATTGTTCTCTCTTGGTCTGGTTAATAACTGTGGCTTCTCTGGGTGGATAAGTTAAGAATTTGGATCGATTTCTGCATAGCAGTTCAATTAGTAGAAATCTGGAGACTGTGCCCTTCTTAGCCGTTGGTGACTGCTTTATAGATTTGTTCAACCCAGGGAGTAAAATTATTAGCAGAGATTGGGCTTAATTTGAAAATTGTTTATTAGGGTGAGTGAATAGCTTCAAAATAATTTCCACTGCACAATCCAATTAATTTTCAGGTATGTGTGCTTGCTCCTGCCACCCACTGAGGCAATTAAGAAGTGGGGGGAAGCAGTGGGGATTTTTAAGCTGAACATGCTACCTGTGTATTAATTTCTTCTTGGTAACTGAGAACAAGAACTGTCCTGTCAGACTGACCCCTAAAAAATGTTACATCGAGGGCCTGCAGTGCATTAAAGGACCCAAGTAGAGGGATCTGCAGGAAGTACAGGGCTTGGGATATCTGCAAACAGAGCTCCTGTTGTGTTTGCTTGAGGGGAAAAGAGAATCCAGCCCAATTTCTTACTGGGTGTATGAGGTTTTCAGGAGCTGAGGATCACTGGGAAATGCATTCACTACACCTGCACAAAGGCTGCGGAGTAGAAACTGATTCCTTCTCCTTCTGCATCTCTTCTAGGGCTTGCCAGGATCTCCAGGACAGCCTGGACCAAAAGGATCTAAAGGAGACCGAGGAGAGAGAGTAAGGTTTTACATGCACACAAATTCCCAGCACCATCTGGGGGGTGAGGCCTCAGAAATTATACAGAGCACAGGCTGTACAAATCCAGCGGCTCTACAGCCACCAACAAATTCAAATGCAGCCTCTGGGTCTTCTGCAAGAACCAAGACAAGAGTTTTCTGTATGGAAAAAGACTTGAATTCCTTGCAAAGTCAGGTGTTCCCTAAAGAGATTCAGGGAGCAAAGACATGGTGGATAAAGGCTTGTGGGGACCAACTTTCTTCCACCAGCCAAAGCTGTTTAGTGTGGGGTGTTTTGAGAGGTCTGACTGAGCTCTTCCTTCTGTGGCACTAAGGCTCTAAAAACTCATCAGGCTTTTCCTGAAGCAAAGTATTTCCCCAGGTCAAATGATGTTCTTAATATCTTTGGAATATTGAAGTCGTGTTCTTAATGTGTTTTTGTGCCTTGGTCCTTGGTGGGCTGTCAAGTGCTGATAACTAAACACAGAAAAAAAGGGCTGTTTGAATGTTATTTCCAAACAGATGAAGTTTAGAAAATATGAGAGAAATATCTAACAAGGGTATAAAAATACTAGATTCTCAGTCCAGCATTTAAGCATTTGGAAGGGTTTAAAAGTGGCATTTGGGCCTTCAGTTGCTTCCGTTCAACTTAATTGCCAAAAGATCAGGGTCTTTGGAATCTCTGGGTGAGCCTGGGAGCACAAAATTATTTGGGAGCAGAGTAGGTGGAAGAGGATGGTTCATCCCTTAGATCTGTGAAACGGGCACGATGGACTGCGAGAATCACTGAGACCCCAGAGTGGAGAGAGCCAAAGGAGGAGAGAAAGATAAGGGGGAAACCCTGGGTGGGCAGCTCTGAAATGATGGATGTCTGCAGTGGTGGCTGCACTGACACCAGGACACTGCACTGCCACAGCTGTGGGAAAGAAACTCCCTTTTCTTCCCAGTGCCGTTTCCCTGTCCCACAGATGGAGGGGGAGGCACCACCTCCCTGCTCCCCCTTCCAGTCCAGCAGACCTTCAGGGATGCCTGAAAGAGCCAAGACAGACAAATGCAGATCAGTAACTCCAATGTGCTGGCTTCTCTAACTGATGGGAATAACCAGCAGCAGATGAACCGAGCTCCTGTCCAGACTCTGTGCAAGGGCAGCAGGTCCAGGTGCTCGTTCCACCCCTCCTGAGGGGCATTAAGGAGCAGCAGATATCTGAGGGTGGGGCACATACGCCTTTTGAAAGTTCTGTTATATTTCAGTTTTGGGTGCTTGGTCCTGTTCTTACATAAGAAATTGCTTGCACTTCCCTGAAAGACAGAGGGACTGGTGGTCGTTTTTTGTGACACTTTCCTTGTGCAGCTCAGCCAATTTGGGCATGACTTGGCTTTACAAGTAGATTGCAGGCTGAAGGAGATCTGGGAGTAGAATTCAAGATTCTGATAGAGAGCAGAACCTTAACTGGTGTGATGGATGCACGGATTACCAATTGCAGCTCATTGCCATTCAATCTTCATTTTCAGTTTTAAAAAAAGTAAAAGGGCATGATACGTGGAAAAATGTCACATTTCCATCCAGAAAACAGATAAAACTCTTCATCAATGATTCATTTAACATTTTGCTTTAGTTTGTGGCCGACTATATTACCAATATTATTACAAATATATCATACTACCACTACACTTATTTTGAAACAGAATCTTGTTGCACTGTGTCCATTGAGTCCAGACAGATCCCTTAGAATTTGGTTTTGTTCTCTCCTTGCTATGGATTTAGAATTGTAGCTCTGCTTCTAGGTTTGGGACAAATGAGATTTTCAAATATCAAAATGTCTTGATAAATAGAAAAAAAACAAACCCCATATTTCCTGTCCGTTCTCTGTTAGTGTAGAAAGGGAAGCTGACTGTTTTTTCTGTCAGAATTGCTGTAGGATGCTCTGTGTGCATTTTGTCATTTGTGAGGGTGGCTTTGAATGCTGGTTTTGAGGACTACACGCTGCAATTTTGGGTTTGGTGGACACAAATGAGGGCTGGAGCAGAGGAGCCGTGCAGCTGCAAAAAAAAGCAGAAAGGGGAGGGGGGGTTGTGATATCTACTGAGACTTGAGAAAATGTTATTATACATTCTTCCTGCCTAATCTCGGAGAGAACAGATGTGCAGGAGACCTGCAGCAGGCAGAGCACAGCCCCTGGATGGCTCCTCTCTGCGTGCTGCTCACGATCAGCCTCTGCTCATCCCAGCCCTGCCAGGGAGGGAGGCTCTGCAGCATCTCCAGACAGCCTGCACAGGAGCAGCCAGCGAGGCCTGGGATAAAAGATATTGCCAACATCCAGCCTAAATACGCTTTGATCCCATTTAAGCTGATAACATCCTTTCTGTTCCTCCTGGTCATGGAGCACAGCCTGTTTATGTATTTTGAGTGTGTTGTTATGCTCCTCTCTGGGATTTTTCCTCTTGCCTGTGCTTTTTCACAAGCTTTGCTCCCTCCAGAGCAGAATCCAAGTATTTCCCTTTGAAGATACTGGGAGCACCTGACAGACTGGGCCTTTGTCCCAGAGCTCTCGCTGTCCATAGGGGCCTTTTCTTAGTGCTGGCAAGGCATTCCATAGGAATTCAGTCCTGAAGATGTCCCAGGCCCGTTGGTTTTATACAAAGCAGCAATTTGATGCACACAAACCCAGCAGCTTTCCCTTTCTACTACCAAAATCTGCCACCATATGTGTAATTTTTTGGGGAAAAAAAGATGGGTTTGTTGCTCTGTGTGTGTAGGGGAGAAGAGCCAGGGGAAATGTGTGGCTGTTTCATTCATGGATTTCTAGAAATGCATTTACATTTTGCCTCTTCTTCCCAAACTCCTGCTTTCTCACTAAATAATCTGTAATCCTGGTCAGGGATTCTGCCCTGCCCCAGCCTGCTCCAGGGTGGGAAGCCAGCACCGTGGAGAAAAACAGGGGGGAAAAGAGACATTCAGTTCAATTCAATGCCATTTCATTCTACCCCAAACCAACACTCACCAGTTCAAAATGTTTCCGTTAAAAAAAAAGAAGAAAAAAAAAAAGAACAAAAAAGAAAAGAAAAAAAAACAAAAAAGAAAAGAAAAAAAAAGAAGAACAAAAACCCCTCACTGAGAACAATGTGAAAATTAGCACAGCAGGTGAAGGAAACAAACCGACTAAAATATTGTACCTGTGTTTTGATCAGCAGCTGTGGGATGTGTGTGGAGCAGGAGCAGATTAAATCAGTGCTCCATGGGAGTCCTGGGCTCTGTTCTGGCCGGGGCAGCAGTGGCCCATCACTTTCACCAGAGAGAAGAATGCAGTGTCTTTGTAAGGAACAAATCTCCAGCCAAATTCCTTCCTGGTATAATGTAACTGACTGCTGGAAAGTTCAAAAAACCTGCTAATCGTCTTACAGAGAGGGCACTGAGCTCAGGAGCTCCGTATCCAACCCAGCTCCTCCAGAGTCTGATGGGATTTGGAGCTGATACTTGACAGAAAACCATAACCCCCTTTTGCTGTCTCTAAGTGATAATGTCAAGGGAGAGGAATTTTTTTCCCCGCATTATCCCAAGTGTAAGGTTTTTCATTAAGCCATCTTAATTCCACTAGCAAAAATTACACTGTGTTCTTGTCAAATGGCAAAGTATCTCCTAATGACACTGACTTTATTTCCAACAGGGGCAAGCAGGTCTGCCTGGAGAGAGGGGCATTAAGGGATTTCCTGTAAGTGCTGCACTCGTGGGTGGGTGCCAGGCTCTGCCGTTGGTGCTGGCACTGCAGGTGCCCCTGCCTGGCCTGGAGCTGCTTCAGGCTGAGCTCTGCAGGCTCCAGCTCAGACATTTGTTCCACAGACACCTTCACCTTGACCAGTCCCTCTGCCACTGAAACGTCCCCTGGGTGGAAAGCACGGTGCTGACACGAGCAGGAGGGCTCCATCCACCCCACCAGGGGGACGTGCTTTGCCTGCAGATCCCCTCTGGCCAAAGCTGGGCACACCCAGGGCTTCCTGGCACTGCCAGAGCCCAAAGGTGGGCACAGCTCAAGAGCCCAAAGTCCATCAGATACTCCCAACTCCCTCCTGCACCTTGGCCTGCCAAGCTGAGCTGGAACCCCCCTGGAAGGAGATTAAGAGAAGCCTCCAGATGGTTTTTTGGCAATAGCTGAACAGATGCACAGAGGAGATGTCTGCACCAGCACATATGGCCAGTGCGGACAAACCAGTGGTGATGAAGGCTGGCTGACAGAGATCTAGTGGAGAAAATTGGGGTTTTTTTGGCTTGCAGCTCCCAGAGAGGTCCCAGAGCTTCTGGGAGGATTCTCATCTCTCTTCTTTGGTTCCACCTCATCATTTTGTACAATTCACACAACCGTTTTTTTGGTCCTTCGTCCCATGCTCACCCCTGCTTTGCAAATATCTCAGGGATGTCCAACAAGTTTGAGAAGCTCAAGCCTTTCCACTCTCTTAGATTGTTAGTCTTGTTTTATGTTTAGCTTAGAGTGGTTTAACCTCTCCCTATCATCTGCTCTTCAGAAAGTGCAGAAACCTCCTGGCTGGGGGAAACGTGGGACCAATGTTCACAGCACAGAGGGATCTTTGCTCAAGAAAATCTTAATGAGCATCCTCAGAGGCAGAAAGTGATGTGACTGATTAATGAAAGCAGAATGGAGGATTTTTCTGTTTGAAATCAAGACGAAAATGTGCATGTTTGGGGGAAGGGAGCAACTTTCCTGTGGTTTAGGCTAAAATGTTGTTCACTGAGAGCCCAGTGGGATGTCTGTGGCCTTGCTGGCACCCAGGCCATAGCAGGTGGCCCCTCCTGCAGCTTGGCCACCCTGGGGCAGGTTCACCCGTGTTAGAAGTGGTGGTGATCTGGGAAGCTGGCAGCACGCAGGGCACAGCTCAGCAGAGCACTTTGCCTGGCTGGTTTGTGCCAGTCCGTGTGTTCTCTGCTGGTGAAATGCTTCTTTAATTTGCTCCTGTGGTGGGGAGGGATCCAAGGGATCCTGGAAGGGTTCTCAGCCTCACGTAACCAAGTTTCCCTTTTTTTGTTTCAGGGTGAGCCAGGCAAGAAGGGTGAGGAAGGTGACAAAGGTGCTGATGTAAGGATGTGTTTCTACTGTTTTACTTTCCTTTTTGTCACTTTGCTGTCCTTCAACCATATTCCCTTTGGCAGGAACGTTTGGGGCAGGGCAGGGGGTGAGTCCACAGTTAAATGTGCAGAGCAAGTGGTGATGTGAACCTTGGGTTTGGATTTAATACGTGCCCGAAATCCTGCCCTGTGAGGTTTCCTTTGCCACGCCGTCACCGTGTTCTTGTAGCACCTCAGTCCCCAGAGGTTCTGTCCCATGGAGCTGGTTGGGAATTGCTCCCCCATGTCCCTCTCACATGCTGAGGGACAGACTTCCAGAAGAGATAAAACTGCATTGTTGCAGAGCAGAAAGGCCTTACAAAATGAAGGCCTCGTTACCCTTGTAAAATCCCTGCTCACTTCTGTTCCTTTGGCTAACTAGAAAAGCATTCTGGGAATGACTCAGCTAAACTAGAGGTGAAAAACAAGTTACATAATTGTAAAACAATTATCAGAACCAAGAAGTGCTCACACGGTGGGGCTGATGGTTGGTCACATCCGATGCCTGTTTCTATCGTGGTCTATGGTGGTTGGTTAAGCACATTTTCTGTGCCTCACAAGTATGTAAACAAGCTAACAGTTTAAGAACCCTGAATTTTTGCAATAAAGTGTCTGCCATATCATTGTGGAGATTGTGTATTTAACGCCACACTGCATGTGCAGAGCACTGGAGTTCCCACACCTCTGCTCTCAATCTCTAAAATACTTCCCAACATCTCTCGGTCCCTTCCAGCCCACACCTAAGGTGCCAGGGACAAAAAACTGCAGCCTGAATGCACACGAAGAGCTCTTTGAACAGGGATTTCTTCGCACTCCTGCTTAAGTTACCTCCTCTTTTACGCCTTTTCATTTTTAAACGTCCACGCTGCAAAGTTTGGTGCTAAGCAAAATTATAAACGAGAAGTCTATTCTGCAACATATTCCAAAGTTCGTTTTCTTGTCTTTCTTGCAGGGGGAAGGTGTCCAACAGCTTCGAGAGGCTCTGAAGATTTTAGCTGAGAGGGTGTTAATCCTTGAGCACATGATAGGAATCCATGGTAAGTGCTGCTGAGGTTTTCTTCCCTAGGGAACCAGGGGCTCTGCTCAGGCTTGGTGGTTAAACACCCTCCCAGTCCCCTGAGCCCTCTGGTGCCTGTTCAAGCCACATTTTCTAAACTAGGTACCCACCATGAGTTTTGGGTGCCTAGAACTGTTGAGGACTAGAGTTCCACCAGCTGTACTACTTCCTCTGCCTTTCCAGTAGCAGGTGAAATGACCCTTGCAGTGATTTTTATTGCACTTCAGGCAGCCAAGTCACGAGCAGCAGCTCAAGCCATGTGGCACAGATCATCTACAGCTTCCCACGGAGCTGCTTGTTCAGGTCTTTAGGGCAGATCATTTAATCCTGTTAACAGCATCTTCCAAGTGACTTGAACACCACTGAGGCCCTTGCCTTGAGCAGCCACGTTTTGCAGAGAAAACCCAAACTGCCCTGCCATGTCACCCTGAAAATCAGTGATCCCTGAACATTTTGTGGTTATAACTTACATGAAACCTATTTTCACAGTCAGATTTAAAGAAAGTCCCACATGTTCTACATTCAGATAAATTTTTGTGATCTCTTGAGGCTGTTGGCTCTCCCATCACTGGTACAGTGTGTACATCACCCCTCAGAAACTGTTCCCTTAAGCAGAGAATAGTGTTGGTTGTTGTCACAGGTGTTGGTTATTGTCAGACTTCTCCTTCTGGGGTACCTGAGGAGCAATTCTGTCAGAGCTGCCCGAAGTTGCTGTGCCAGCCTCTCCCCTTTCAGAAACACAGCAGGGGCAGAATGTTTGGCTTTGCCATCCCAGCCTGTGAGCAACAAACCTGTCCCTGGGCACTGACCAAGTCCCCGAGCCCTTTTCTGTCCTTGCCACGTGAAACCTCATTCCTGGCCTTTCTTGTGTGCCCACCTCACACCTCCCCTCAGATCAACATCCATTTTATTGGGAAGTGGCCTGTGGATATTGATTTAAGCTATAAAAATGCTAGATATCTAAAATGCCCATCATCCTGCCAATGCCTTACTCACAGTGCTGTGCTCACTTCAGGCAGCACCTCCGGAGCCCCAAGCCCTGTCTGGAGCCAGCAGTGCCGAGATGGAATTGCTGCTGGACACTTCCAGTGCTGTTTCCAAAAGCAACAGCACAAGATTTTTGGGAAACCATGAATCACAACCCCATGATTTAACCACACTCACCCTGACCTTACCTCTGCACTAATCCTGCTTTGCTTCACATTTTCACTGCATTTTATGCACCAAGGGCAGGAAAATATATTTTTATGTTGCTTTGCTTTGAGCTGGTGGAGGTACCAGGGAGATGCCCACCAGATTTCCTAGGCACCAATCCATGGGACATCCTGGGATGTTCTCCAGGGAAGAGGGAAAGGGAACCCAATCCATAAGCACAGTGCAGGGTATTTACAGGACCCAGGGCCTGGCTCTCCTTTGTCTTTTACTTTTTACCTTCATTTATAGTATAAAGCAAAAGTCGGCTCTTGAGGAGCCTCCTGTGCACCCTGGGGCTGGGGTTCACACAGCCTTTCCCCACAGAACTGCCTGATTTTTCTCTTTTTCACATTCTGTTTGGAAATACAGCAGCAACAAGGCACGTGCTGCTGTTATTTTGGAACAGTCATTTCAGCAAACCATTTTTATTGATATAAATGTAGTTTCTGTTACTGCTTGGGATGAAGTTGAGTTATTTACACCCATGTGTAGTTCCATACCAGTGTAACTGCATCAGCACAAATGGAGGGTTTTTTAACTGTACACTGTGGTTAGGGAATATTTAAACACCTATATTGTATGACTTTAGGGTTTTTTCTTGTCCCATAACTATTGATAATTATACTCCTACTCTGTGCTTATGAAATAGTTCCATTCTTTAACTTCACACACATTTTTGGCCCTACAAAAATACTGTTTAGAAAGGGAATTTGGAAAGTAAGGCATATTTTCCTTGTGCAGTTATGTTCATCTTTGTGTATATAGTTTAAAAAGGCCCAACAAACAAACAAAAAAAGACATTAAATGGCAAAAAATATTTTCCTTGAGCACAGACCTCCCTGGACTGAAAGGCACCACAGAGGTTTAAATCACCCAGCACCAACTGTCTGGTCATGTTCCCAGTGTAGGTGTTAAGGATTTGACCACAGGTCCTGGGGCAGCCCAGCTTTAAAACCCCACTCAGAAATGCCAATCCCATGCTCTCATTTTCCCAAGAAACTTCCCACTGCGAGTGGCTTCCAAAACCGCAGCCACCCAAGCAACAAGGCAAAACATCCCAGCAAACAAACCTCTCCTCTGCAGTGGGAGGGCAGCTGGAGCTGACCTGGCCTGGGAGCTGCAGCGAGCAGCCCAGCAGGACACAGCAAAGCCCAAATTGTTTGGCAGGGTTTGGTGCCAGCAGCCAGAGCCCAGATCCTCCAGCAGCCAAAAGCTCCCTTGAAACAGAAACGCTGCCTCGTGGGATTAAACCAAGGCTGGCGCGTTGGGCTCCTGGCAGGGAAACACAATCCAGCTCTGGAGGCAAAAGGAAGAAGAAATTGGGGCATTGGAAATGATGAGGCAGATCAAGGCACCAGCATCTGTTGCTGAAGAGTGGCCCAGAGCAGTGTATATTTGATTTGTTTAGCTGAGGGAAGAGCAGGGGGTGTTACCCAGAGGCATTCCGGGAGCAGGGATGGCTGAGATCCATTCCCAGCTCTGTTGCTGATTTGGCTGCAGCCCAGGGTGGGTCAGTCCTTCTGTTCAATCGTCTCACTGCCTCAAAATGTCCTTTACCACGAGTGAAATGAGACTTAAACCCCAAGAACTGCCCGGTGACCATGCAGCTCATCCTCCAACACCAGGAGTCTGGGCAGTGGTGAGTAGTTCCTACAGCCCGAGTAAATTTATAATTAATAAAAGAACAGCACTTTAGAAATGAAACTATGAACGAGAACAGGCCCTGCAGTAGGAGCACTTACCCAAAGAGTTCAAGGAGAGCAGAGGGGAGCAACATCTAATGCAGGATAGTGGCAAACACAGAGCTCCACAATTGCTTCCTGCATGGAAAGGCAGCAGGAGGAACCCCACTTTCCCAGATGAGGAACCCCTCGGAAGGGCCCATGAGTGCCTTCCTCAGCCTCCCCTGTTAAATAGCGCTCTCCCGTGACTTTCTCTCCTTACAGACTCTTTGTCTTCCATTGAGCCAGGCTCTGGACAGGATGTGATCCCGGGCTCCCCGCTGAGAACCAGCATCAAGATCAAGCGAGGAGGACCCCGGCAGCCCCAGGCCCACCAGATCCTCTCTTCACTGCTGGACGACGGTGAAGCCAGAAGGAGAAGCAACCGGATGAAGTAGGAGCATCTCCGTGTCCTCCCTGCCTGTCCTCCAGTTAAAGATACAATATCCCAGTGCTTAAGTGCAGCCTGCAGGTGAAGGGGGTGGGAGGTTGCAGTGTTGGTGGCTGGGTTTCCTTACCTGGCTGATATTGAGCCCTGATTGCAGGGAATGTCTCATCCATAGCTCAGAGAGGGTTTTGAGAACGTTTTCCTCCACGTTGTTGTTTTGCCTTGGGAATAGCAGTTGTCAGGAATCTCAGAAGCTGCCTGCAGAGCTGACACCTCCCGGCTGTGCCTCGAGAGTTTAACCCTCCCCTGGTTCCCTCACTGCCCACAGCCACTCAGTAAAGCTCTGCTAAAGTGGCCAAGATCATCCACCCCACCCAGACCCAAAGCCAAGCCTCAGCCTTGTCCCTTGCTGTGGCTGGAGGCATCTGCTTTGATTTGATGTGTTGGTGTCACACTGACTTCCAGGTGCTACTTCCACAGGCCATGGAAACATGACCTGCAAGGATTTCTTTTAAGCAAAGAACAAATTAGTAAATACAAAGTCCATTTAAAAGTATTACTCTGAAAATTCAGGTGGCTCTCTGGACCTTAGCATTAAAATCTTGGCTTTTCATGTAGCTAATTGTGAGTGCCATTATTTCTATTTGTGATTGGCTAAGCAAGAACTTTCGATGCAAGTGATCATGGCAACATTGGCTTTCTGTCTATCTTCAGAGAGTTTAGACTGTTTCTGTGAAAATATAGAGCAGTTTGCATGAGATACGATGGAATTGTGCAAGAATTTTCCCATACTGTGTTCAGCTTGTGCATACATCCAGAGATAATTAATTTAAGTGGTGGCAGTAACTATTCACTGAAAAGGATATTTTGCAATAGTTTCTTAATCCTACAGCAATCAGGAAAAATGTTTTCACAGTGTTTTGTTTTAATCTTGTGAGTAAATCCTCGCCATTTGAATCTGGAGACAGTGTAGTGGCAAACCACAGCCTGTGGAATTAGAGTCTTGTCAAGAGCTTATCTTGCACTGGGAGTTAAACACAGAGTCATTCTCCTTTTTGCAATAACTTGTTATTTAGGGGAAGTACCAGCTTCCAGGTTTGAGAAGTTGAACCTGCCCTTCAGTGACAAATGAATCACTCCACCTGCTGTGCTAACCGGGTCGGACAAGCTGATGTCATTCATGTAGACAGTGATTTTTGTTAAAGGGGGAGATTAATCAACAGAGCTGACTGTACTATTTTTGACTTCTTAATTCCCACGTTCTGACAGTTTTCAAATGCAGCCCAGGACGAAAGTGAACAAATTGAGTTTGTGTTATTGGCCCCACTGTCTCTGGTTCCTGTGCAGGACACAGCTGTGTGAGCAGGGTGGGCTGCACTGCTCCGGATTTCTGTCAGAAACTTTGCAAAGAAAACACTGTGCAGTGTTCAGCACCCCAAACGATCTTCCCAAGGCAAAGCCCACTGGAAATGAGGCTAAAAATGGAGGAGCTCTGCCAGCCCAGCATGAGCCACACATTAAACTGACTGTCCATGCACGTGGTAACGCTACAGAGACTTCAATCCCAATCTCTCCTCTGAAGAGCCTGGCATTTGCACAAATGAGCAGGTTGCAGGCCTCCTTCAGGATGGCTGAATTCACTTTATCTTCGCTTGGCCCTGCTCTTTAGGAGTCCAGCCATCCCCAGCCAGGTGAAATGGGATAAGCTGATGCTGAGCAAGCACCACAACCTTGGTTTTGCTGCTGTGTGGCTGAATAACAACCAGCTGTGGTGGGGGCGGCGGGGATGAGAGTCCTTGCCGTGCTTTTGCATCCTCACTCTGCTTGGCCAGTGCCAGTGGTGGGGCTCGTTCAGCACCAGCCCGCCTGGTTCAGGTTGTGCTTCCAAAGGGTGGAGTTTTCCATGGGACATTTCCAAGAAACAAGCCCAAAGCGTTGCAGGAGTTTGGGGAGGTGCCTGCCTGCATTGTGAGTTACAGCTGGGGCAGGGTGTAGAGAGACAAGAAAATGAGTAAAACTCGAGTCCAGCAGGTTCCTGACCTCAAGGAGCCATCCTGTACTTGCAATCCCTTTGGGAGAAGGAAATAAAGCTTTTCTGAATGCATCTTAGAGCTGGATTTAGAGTTAGTGCTGGATTTGAAACTAACTCTAAATCCAGCTCTTACGCTAAATCCAGCACTAACTCTAAATCCAGCACTAACTCTAAATCCAGCTCTAACTCTAAACCCAGCTCTAACTCTAAACCCAGCTCTAACTCTAAACCCAGCTCTAACTCTAAACCCAGCTCTAACTCTAAATCCAGTTCTAACTGTAAACCCAGCTCTAACTCAAATCCAGGTCTAACTCTAAGGATGTCTATAGTGCAGTAAGAGCCCATGTCCCTCCATCCACTACTGGCAGGGCCATAGCTCTGTTTGTGGGCAGCCAAGCAATGGTGAAGCCACAGGAACATTCTTGGAATAATCTTCCCATTTAAGAATTAAACGTGCCTCCCCAAAAAAGATCTTTTCGCATTTGCAGGCTGATTCCTGTGTAGGAATTGAGAAGTACTTGGTTACTTCTGTGTTGAATTGGGACTGTCTTGGTGTGGATCACATGGACACTCCAAGACCTCCCTGGTGGCTTCCAGGAGATCAGTCCTTGTGCTTTCCAACCAGCTGGTGTTGGAAACTCAGGCCTGGAGGCTGAGGAGAAATCTCAGTTCAGTCTGAACTCCTGCACTGGGCAGGCTGGTGCCAGCTGTAGTCGATGCCACAGGAACAACGTGTCCTCATGGCACCTTCAGCAACCAAACCCAGCCAGAGCAATCTTTAAAGAAAAAGGGAAATGGTGAAATTCAGTTTCGCTGGTCCAGTAGCTACAGGGTTGAATTTGGGGAAGAGGGAATACAACGAGGCCATTTTCACTTCCCGGACATTTCAGAGGCTTCACACTGAACCGAAAGAGAAATCTTTTCCTCCTCCAAGTTTATCTTCTGAATTCAAAGCTATTGCATGAGCTTGGTGAGTGCTAATGCATGAGTCACTCACACTGCTGAGGCATTCATACTGACAAGGATTCTGAATTTTATATTATTTAAAACACATTACTGACAAGATGAAAGGAAAATTTAATGGAAGTTGTTTACAATTAATCCTGCCAAGTCAATTGTCAAAAGGCTGGTTAGGTTTGGGTTGAGACCACTTTAATTATTGATGTTTCCAGGTTTCTGTACAAGCTATGTAATTTTTTCTCCCCACACTCCTTGTTTTATTTAGCTCCATCTCTCTGATGAGGTACTGTATCTTTAACTGGGGGACAGTAGGATTATACCAAATGGAATTTCTCTCTCTCTCTGCTGGGGTTTCATTCCTCTCTGCTCACACGAGGGTTGGACCATGCTGTTGTGCTGCCCCAGTTTAATTATGTTTAAAGGTGAGCACAGCCCCACACTCTGACATTGATGATTTTGGTGACCAAGCAAACCATTCCAACCACATTCTCCATCGTGGGCAGGGTCCTGAGGTTCATTTCAGCCAGGGCATATAATGCTTCTTGCCGTGTCTATGTAACTTAGGGGATTTATTTGGAATGCGTGCTCATTTAGAAATATATTTTAATTGAAATGTTTAGTGCTTTATCTTACATACATACTGTGCAATATCATAGTGTGTTCTTTTCCTTTTTTTTTTTCTTTTTTTTTTTTTTTTCTCTGAGACTTTTTGGAAATTCTTGATGTTTGTTTGAGCTCCAGTGTGTTTTTGACTTGGATCAGTTCTGGTAGTGTTTTCCTTGCCCTGAGCTAACCAGAAGCAGCACATTGCACAACCAAAACCCTTTGCAAACCATGCACCCTCGCATTCACCAGCAATCCGGAACTCCTGGGAGGCAGGGAACGCTCCTCTCCTGAGGGTCTAATTTGCACTTACTGTAAGGAATTGATAGCAACCCAGGGAAATAGGAATAAACTAGAGAGAGGAGCCTTCGCCTGCTCCCACCAAACTCCACGCTCATTTTGCCATCAACTTCCAAAGGAACAGGCCTTGAAAATGGGGTGCAGCCCTGGAGCAGCCCAGCCTGGTGCTGTGTGGGGCTTTGTGAGCACCAGGCTCTGCTCCAGCGCCTGCCATGAGCTGTTGTCGTGGGGGACCCTGAGCACTGGGACAAAGGCTCCTAAAGACAATCAGCTTCTGGAATTACTTCCCAATCCAGTGATGGGAAATCCATCCTCCTCCATGTTTACAGCTTCTGTCTGACTCCAGGTGACATTCCATTGGGGGTGTAGGGGTTAAACTACTCAGAGCCTCTGTGATTTCTTGGTTTCCTGTGAAACCGAGGCATTCAAAGGTGCTATAATTGTTCACAAGGCACATTCCGACCCACAGAAGGAAATGGTAACTTCTTCACTAGTTATTTTACACAGTACCCTTTTTATTTATATCAGTGTGTTTCGTACGTGTGCCAATCGTCCTGGCTTCTCTCCTGGGGATCAGCTTTACAACCATTTGGTCTTTTATAGGGCAGCCATAGGCAGTGTCTTGCAATCATGTGTAATTTCTTAACTTAGAGCAAGAATAAATCTCGTCTGACAGGATGAACTCATTTATGGCAGGCTTTGTTGTAAACACAACCTGTTTGTTCCACCCCTTGCATGGTTACTTACCTGTTTTCATATTGCTATGTTATTGTTCAAAATATCTAGTTCTCTTTATTTGCTATGGGGTTTGTTACTGTATATGGAATGTTTTGTATTCAGCATTTTCTTACGGAGCAGAGTGGGAAAAGTATTCAAGGACCCACAAATACCAAAGACCTTTCATGTAATGCACTGAGAAATAAACTTACTGTAAATGAATCTCATGTCAGGTGTCTTGTATTTACGAAGTTCAGACAACATTCAAGCAAACTGCAGCCTGAAATCAGGGCAGTTCCCTTCCTGAAACCTCAGCCTTGTCTTTGGGAAGCCCCTTTGCAGGGCTCCAGAAACAAGATGTGCATGAAGGCCCTGCTGTGGGCTGGGGGGACAAAAAGAGCCTTCCTCGCCTAAAGCCAGGGCTGAGTCTCCCTGCCCTCGGTGGGACTGACTCCTGTGCAGGTGTTGGGTACAGAGATCGGTCCCCAGGACACACTGAGAGCGTCTCTGGGCTCGTGGAGACCCCCAGAGTTGTCCTCTCTTGTGACAATTCAAGCTGCCAGAACAGGATGTGGGTGAAGACCTTTTTTTAACCTTCCTACTCGGGGACCAGCTGCCCCTCCAGATGCAGCACCTCTGTGTTAGCAAAGAGACGCTGTAGGAGGGACCTGGGCTCTTTCTGTCACACATGTCACAGTTCTGGGCTCTGAACTTGTTTTTCCCATCCCAGTGAAAACAAGAGATATGTAAATCCCAGCCAGTTTTTCCCCTCCTGATCAGATAACTCTGCAGAGATGCAGATACCAAAAGTGCAGCAAGGGCTGAGCCTTGCAAACACGGAGAAATGTCCACAGAGTCGAGGCCTCTGCCTCACACGGCTTTTTGCATCACTGATGAGGACATGCTCAAGGTCACTTCACGCCAGACATTCCCATGCAGCACTTCTCTGGGTCTCTCAGGGTGTATTTATCTCGGTTTTTGAGTCCTAGCACCTCCAACTCCGATATATTTATCCTTGCAAAAAGTCCTCCGAGGGAAGGCAGTTGTGTTAATCACCACTGTACAGATTGGGAGTTGCTGGATAAAAGGCTAAATTAATTTCTTGGGACATTTGTGGCTGTGCTGGTCTGCCAGGCACCAAATTAGCATCAGGCCCATGTTGGTCTCTGGGCCATTATGGCCACTGATTGTAATCACAGCGAGGGGAGCTGCCTTCTCCTGAGCTCAGCACAGCCCAGGAAAATCAATGGCAGAGGGGAACACATTGAACTTGTAGCAGGAGCTGATTAAAAGAAAACTATTTATTCACAAAAAACCACAGCTACTCTTGGAGTTCACTGCCTTAACTCTTTGTGAACCACACGCTCAGCAGCAAGGGGCTCTTCAGACAGACAGACAGGCACTGGCACAGAGGTAGGGATGGCTCTGGCCACGGATGGGGCTGGAATTCTCTCCACATTCCAGCCTGGGGATGGGGAAAGCAGTGAACCTGGAAAAGGAACAAACTCACCCTAAACTTCCCAAGCAGCACTATAGAAAACCAGCTACTACACTGTAAAGGGAAAATAAGCAGGGAGATTATATTTCTTTATTTACCCTCTAAGAACAGTTCGCCAAAGCAGTGACAAGTTGGTTCAAAGATGGATTGAATAAAAAGTGACTATTCCAGCCTGAAGGATGTTGTCTGCTTGGCACCAAGGAGAGCCTGGGAGCTGATCAGGCCTGACTTTGGGACTCTGAGCCTTCATGGGAGAGGCAGAGAGAAACAGGACAGGTCTTCCCCTGCCACATCCTGCTTTTAGGACAGGATCAAGCCCCCTTGGACAAAGCTGATCCCAATTTTTGGCTCCAATGGCAAAGTAAACAACACCCATTCTCTGTAGCCTGGCAAAGAAAAGTGTGTTAGCCATGGGCTGGCAGATAAAACTCACACCAATGATGAGAATTAATTGTTGTAACACTTTGCCAAAGGATGGGGCAGAGTTTGTGCTCCAAGACAGTTTTCAAATGATGAGAGGACTTTCTCCTCCTAAAAAAAAAATATATATATATATACATATATATATGAGGGGGATGGGGCAGGGTGTGTGATATATTCCAACTCAAGGCACATCCACCCAGGGCAGCCATGCCAGATGCTCAGGCTGGTGGTCAGTGGTTCCATAAAGCCCAGGTGCCCTCCCAGCCCTGGAAGGATTCACTGCCATAAAACCTCTCTACAAATCACCAGAGCATGGGAACAGGGTCCTGGCAGCATCCCCGTGGCAGCAGTTGCCCAGAGCATCTCCAGGTCACGCTGTTTTTGTGCAGCTCCCGAGCTCCAAAAACTGTTAAACCAGACTGTGGGAAGGGGCTGTCCAGGGGGGAAAGCTTCTGACATCCAGATTTTGGCCTGAGACTGGACACTCACCAAGGCAAGCCAGAGGTGCCCCACTGACCCTGGGAGAAGGGAAAGGCTGGGCCAGGGAGCCCAGAAGGGGCCTGTGGCAGCCCTGGTGTGTCTGTGGCAAGAAAAACCTGATTTCTGTACGAGTGGCTGGGGTTAATGTTCAGCCAGCAGCATTCTGTGACAGCTTAACTTTAGGCTTAGCCCAGAAACACGATAAGATCCTGGCAGGCACCTTCTCTCTGCTCCTCAACCACAAAAAACACCTTCAGAAATGGATGGAGCCTGGGTCTACCTGGTGACAGGAGGATGTGGGTTTGTGGGGGAGAGCATCGTAGAGCTCCTGGCTCAACAAGACTACATCAAAGAAGTCAGAGTTTTTGATTCAGCAGCGAGAGAAGAAGCGGAAAAACTCAGCACAGGTAAGAAAAGGGCATCAGTGTCTATTTAGTGACCATAACCCTCCCTCTCGTGGCAGCTGGGGTGATGCTGGAGATGCCACAGTTACAGGAATGGGGCAGGAGCCTGGATTGACAGACTGAGGGAACAGAAACTCCCAGCTCTGGAGTTTTTCAGCATAGGGCCAAATCAAAGGAAAAAGATCCCTAGGGATGGATCACCCAGGAATTGTCTCCCAGGGAGGCTCCAAGTCCCCGGGGAGGGATCAGTTGTGAGGAGCCACGTGCCCAGGGAATACGTGACACAGGAACGTGGCTGCCCAGCAGCTTCTGCTCAACCAGTGTGGCACAAAGGAGCTAAAACAACCTCCTCCTGAACCGCTCCAAGCAGCTGCTGGTTCGGAGAAAAAGAACTAAAAACCCTGACAGCAACAGAATCAAACTCAGCACCAACTGCAGGCATTGTGAAATAAATTATGGAAATAACTGAGAGAAACCTATAGCAGCCTTAAGAAAGGAAGAGGTGAGTCTCAGTAAATGCTCTCAGAGATACTGAATTAATCCATTTGATCATATTCTGAGAGCTGCCTTCATGCAGGGTTGAGCACAGTGAGATATGTTGGGGGAAAACAACCAGTTTTCCTGGATTCAGGAATACCCATGCAGAACAAGCAGCTCAGGGTGCTGTGCTCAGCTAAAGCTGGGCTGGGCCCCCTCTCTGAGTGCCCAAACCTTCAGCCTGCTGTGAGAGAGGCAAAAAATGCTGAGGGAGATCCTGGTGGGAGATAGGGACAGAAAGGAGATGCACCTACAGCAAGTCAGGACTCCCAGGGAAATATCACTATCACAAACCCTCCCTGGCACACGAACTCAGCAGACTGGTTTCCCCGGATTTCAGGAAGCCAATTACCTTAAAAGCACCCATGATTGAAGAAAAAGCTGTTTAAACCTTAGGGACGTGCCAAAACCTATGCTCCAGGAGAGTCTGTGGCCTGACACCCCGGCAAACCACAGGGAACGAGGCAGGAGCAGCCTGAGGGGCCGCCCCAGCCCATCCCTCTGCCCCAAGGCAGAGTCAGCTCCACCACAACCTTCCCCAGAGATGTTTGTTCTGTCCCCAGGCCACCTCAGGCAGCCCGTTTATTTCTGCCCCACCAGGTGGTGGGTACAGTCTGGGTCCTTGGTTTCCCATCTCAACTTACAGGTAGAAGAGGTATTACAGCATTACTATATTTTTATTTTTTTTTACAACAATCTTCACCATCTGAAAACCACATCCTTCCACTCCGTACTGGTTTCTGCTTCAGGCTAAACCAGCTCTCACACACTCCTTCCTCCTCCTCTGCTCCATCCAGCCCTGCAGGGCACTGGCATTGTTCCTGTCTGGAAGAGGGGCATTGAGTTTTGGGCTGTGGCCTCCCCCCTGCTGTAAAAAGCTGATGGATTTGTCTCTCCCCCTCTGCAATTTATCCTCCTGTTTTACCTGTCACAATTGTGCCTTTTTCAGTTGCCAGGAGGCAACATCTCCTGAGCTGCCCTGGCCCAATTTAATTCCTTCATGAAGAGCAGCTTCCTCTTCCCTGCTAAACCCAACGACTTCTCTTTGTTCCTATCAAATTTCACCTTCTGTTTTTCCCCCAGACTCAGTTGCATTCAGCTCATGCTCAAATCCTCCAGCGTGGTCCCTCCCAGTCTGATGTTATCTGCTGATTTAATGAACAAATCCACCAGATTCTCGATGAAAACAATAAAAAAGACTCAAATACAGCAATAAGCTCTGGAGAGCCCCAGGGCAGCCACCTACCACAGCTGGCAATTCCCTGGGAACTGTAATTCCGCCAGCTTTGTGCTCTCCTTAATGGGGCTTATTTAGCTCATGTTTTACTGACTCCTTGCGAAAATGACGCTGAGTTTCCAAAGCCCTTCGAAAATCAAGATAGATGACATCAACCTGTTCCACAATATCCCTACAGCCTGCTACCTTGTCAGGGGAACAAAGGAGGTTTATCTGGCTTGATTTGTTCTTGACAAATCCATGTCAGCTGCTCCTGTTCTCCCCATTACCCCACAGGTGCTCACACACGTGTGGTTTAAGTGGGAGTTCCTGAATTTCCTGGGGTTGAAACCAAAATCTTCTGTAATTTCCTGCGTCTTCTTTACCTCCTTGCTAAGCACAAGTGTTTCATTTGCTCTGCTGAAGCCTCCCAGTGCCTTCAGACGTTCTCCAGGGTAGCTGATAAGGCACTAAAGCTGCAGTGACATCCTTCCCCTCCTCAGGAGCTCTGGGTTGAGCTCATCAGACCCTGTCCTTTTGAAAATTCCTCCTGATTTCCCTACACCAGCTGCCTTAAGACAGGTGGTGTGAAAAAGACTATTTAACCCTTCAATCTGAGGGGCTCCAGGCTGTCCTAAACCACAGAGTAGCAGAAAAATTCCCCCCAGAGTCTTCTGGAGCCCGGCTGTACCCCTCAGCAGGAGCATCCTCCTCTGGTCCTCCAGGTGAGGGTTTTACCTCTGCCGTGGGGACAATGCCTTCTTTTTACCCTCTGTTCTCCCTGAATCAACTCTGCTTTACTATTAATTTAATGTTAATACTCAATGTTAGTTACTATCAAAGCTCCTCAGAGTAAGTCCACCAAATCTCGGCTGTTTTAATTAAGAAAGCAGCCTGGCCCTGTTGTAAAATTTCTGTCTCCTCCTCCTCCACGCCAGGCTGCTCAGAAAATGCTCAGCCACCTGATCTTGGGTCTGTCTTGGATTCTGTCCCCCTTTTAAACCATGAGGAATAATCCTCTTACACCTTTCCCTGTTGGATTTTTGAAGGTTTCCACATCATAACACCCCCACAGGTGGAGCCACAGACCCTTCCCTGAGCTACTCATTTTTGGGATCCTTCGGCAATTCTTACCCTGGTCCCGGGGTGTGTGGGGCTCTCCAGGCAGCTGCCAGCCCAGGGCAGAGGAGATGTGTCCTTCCCAAAGCTTATTGCAAACCCCTGAGGAGTAGGGGCTCCTAATCCCAGCTTCTTGCTGCCCTATTTCCAACTATGGGAAAGGAAGAAGGCAAAAATCCTACTTAAATGTTACAACACTGTCTGAAAGCAAGAAAATTAATAGTAGGTGCCAAGAGTAGCCGTGGATGGAACAGCTACTCTGAGGAAGAAGGAGGAGGAAAAAGGGAATGGGGAAAAATCTCCTCTGAGGGGTTCAAAGGGAGGAATATCCAATGAAACTTTTTAAACCTATCACTTTATTTTCCAATTTAATTTATTTGCAATTTAAACAGAGCTCTGTGCATTGCCTCTTGAAATCTCCACATGTTATTCCCAGCAAGCCCTAAAAATTTTCTGTCTGAAGGAAAATGCCCAGCAGATCTTCCCTGCACCACAGGGGCTGGAGGTGTCCTGGGAGCAGCTGCAGCTCTGGACCAGGGGTGTCCTGCTCCCAGGATGCAGGTGGGGATTTGCACTGACAGATGCAGCTATTCTGGCCCACATTTGATGCAGAGCACTGCGCTGAATTAAACCAGATGCAAACCCGGAGTTCAGAAAAAAGGAATTTTGCCGCGGTGTGCCGGATTCAAACGGCGCAGTCACCATCAGTGTTTTGCCTTGCCCTGCAGAGAGGAAACTCCACGCCGGATCCTGGCTCTGCAGGAAGGTGAGGAGGCGGATTTGTACTCATTTTCCCCCTCTGCATCTCTGGTTCTGTTATTTTTCTGCAGCTACCGCTCGTGTGACGGTGATGAGCTGAGACACCCGCGACTCGGGTGGTGCTTCCCACGGCTGCTGTGGTGGAATACAGGGCCTTGGTGCCCTCTGGGGACATGAGAGCTGTCAGCACCGGGGCTGAGCCTGGAACGGGGCCCCAAAGCAGCCCTGAGCTCACACACACCTGGCAGTCACACCAGAGATCACCCACGCGGGTTTGGTGCTCCCTCGTCCTGGATCCCACGCGCCTCGGGATGGGAAAGGTGCCCAGGACCTTTCCTGCGGGGAAATTTCTCCCCTTGCCCCTCTGTCCTTGCTCAGGGCTGGCCACGCTGCTGCTCTGCCCTGCTCATCAAATCTGGGCTCAGGTTTTGCTCGGCTGCTCTGGTCCAGGGCACAGCTTCCCCTGACGGACTGAGGTTCAGGACGCACCTGTAATGGTGAAAACCAGTTTAGTGTGTGACAAGCACAACAACTAAAATTAACTCCTGTTCCATATAGCTCCTTGCTTTCCCAGGGATTTTGCCCTGTCTGCACCACAAGGCTGTGGCTGTTGAGCTGCACCCCTGGAAGGGAGTGATGCTGCTTTAATTAGCAGAGTGATGCTGGCTCATCAGTCAGAGCTCCCAGCTATGGTGGATCGACAGGCCACGTGGAACTGAGAGCTCCACAACCCTTTCCTCCTACCACCAAGAGCCAATTTCATGTTCGGTGCAAGATCTGCTTAACGAAAATTTGTTCATAAATCTGGGAAATAAGCACAGGCTATAAAAATAATGAAATCCCTATTACAGCAGCAATTCCAGTGGCACCTCAGGCTGTTAGCTACTAAAATAGTCGTTAACCAAAAGGAAGGAATTTTATTTTTTTTTTTTAATATGTATATGTCCAACTCAATTACTGCTTAGGGCTCCTACTATTTGCTGATATGTTCAAGGGTAACATTTAAATTCCAGCCTACTTTTCATTGCTGTAGTTGTTTTCAAAACCCAGTGCTTTTAAGAGCCTGCATTGTGCTCTCTGTGTACTGAGAATATTCAGGGCCTGAGGGTTCCTGCTGCCTTTCCGTGGCTTTGTGAGCTCTTCCCCTTCCCTGCTGCTGGGAGCTGTGTGCTACAGCACAGCAAGGTTGTGCAGAGAGCCCTGAACGCGGGGAAAATCCCTCCTCAGCAGCCCAGACCTCTTGCAGATGATGGTGACATTCCCAGAAAACCACACACGCAAGGAATTTCCAGTGTGACCCAGAGCGTTTTTGAGGAGCACAGTCTGGGGTGGCTCAACAGGAGCCTGTCCTGCATTTCTGCCTCCCCTTGGACGTGGACCTCCCTAAAATGAGGCTGCTGCCCTCACTAGGGCTCCTCAAAATCCTGAGCTGAGAGATTAGTCTGAAGTTCTCTATCAAAATCATAGCAAATAAAAGGCGAAAAATGGTATTTGATACCTGCTGTAGACTTCATGGGAAAAAATAGGGTGAGGAGAGGTCGAGTATATAATCCTGTAGCTGGCTCCTCTGCGCAGCTCAGGCCACAGAAATTCATCCAATTACTGCCTTAAGCCCAACAATTTGTGGCTAAATTGGACCATTCCTTTTCAAAAGACCTGTTGCCTCGAATTAAGGGTGCAAGTTAATGGGCTATCTATCATGGCTTTCAGCAAGCCATAACAATGCTGGGGAGGAGTGGTGTGGCTATGGTTAATTATAATTTCTGGCCAAAATTTATGTCTTCTGCTTTGATTCCCTCCTCCGTTTCAACCACTGGCTGCCGAATCCTGTTATAGTCTTGTTGACTAAATTGAAGAGTTCTCTTCTACTAGAATTATTTTTTCCATCTAGTCACTTAAAGACTTTTTAATCTGCTTTTTGTTAAGCTGAATGGATTTTAACTCAGCTGTTTCCAGTGATGTTTCTCACCAGGGGTTCTCAGTTAACTTTACATATTGTGATAGGCTCATGGAGAAGCATATTGATTCTTTTCCATTGGGATTTCGGATGGATTCACACACTCTGAGATGATCCTAAACTCAGGATTTCCTTGGTAATTTCAGATTATGCCCTTAATAGCAAAGAGAAGAGAAATCACAAGCCCTCCCACACAAGATCAGCAGACAGGCTCAGGGCAGAGCCTGCTTAGCCAGGTATAAATAATGTGGAGGGTTCTGGAAAACAACCCTGCTTCCTTTCAGATCTGCCTTATCAGATCTGAAGGCCCTCAGTCCTTGTCATTGAGGTTCTCACAGGATCAACTTGGAGCAAAATCACAATGAATGCAAAAACCACCCCTGGAAGAATCATAAATCATTTAAATCCACCAAAACACTCCAAAATGACCACACAAACCCACGCACAATGACCAACAAGATCAGCCAGAATAACCTTCCTTAAACCTAGGCACGTTTTGGATTTGTCTGGATTTCGTGTGGACTTGTGAACTGCCCTCATTATTTTATTTAAAGTTCTGCAGCTATCAGGAGTCTGAGGGGGTGGTTTCACCCTGTAGCACCCTGCAGAACTTCTACAGAACAATACATGCAACTAAAAATGATCCTTTAGCCAGAAGGCTGTGGCTCACCAACAATCTTCCCACAAATAAAAAAAAGATGGAAAACATGGAGCATTTCTCTGCCAAGCTCTCAGCTTCCCTTTGTTAGTGAAAGGAATAAGGGAGTGTCTTTACAAACAAACTGCTGGTAAAATGGGACCTGAGTCTGCTGGTAAGATAAGACCCATACTGAGAGATAGAAGAAACAACAGGAAGGATTTCCATAGGAATTCCACTGATTGACTTGCCCAAGTCTGTGGTAATAAACTACAGGAACAGAGACATAAGAAAAAGAAGAAAGGGGGGATGTATATTATGGGTATCTGCATTAGGCTTCCAGGAAGTCTGCACCTCTCGAGTACCTCAGCCAATGGGGAAAGAGAGAGGGAACCTGCANATCTGCATTAGGCTTCCAGGAAGTCTGCACCTCTCGAGTACCTCAGCCAATGGAGAAAGAGAGAGGGAACCTGCAGCCGGGAATTCGGATAAAAGAGGCTGCGTCCTCTATCAATCCGAGAGACCCCATGGGAAATGCCCATGGCCTCTCCCTTTATTCATTAATAAAGTTACAGGACTCCTCTGTTTCCTTTTTGGACATACACCTCTGGCGTTTGTGGATTAATTTTTCCTGACAGTTAGCAACTCTAAAGTCCATGTTAAGTCAGTGGCCAATGGCCATGGAGGTTCTGCCCCATGAGAGCTGTGAATGTGACTGCTGCTCACGTTACAAACCACCCCCTCCTGAGAAACTGCAGCCCTGACCTGGGGCTTCACGTATTTCCAGCCGTAAAAAGAGATGGATCTGTTCCAAGTCAGAAAAAGGCTGGGAATCTGTTTTGATTTGTACAACAGGAATCAAGGCAAGGTGGTCAGTGTTTGTTCTTTCTTTCCTGCCCCACAGGCACTGAAAATGTGATAAGGGCCTGCTGTGACCTGAGCATCCCATACCTGCTCTATGCAAGCTCCATCACTGCCATGGGACCCAACACCTCCTGTGAGCCCATGCTCAGGTGAGCAGCAGCAAATTTTCCTCCTTATTCTCTTTTCCCAGTAAAAGAACAATGAAACTGCAGCCAGACAGAGATTTGAGCTGTGGCTACCAAGGAGAAGATTTGTGCTCCCGTTCCTGTCTGTTCCTCTTCTCGTTTTTGAAAACCCTTCCTTTCTGCTCTTCCTGTCGAGGAGCCACAGCTCTTCCCAGCCTAAGCCTGGCCAGTGATACCACAGGGTGAGAGCTGTATGGCCCTGGATGTACAGCCCTGCTCCTCTGAGCCCTAAAATCAGTTTCAGATAAGGTTCCAGACTTTGGGATATGGCCAAATGACATCCTGCTGTCAGGTCAAAGCTTTTGCTCTCCCCTCACACTGAGCCAACCCAATGGGCAGGTGATGCTTTACTGTTATCCCACTGTTATCCTGCTCCCAGCTCCACAGGGAATTGCTGGCAAGCCTGGACCCAGCTCCTGCTGTCCAGTGTGGGCAAAACTCATGTAGCACTATCCCAGAAGAAAGTAATTTGGCCACGAAGTCTTAGGGGACAGCTGGATTGGTGTGAACCTGCCCTGCAGCACTCAGGTTTAGTCACATCGTTCTCTTACCTGCGTCTGACCTGTAAACTGGACCCTTCTATCCCTCAAAATCCCTTTTCCTGGCAGCGTGCTCATGGGGACTCTCTCCTGGGCTCCTGGATGTCACCACTTCAGGCCATTATGCCCACCCCTCTCCTCTGTTTGTGGCTCCCCTGAGATTGACCACAGACCCAGAAGCAGCAGCAGAGCTTTAGGAAACACTCTGGCAAAGGTGGGATTTGGATCAATACAAAGACAGCGGTCAGAAAAACAGTTTTGAGGGGTTTTTTTTGCTTATAGATCTTTGATCTCCAGAAGTGACTTTCACCGTCAGCTGACACTCCTGCTCAGGGCTCAGCATCAGGACACCTTTTGTATTCCTGGATTTATTTTATATTCCAGGACCTGCATGTCGAGAACAGGGCTGATATTTCTGAAGCACAGGGGCTGAAGTTTTACGTTGAATTTGGGGTCAGGCAGAGATGTCTGCAGTCTGATATGTACTCCTGGAAGGCTCCGTGCTGATTTCAAGCCTGGTTGTAGCCACACAAACTGCTCAGAGCCTGGAAATTTGTGTGCCGGGGAGCTGGCTCTGAGTCAAGTGGTTTCTCCACAGGCAGCCAGGCTGGACACAGCTGCCTTTGGTCTCTTGGCTCTAGAAATCTGAGCCCAGCTAGAAAAGACGTAACTTAAAATGACCTACAAGCCTAAATTTCATGCTCACAAGTAAGTCAAGGTATAACCCAGTTGTTTTGAAAAGTGTTTAAGCATTGAAATCTGTAGAATAAATGTCTGGCTTGTGACAAAAATCCATGAGAGCAACTCAATCCACTTGGGACCACGAGCACTAGAGACTGAGCCACTGCAAAGCTGTGGAATTTGGTCACTAGCATATCCAAATAATTCCTAAAAATGAATGTCAACACAGGCACACCCTGGTCAGTATTTTAGTCCTGCAACTTAAGAGAGAGATGTGAATAGTTCTCTTGAAAAAATCAGCCCCAGCTCTTGCCTGATCACAGTCGTTTGGCTTGTAATGGTGGCAGCAACAGGGGCAAGCAAATCCCACCCAGGCTGATGCTGATGGAGCTGTGAACAGCCTTCCTCACCTCAAATGCAAATAAAACCACACCTGGAGCCTTTCACTCATTTTGCAGAATGCACTCAGGTTCTCCCATTATCCTGGGAGGAAGCCTGGGAGAGCAGTCTTCGTTCTCCCATTATTTTGATTTCAAGCTAAGGGAATTACATAATGGGAGAAGTGTCAGCCCCCAGTCAAAACCCAGCCCAGCTGCCTCGACAGGGAGCTCAGGGATGCCTGGGAGCAGCACAGCATGGCTGTGAGAGCCGTGCACAGGTGATGCCTTTCCCCTTCCTCCTCTCCTCATCTCCCCATCCCCACCCGGTCTGTTCTGCCCTCTCCCCCAGATCATGACCCTGTTTTCCTTTTCCTCTGTCCCCCTTCTCCATCACCCGTCACAGAATTTATTCAACTCCCTTTTCCGTGCTCGGGAATTGGCACAGACAAAGCAGGAGGAGTCTCTGGCCAGGGTGATGGGTGCAGGGATAATGCTCACACCTCAGCATCCGACAATAATAGAAAATGCCTCTGTCAGTCTCAATCCCTGTGAGACAGGCACTGCTGAGATACCTTCTGACAATGCTGCTCCAGTCTGATTAGCGTTCACTTATCTGGGATCGTTTTGAAAAGCAAGAGCATTATGCTGAGCTCTTTGTTACTACCGAGCTTCAGAGGGGTGGGGGAAGGCACACACAGCAGAGCCCGGGAACAGCAGGCAGGTTTGTCCCTTTGTGAAGCTGCTGCTTTTTAAAAAGCTTTGCAGGGGAGGAAAAAAAAAGAAAAAGGAAAAATTTTGATTAAAAAAAAAGGGAGAGAGGAGAAAGCAATTAAAACTAGAACTTCTAGATAACCCCTCCGCTAATTGTCTTGGGCTTCTCCCGGGCTTGCAACAAACCTTGCACAATCAATCTTTTGTCTTGCTTGTTTTTTGGTTTGTCTCTTGCTCATCCCCCGTAAACACGGCGAGGGGAGGAGGGTTTTGCCATAGAAGCCCAGGGTTTGTGAGGAGGGTGCGTTTCTGATGCTCCTAATTTATTTTTGTCGCTGTAGCACAAGAAGAGCCTGATCTCAGCTGGGATATCTGACACACAACGTGCCAGCCTGCTGAGCAGGCAAGAGCCAGGCAGCAGCATCAGCCACGCTTTACACGGGCAGATCTGAGCACGGAAAAGAGAAAGCAACTCTCCCAATGTCAGACAGGGAGCCTGAGTCAGAGCTGGCTCTCCCTAAGCCCAGGGGCTGATAAAAACACCTCTGCTGCAGATGTGCTGTGTGAACTCCTCACAGGCCGCTGAACCCCTCCAGGAGATGAATCCGAGCATCATCTGCCCAAGGAGGCTGAGAATTCCTCGTTGCCCTGCATGGGGTACTCCATGCCAGGCAGAGCCTTGGGTTTGCCAGGGTGGGTTTCTCTGAGAGAGCAAAATATAGAGCAAATTAGTTTAAAAATGGGGAGAAAGTGTCCAGCAGCACACAGAGGGGCAGAGAGCTGGTCCACACTGCTCAGGGGAGCACAGGAGCAAGTGGACTCTCCTTCCCAGTGCTGTGAGCTGGGTTTCTTCACTCCGGAGCCCACTGGAGATGCTTCAGCAAATCCCACCAGGGCCTCAGGCTGATCCAAAACCGCTGGGACAAAGCTCTGACACCCTGTGGGGAATGGAGCTGCTTTCTGCTTTCTCCTTGGGATTATTCCAGGCCCTGTGAGGTCTGTTCCATGTCAGATCCCAAAGGCTTTCCCCTTGGGAGCTGCAGGGTGGGAGCCTGAGGGGCAAGTTTCCTCCCACAGTCACAACCCAGTGTCCCCTGCTTGTCCTTCCCCTCAAGGGCAATTTGTGATGGGAGATGAAGGAACAGCCCCAGCACAGCCCTGCTGGTTGCCAGGCTTCCAGGAGATCTCCAGCAGCTCCACCACATCCCCAGCAGATGCCTCCCAACTTTAATCAACTCTGTGAGAAAATGAAGTAGCAGTTTCTCCTTTTAGTTTATGGCTCATGAGAGGCTTTTCTCTGCCTCTAATGAAGAAATGAAGTAGGATTGCTCTCATTTTCCTGCCCTCCATCTTCTTGTGCTCTTTCCATCTCGTTCTGCTTCTGTGAGTTGCTTAAAAATGTAACTCCACTGCCTTCAAATTTTCCTGCTGGAATGTTATTTCGATCATGCTATTAGACAAAACTAAATCCAGCTCTCAGAAATGAAACCACTGCCCTCATGCAAACCTGCCCGTGAGCACCCTGAGCCACCAGGTATTCCTTTTTCCTCCCAAAGGGCAGCAAGGAGCTCAGTTTCCCACAGCTCCCAGCCCGCAGGAGTCCCTGGGGAGCCGGGAGTGCAGAGCAAACCGGGCTGGGACAGATGTGCCCGAGCCCCGTGCTCTGCCCCACAGCCACTCCCCATCTCCCACAATCAGTTCCAGGGGAAATGAGAGCACTGAATACACTGGGGAAGTGGAGCTGCCCTATGGGAAGACAAAAGCCATGGTGGAAATAATGGTGCTCGAAGTCAATGGGAAAAAGGTAAAAAATCCAGTGGTGGCACCCCTGGAATTGCAGCACAGGATGGGGGAAAGGAGGAAGATGGTTGGAAAGACCCCACAGCTCCTGTCCCAGGGTGTATCCATCCACAGCCTGGAATTGATGCATAAACCATTGTCCTAAGTCTCCCAAAGTCTGATATTCCCACAGCAGCAGGAAGCCGCCAGACTCTCCAGAGATCAAAGCGCTTCAGCTCCAGCAGGAGAGGGACTTTGGAAAGCTCTGTGCCAAATTAGGGCCGAAGGAACCAGGTTCATCTGGTTCATACTGAATAAAAGTATCATTTCCAGGCATGCCTGATGACTCAGGAATTGAAAATATTGGTGTACCCAGAGCCATCCCCCTCCGTAGGGTACGTGTTCTGCGTTTTACACTGTCAGTGCCGTCAGCAGCCAGGTGAGCTCTTCCAGACAATGAAGGAGAATGCAAAAATGAGACTTGGGCTCTAAATCACCGCCTGGAGCATCCCTCCCCCAGTCACTGTTTGAGGCCAGCCAGTTTGGCTGGCTTCCTCTGCTACCTGGTTTTGGTTATTGCAAATCCTCTTTTATACATCCCAACTGCAGAAGAGTTCATGCCATCAGCATCCCCCCAGCACCTCTCAGGGAGCACCACGGGGTGAAGCTGTGCTGTGGGGAAAAAAAAAAAATTAAAAAAATCAACTTAGGCACCTCCTTGTGTTTTTAGGGACCCAAAGCAGGCCCCAAGCATCCAGAGCACCTCTGTAAATGTTGACTCCTCTAGGCCAACATTCCCAGGCTCTGGGTTGATCTGGGAAGCCCAGTATCATCGTGGAACATTCCATCTCTGAATCCACCCCTCCCTGGTTTTATAGCTGAGCAATGGTGGCAAACTCAGGACCTGCATCCTCCATGCCAACACCATGTATGGGGAGAAGGCAGCGTTCTCCAGGAGCTGTTTGTGCTTGCCAGAGCCAGGAATGGGGCTCTGAACTACCTGGGACCGGAAAGCACGGAGTGAAATCACAGCTCTGGGGGTGAGTGAGGGCTGAGCTCTGCACGTGGGGTGCCACCAGCTTTAGTCACAGGGGGTTTTACACGTCAGCTGAGCCATAACCTCCCCAGACAGAGAGGTGAGCAGGGTGCAGGAGCACAAATGGGTTTGGAACTGCAGGACTTAGACCGGCTAAAAGATTTTTGAAGCCGTTTCTTATTATGACTGTTTTCCTGGGAAGGGCCTTTCTTTTTGCCTTTTGGTAAGTATTTCAGGGATATATGGCTGTGTTTGTAAAATGTTTTTGCCATGAAAAGATACTTCTTCATTAGAAGAAAAATCAAACTATCACTGCTTGTCAAATTCTTTACAGGGAAGGCTGTACCACGTGACCAGTTCTAGCAAGCACAAGAAATTACTCACAAAACCTACAGCAAGAGTTTGTTTTGGTGCCTTTCAGGGGGGTGTAAATCACCCCTAGATCATGCAGGCATTCAGCGATTCCTGTGCAGAACACTTCCATGTCTTTTTCCAAAAGTGCAGATAACAGTGTTTTGAAAATGCTGTTGGAGAAGAATCAGGCCTAGATAAATCAAGTGACTCCTTCAAAGGCTCACAGCAGAGCCAGGGATAAAACCCTGGAGCACTGCCTCCCATTCATCCTGCTCTCACCACAAAACACTGCCCTTTCGCTTCGCATGAGCCAGGATCCCAAAGCACATTAATTGTCCAGTTCAAAGGGGGGACCAAAGGTTTAAAGGCTCTTGGAGGTCTGGATTAACTACGCAGTCTCTCTGCAGCACAGCTGAGCACACGGTGAGTGCTTCCCTGCTCCCTGGCACTGGAGCTGGCAGATCCAATGCACACGTTTTGGGTAAGCAGGGAAATTCAGCTCCTCCTGAATGCCCGTTTCCCTGGTGCCTTGATGGGCTTACCTAAAACACAGGCTAGACAAAGTTAAGAGAATAAAAAGCAGTTATTTATTGAAGGGCCTTCAGGTGCATTCAGGGCAGACATAGCCAACTCAAGGGCTACACCCAAAATGGGTGACCAAGGGCTACACCCAAAATAGTTTTTCACACTTTGTAAGTTTTGTCCATTTGCATGTCGGGGNTACCTAAAACACAGGCTAGACAAAGTTAAGAGAATAAAAAGCAGTTATTTATTGAAGGGCCTTCAGGTGCATTCAGGGCAGGCACAGCCAACTCAAGGGCTACACCCAAAATGGGTGACCAAGGGCTACACCCAAAATAGTTTTTCACACTTTGTAAGTTTTGTCCATTTGCATGTCGGGGTTAATTCTCAAATTACAGCTCCAGGTAATAAAGTGAATTACTCCAAGTTTGCTCCCCCCAGTTCACTGATTTTACATATCTAGGGGCCTGAGACAGTGAGGTATCCTTGAATTTTGAGCTTAGAAAGGAATTGTTTTGTCTAAAAATGAGAGAACAGCAGCTCGGCACCTTGTATGGAGTCCAGAGCTTTACACTAAAGAATTACAGGATTACAGACACGTGAAAAATACAGAAGCTAAAACCCCAAGGCGTCGCTCTCCCTGTTATTTCCGCAGGGAACGCGGCATGGATGCCCGTCCGGGCAGCACGGAGCTCGCAGCTGCAGCCAGCCTTGCCAGCAGGACAGGTGTGTGACTGCTACCATGACACCACAAGGCTTTCCAGGGTTCCGTGGGCCGGCACCAGCTGCTGTCCATGCACACCCCTCGCTCAGGCTGGGCTCACACATCCCCTGCTGGAAGATGTGGCTGATGATTCGCCTGCACAGGACCATCAGGCTCATCCTGGCCCCTTTCTGGAGGCCACAGCCTTTCCTGAGCGTGCCCTTGCTGAACACCATCGTCACCAGCTTCTCCTTTGGTCTAGATAAAGATAAAGCCTGCAGGCATTTCGGGTACAAACCCCTCTTCACGTGGCAGGACAGCGGGCACAGGACTGTGCAGGGGCTGAGAGCAGCTGCAGGGAGCCTGGGCACCCCCCAGCTGCATGAAAAGAAGAACTAAGCAGCACTTCTGGGGTAAAAGAGATTGTTTATCACACCAGCAGTTTTCATCTGAGCTGCACAAAGCTTTGGAGGGAGCTTTGCAAGCACGGAAATGCCGGCACAGAAGCAGAGAAGGAGAAAAACTCACAGGCTGCCAGGCATAGCCTTGCCATGCCAAAATCTCAGCCGTTCTGTGTCCCGTGGGCAGCTGAAACCTTCCCTGCACACACCTGGGGCTTGCTGGCCTCCCTCAGTCCCATTCCCACTGAGGGGAACAAACAGAACAAGCTCAGGTGGGAGATGGTGCCCGGCAAAACCCTCCTGGGTAAAATCAGGGAACCAGTTCTGTTCCACAGCCTGGGGAGCCACGTGCTGGGACAACTGGTAGGGTGGCTGTGTCTGGCTCAGACCCTGAAGGGCTTTTCTGTGATAATTTTGGGGAGGACAAGGAAAACCCAGCAGGTTCTTGCTCTGTTTTAGGGTTTAATAAAAAGAAAATGGTAATTCACTTTTTCAGAACTGCCTTCTGCAAATGCTTCCTGTTATTCCTAACACATGGAAAATTATATCTATTTTGAAGTATTATTCCTATAACAGAAACCTCCGATCCTTTGTGCTAACAACGTGTAGGCTTTTACCTGTTAATTGTATGGATGGAGAACTGATGTCTACAAGCTTAAAGGTGGGATTCATGTAGTTTGTAACTCCAAATCTCTCACCTCAGAACTCTCCAGCAGCAAAGCAGAGCAGATTAAAGCCCATGTTCAGTTGCTGTGCTGGCAGAAAGCAACTCAAGTGAAGGCCTTGGGGGCTACATTTATGCTAAATAACGTTTGAACTGCAGGAGGAAGAGGTCATTGCAGCTCGTTCCGTGGCACTGGAGCTGCACAGCCCATCTGGGAGCAGCGTTTCACAGATGATGTTTTCCTCACACAGATGGGGTAGGCACTTCCAGGAGATTCACAACAAAACTGTGGTTTCTGTCAGTTTATCAGCTTCTCTGTTTTTAAGACTTGCAGAGAGGCTGGTAAATCTGCATTATGCACAATTGAGATTTCAGTTTTCACTTGAGCTTGGGGGAACGGGATATTTTTACAATACTGGATCAAATCTAAAATTAACTCTGTTGATATCACACTTCTGCGTTCTGTGAATCTGCACCCATCTCTCGAGTGTTCCTGGAGTAAGAGTGTGCACATGCACAAATAGAAGCTTATTTTAATTACAAGTGCCCTAATACCCCTGGAAAAAGCAAGTTTCAGCATGGCATCCTTGATAGAAATGATCAAAATTCTCTTCCTGTTAATCCTGGTAATTACCCAGGAAGGAAAGTGGAGCAATACAGTGAGAGCTGCCAAGTTAAATTTGCTGAAATTCGCACTCACAGGGAAATTCTTTTTCAAAATAAGCTTACAAATCAGTAATCAGTTGTTCTGGTAATTCATTACTGACTTCATATAACAAAAAATTTTGGCCCAAACTGTTATAATCTGCTCATAGAGAGTTTGAAAAGGTGAAGTGTGTAAGTTATCAGTTCGCTATTGGTTTTTCCCCTTCCTACGCTGGGGTGGGATGGTTAAGGAAGGGAGTAATAAGATTTCTGATTTTTCTATATTCACTAAAAGTCCCTTTGCAGATTTTTGCCATTATCCAAACAGTAGCTGACAACATTTTAATAATTTGACAAAGAAATACAACCTCAGCTCCTCAGAGCACAGCCAGTGCATCTCCACACGCATCAGCATTGGTCTCAACAGGTTTTGGTGCTTAAAAAATTATGGATTTATCCTGCCAAAAAAGAGCCACTGGGTGGAGCTGCGAGGCTGGGAACAGCTCCCTCCTCGTGGGAGCCTCGCTGGGATTCAGCTGCGTTCTGCAAGGACTGAAATGCCTGCCCAGGCAGCGAGGCTGAAGGATCTCCTCAGTCCGTGGCACTGGGAATTCTGGCCTTCCCTCCTCTGGCTGGAAGCAGTCACCATTTTATCTGCGTGTAGCCCTGTAATCAAAGAGACTGAGGAAATTTTATTTTTCCACTCAGAGCTCACTGGAAAAGAATAAAAGTTTGCGTTCTATTTTTTAAAATAGAATGAAATTTGGCGCTCTGACCTCTGAGAGCCCTTGCACAAGTACAACAGGCTGATGCCTTCAGTCCCAGTCCCTCAGGAATTCCTTTGTGGGATTTGGAGCTGCTGCAGATATCAGATGGGAGAGTTGTCAAGCCCCAGTACTATCCCAGAGATTAATGCCTTACAAGCTTGCCTGCTTTCATAAACCTTGCTGGGAACCTCATCATGCTTTTGTTCCTGTCCTGCTCATCATCACCTGTGATTCTGATGCTTATCAGGCTGCAGATGACATGCAGGATAAGCAGCAGGGATTTTCAAAGGTGGTTAAGTGCAGGATCTTTCAAAAGTATCTGAATAAGCTGGCTGCTCAGCTTTGTTAATACCTACTCACCTCTCAGGCTTTGACAAAAGCAACCAGAGGATTCCCTTTCCCTGGTCATGGTAGAAATAGGGGGAAAAGTTAGACAGCAAAGCCTCTGTACTATTTTCCAAAAAGATGAGTAAGCTTCCTTTGGCTGCCCTGCCTTTTGGCTCCTCCGAGCTAATGCTGCTGCAGACTTCCTGTTAGATCCTTGATTTTATCAGATTATAACTTGTTTTCCCCTGGCAATGCTTTAATTCTTTCTACTGCATTGGGTTGTCATTGGCTTTTCTTTTCAGGGTCTCAGCCCTATTATGTAACAGCAGCAGCGAAAAAAGAGAAAAGAAAAAAATATTTCAGGTCTGTTTCTACTTCTGGAGAGGAGCCTTTGTGCACAATTACTCATCCAAGAGATTCAGCAGGTATAACTGCTTCCCCCAGGGGCTCCATTATATAATTGGATTTCAGCCATACAAATTAAATCCTATCTTACCCCTTAGTTAAGCCAGGCAGTAAGTATTTAATGCTAATATCCCTGACAACTATTGCAGGGAGAAGCAGAGCTGATGCACAGAGGAGACAGATGCAGGCAATCTCTGCTGCAGGAGCAGCGAGGATGAGCAAGGAGTGGCACCTGCTTGTATTTCCAGCATGGCTAAACTTCCCCAGGACTGGCCATGGCTCACCTGGAGTCGCTGTGTGAGCTGGAAAAAGGTTCTCCCGTGGTTTTCCAAGCTCCAGGAGTATTCCTGGGCTCACAGGGAGCGCTCACCCCCCAACACACACACTTCAAAGAGCCGCGTGCCTAACCCTGTTTGGGTTTCTCTGGAAGTCTCTGCTCTTGTGCAACGTCTGAAGGAAGCAAATTTAGCAATATTAAAACTCAAGCCAAACCCTAAACCAAGCAAAGAATCCCCAAATTAAAAAGAAAATCTCGACTGAGTTACTCATTCATCTGCATTTTCTGCCACGTTCGGCCTTCTCCCGGCGTGTTCCTGTGAGACAAAGCCCTGTGGGCAGAGCCCATCTCTTTTGGTGTCTGGTACATCAGTCACAGAGTCAGGGCATGGTAATAAGGGAAAATAGATTCATGGTAGGAGTTAAACCAGTCAGTCTGGTCCTGTAATTGGAACATAATCTCATATTGACAGTGTTTAACTCAGGATGCGCAGGGAGCAGATGGCAGCAGGCCAGGCCCCCGGCGGCCTGCAAGGGTTGGGAAGATATTTTCCAAGTCCAGCTCCTGAACCTCATTCCAATGTCGGAAGTTTTGCTTCCCCGAGAGGGCCTTGAGCCTCTCGGTAATCCTGGTTAAAGCCCCGCGTGCTGCTCTGCCCTGGGAGCCCTGGGCGAGGCTGGAAACGCACGCAGAGCGCGAAGGCTCCGAGATCCGCTGCTCCAAACGCTCCAAAGCCCTCCGGACCCGCGCCGGGCAGGAACCCGCCTGTGACCCCGGCACAGACCCACGGGAGCGGGGACACCCGCCAGTGTCACCTTCCTGCTGCTTTCGCCCCCTCTGGAAGCACCGCGGGCTCCTCAGAACGCTCCGGCAGCAGCGAGCGATTCCTTTCCCCCAGCCCAAAACGCAGCGTTGGAGCAGGAGAAAGGAGGGGAAGCACATTTATCCCAAGACTCATCCCATGGCGGAGTGAAAGAGTCAAAGTGCACACGCAGATTCTGCTTTTCGAGGGTGTGGGAGAAGAATACCAAGCTTCTTATGGCTGCTACAGGAAGTTTAAATTGATTTTTCTCCATTTCAGCAATTAATTCCCATTAATCAACTTACTGTACAATGCTGCACAATAATTCACAAGTTTTATGTATTATATGCATAAAATTGCACATATATTTTTATGTGATTTTCATTTAATTGAATTCCAAGGAGATTTATCTGCTGGGTTATTAATAAATCTTAATATGGCCTGTAACACTCAATTGATATTTAATTAACCTGCAATAACTGCCTTGTAAAATGTAAATTAAATGCTTTATTTTTTCCAGCCATATAACGTTAAATCAAATCCTTCGTTCTACCAGCAAAGCAAAAAGAAGTGGGGTAAAAAACAACATTTCAGGCAACCAAACATTACACCTGAAATGATTTGATGTTTAAAGAGGTCCAAACCAGAAATTAGACCCATGCTCTGTAATCAGTTCTTCTCTCGAGGAAGTACTTTTCCACTCTCCCCACTTTTAAAGATCACAGAATTTGGGTGGATTTAGATGAAACAACAAAGTCTCAGGAGGCTTGAAGAAAAGCAAGCGGCGCCCATTACTAGTAATAAGGTTGCAAATTCCCATAAGTATTGTGGTGTTTGGCATTTTTCTGAAAGTCTTGGCTCCTACAGTCACATTATTAAATGAGAATGTCAATTTTCATTTAAAAATTAAAAAAAAAAAAAAAGGAAATATGGAAGATGTTAAAGCCCTTTGATAGGGGAAGTTTGCAAACCTGAATGTCAAAGGCATGAGAACTAAGAGACAAAAATACATAAAATTTGATCCTTATCTTTAAAAGTATCAGAACTTTTCGAGACTGAGATGTTTGAAAACTGGGAGGTGGCAACAAATGATCAAAACAGCCTTTGCAAGAAAAGATGAGAACAATCCAAATTATATTTTAAGATCAAACCCTTCTCCTCCCCCTCCCCTGGCAATTTACATAGATCTACATTAAATACTGCAAACTGCAAAAACAACTGGTTCTGATTTCCAAACCAGGAGAGCTGGCTGCCTTTGCAGGGTGATTTGAAAACTTCAGGAGAGTATGACTGTCCAAAATTGATAAGTCTATAAAGTTTTAGTGCCACAGCACCTAAACTTAGTATATCTTTCTTTTTAATGCATGGAGGGGCCATTCTGTCTCACAATATTTTATTAAACAGGGTATTTTCACCAAAGGACAGTAACCCTCACTGTCTGTAATCTGTCTGCATTAGATCCCTTTAAAAGGTATTAAATGAAAATCAAATGTTAAATGTACCACGGATTTTAAAGGTGTCACGGCGTGGAAGAATAAAAATGAAGAGAATGGATTCTGACTGGCAATGAATGAACAGAAATAAATGGGATGGGAAGCCTGTCCCCACTCACTGCTCACCCTCCCACCCCTCATCCTCCTCCTCCTGCAGCCCCCAGCCCAGGGCCGGAGTTCCACAGGGAGCGGCCAGGCTAGGGGAGCTCCCGGGTGATCCCAGTCCCGGTGGCAGCGGGAGGGGATGGATCCTGCATCCCACAGCCCCCAGGGGCTCCCAGGTCCGGCTCTGCTGAGCAGCCCCAGCTGTGTCCCTGTCCCACTGCTGCCTCGCCACAGCAGCATCTGGAGCAGGAGCCAGCACATCCCGGTGGCCTCATGGCCCAGGAATTGACTGGGATTGTGCAGATTTGGGCTTAATCCCCAGCTCCAGTGTGGAGTCACTGGGTAATTTACTGCTGGTTTCTTCCTCTCTCCCTCTCTCTGCATTTTATGATTTTGGCAATTGATCAGGAGTAGCCTTTTTTTCCTTTTACCTTTCATCCTTCTAAAGGAGGAGAATGTATCCCACAAACGTGGTGTGTGAGATCTGCTGTCAGCTTGTGGACCACTGCCCCTTCCCGCATATTTGTGTTTTACTCCACTGGATAGACAAGGACATGGAAGGGATTTTTTCCCCCTTAAAGTGGGTTTCTAACTGAGAACCCAGCACTCATTAAGGCCTGGCCATGAGTGACAGTTCACATTTTGCTGGGCAGCACTTCTGATCAGGCAGTCACCTGGGAGCTGCACTGGGAACAGCCACAGGAGCCCCATCCGCTCACAGGCTGCTCCCGACGGTGCTGCTGGGAATGAAATCACGACGTGAGCAGCAAATGGAATGGGGCACAGCGTGTTTAGGGCTTGAGACCTGCGAACCTGCCCACAGAGGTTTTACCTCAGGGTTTTTGTGAGCCCAGTGCAGGAGTGCTGGGCCCCCTGTGAACATCCTGGTTTTTGGGGATGTAGGAGCAGACCCTCCATCACCTGAATTGCTTCCCTGCTCTGCCCTCTAGACAACAACCCACATGGCTGCCCCACAGTCACACCCATGCCTAGTCCTAGTCCTAAAACCCTTTCTGACCACACTACCCTCATCTTAAATCCCAGCTCTGACCTCTTTCCCTTGGAGAAGCACAGCAGGCTAAGTATTGCTGACATTTCCACGATGCTCAATGTCACCTTTTGTCCAGGACTCTCACAGCAACAGCCTCGCTGAGAACAGAGGGAATCCCCCTGACAGCAAACCTGTTACACAGCTGGTGACCGAGGAGCAAAGGATCTGCAGTCCTGCTGCTGCTGATCCCACTGGGAGCAATCCCAGTTACTGACACGGAGACAGGGACTGACTATGGGGGATCCCTAACAGGAGACAGCACTTGTGAGCTCTGCCTTTCTCAAATTCCCACCGGGAAATGAGCAACAGAGCAAGAACTAGCCCCACCAGACACATCTAAACCAGCCCATCTCAGCACTGGGCACCTTAACTCACACATCCAAATGATTTGTGGTTCCACACAAAGCTCTCCCACTCTGGGTGGTGCTGCTGCATTGTGGACCTAAATCCATCCTCATGCCCTGCACTGGGACAAGAACCGGGGCTTTGACACCAAAGAGAACGAGGTGCCTGATTTCTGTTCCATTTCAAAGGGATTTAGAAGCTCTGCTCCCTCTCAGAAACCTGCCCAGCCTCCCTCAGAGGCTGTGCACAGGCTTGACATGACACCAGATAATGTTTGTGGGCTCTGGCATAACTGGGGATTACTGCTCTGAAAAGGAGGACTTGCTGAAGTGGCTGTGGTTTAAGGAAGGATTTGAAAGGGGAGAGGAGCACAGAGGGAAGCTGTTCTAGACACTAAGTCACATAAGAGAAGGCTTAAAAACTGAGAGCAGGAGGAAATGAAGGGATCTGAAAAGGAAGGGATTTGGGATAAATGAGTGGAGGAGGAGGAGAAACGTCAGCTAGCAGTGAGATTACATGGGGCAACGTGTGAGCTCCTTCAGCTCTTCTTCTTGGGGTGACTGGAGTGATGGGAAAGGAGAGATGCACCCATGAGCTCTGGGCTGGCTGCAGGAGGAAAACGGGCAACCCCACACTCATGGTGGGAATGGAGGGAATTTGGTGAAATGACAACAGGGCTTGCTCAGATCAGAGAGTGACTGATGGTGGGAACTTGTTACAGGCAGCTCCAGCTGAAACCGGGACCAAAGTACGGCCAGAGGGTTTCCAAGCACCATGGCACAGGGCAGGAGAGGCAGGAGGAGCAGGAAGCTGAGAGATGCTGGTGGAGGGTAATGGTGTAATGTTAACTCACCAGGCTGAATTAAACAGGGCTGGCTCTCTTCACGGATTTTCCTGCACCAGTTTGCACTGGTTATCACAGATAAGCCCCATTAATGCAACTCTCTTATGATGTTGGGAAACCTCAATAATGGAAATTAACTGCTGTGCATGGACAGATGAATGGGAGTTACACAAGTGCTGCCCTATTTCTGAGAAGCACAGCAATGTTGAGTGGGTGCAGCCACATTTAATAGCTGTTATCAAAACCAAGGAAAGGACTTCCATTCAAGAGGTAACCAGGAGAAAAGCGAGGACTCGGGAGCGTTGCACAACCACAGCAGCTCTGGACTCACACCAACAGCAGTAACTCCGGTGCTGGAACAATGCACCGGCTTTAGTGCTTTGACACGTGGCCAAGGGCCTTACAACATACCTCAAAACAGTTAATGCAAATCCATATTACCAGGCCTGTGAATGGCCTGTCATTGCCTGTCTGCAGATCAGTTTTGTGCCAGTAAGCTCTAGATTTCCTCCATCAGTTATCCTTAGCTGACATTCCTAGCGCTGCTGGGATTCCGAAAGGTCCTAAAATCTAAAGGACCAGCTTCCTCTTTACCCATTGAATCATCATTCCCCCATTTTTGGCCTCAGTTTCCTTTTCCATTTAATGGGGACAATGTCTTGCACCTTCCCTGTGGCCATGGGACATTTGTGTCCCACTGTTTTCAGAGCTGAATATCTCAAGCAGATGTTATTTTGAATTTCTTATTGTCTCAATTTAGGTTCTAAACCAATTCTTACAATCTTTCACACACATGACAAAATGATCAAAAGCCATTTGCAGCTGCTTTTAAATGTGCACCAGACTCTACTGAAACCTGGTGTTTCTGCCCCATTTGCAGAGGACTTGGCAGGGAGGACAGGAGAAAAACTGCATTTCCCTTGTCTCTGCTCCCTTGTCTGCTAACGCGAAACCTAAAATACTCCCCTCCATTTTGGATCAATGTCACATAACCTCATTTCCTCAGCTTAAGAAAAAGCCTTAGATTTTATATGTTGCACTAAAATATGTCAGCACTGCTCAGTTAATAAACAGTGCTAAATCAAAAGCAGGCCCCAGTTCGTAGATCATGTGAGCAATGTCAAACACGGGGAGTGATACCACAGCAGAGATGTAATGGACAGGCTCCTTAGCCCGGGTTTATGGCTGTGAAAGAGAAAAACCTGGTGTTCAGTCACTTCTCATTCACCAGAGGCTGTCACGCAATCTCTCACAGCTTTTTGGGTTGTGTTTATTTTTCCTGGGGTTCCCAAGGGCTCTCCCTTCTGATTCCCCTGCAAAGCCCCCTCTGTGGCTGCCCAAAGGACCAACCCCTGACTTACAGCCAGCACTTGAAGCTTTTACTGCACGCTAGAGCAGATCCTTACCTGATAAATCAGAATATCCCCCATCCATTTACACGCCCAGAGGAAACAGTTTTCACAATCCCGAGGAACAAGGGCTTGATTTTCTTCTCCATGTTGGCTTTCTCTGCATGGTGACTGTTAAAGCCAAGAAACTTCTCTCCCTCTCACTTGTCAGCAGGACATCCCAGCAGCTTTCAGGGCTGGGATTCAGCACCTGTGGCCACCCTGGACTGGCAGCACCACTCCCTGCCACAGCCAGGCCCCACTGCAGCTCACAGGGGGCTTCTGGTGAAATTAAAGAATGAGTCCCATCAAACTGCCCTTGTTAGTGCCACCTCCCCAACAGCATCCTGAATTTGGGGGGAAAACAACGAAGAACATGTCTGAGAGGCTGTCACACGTGGCCATTCATTATTCCCATGTTTGTGAAGACCACCATGAGCAGACCCACAGGGACCCCATTTCCTGCCCCTCACACCTGAAATATGACCAATTACTGTGTGCCTCTGGAGATTAATCATGAAAACGCTCCTTTCTCCCTCACTGCTGGAAAGAAAATGTTTTTGGAAAGCTGTTCCTGTCATTTGATACTGTCCAGTTTTTCCACTGAGAAAAGCCAAATGTGAAACCTGCAGGCTGGTTCAGTTTTTCCCTTGGCAATACCCAGCAAAAAGCTGCTCAGTGTATCCGTACACCTCCTCCTGCTGCTCCTGAAAACCACCATGGATGAGCACAGGGGTGCCAGGACGCAGCCAGGGCCAGGCACAGTCCAAGGCCACCTGGGTATCATTCCCAGGGCGATACCTGAGGCAGAAATCTCACACAAGTGTTGACCCAGCTATAAATCAGTGTTTCAGCAGGGAACATCCCACCTCTGGAACTGCATTCAGCAGTGCAAGAACTCATCCCTGCCATTCACAACTTTAAAAACAGCCACCTAAAAGTTAGTTTGAGTTCCAACTTTCTTCTGTAGTGAATGGAGAGGGAAACTGGCACCTCTGGAGGGCCATTCATCCCTTCCCAAGATATCTGTCTGAGACAGGGAGGGTGGATTGATGCTGGAGGTGCCAGTGCCTTTCGACAGGGACTATAAAAGGAGCCTTGATGATTATCTGGGACTTTTAGGCAGAGTCAGTTAAGGTGAATCTTTGTTGGACTGAAATCAGTGGTGGTTCTGCATTTGCCTTCAGTGGGGCCGGGTTTTCACCACGGCGATCTGAACAGATTAGAAAAGAAAAACAGAACAGGGAAACACATCTATAAGGGGATGAAATATTTATTTCCCCTGATTCTCAGAGAGCAATTAAGATATAAAGAGATTAGGGGAACTCTTCGCAGTCACTGAGTGGGCTTGTATTGAAGAAGAAAGGAGGCTTTGGAGCCTGCAAGCACAACTTGAGCTCTCAGCTGCCCTGCCTTCCTCCCAGGAACAGCATCATGCAAATGTGAGGAGGAAGGAATCGCGGCAGACATGCCATCTGGGAGGATGATGGACAACAAGCTGACTAGGAATAAATAGCAAAATATAATAAATTCCAAACCATGCCAACAGCAACTGTTGTGCTATGAATTAACAGTGCTATTAAATGTTTACGCACACACTTCTGTCAGCACCTGTCAGCATTTATGCAATACATACGTTGGCAAATCTGTATTACGTTATTTCTTGCAACTGATCTGCATTAATACTGCCCGTGCACATGTTCAAGCAAATTGCTACACTTCTTCTTGACCTATCCATGTGCAAAAGGTGCAGCAGTTCACAGGATTTTATGCCTATGCAGCAAATTCGAGGTTTATGTGCCAGGCAGCAGAGCCAGGCTGGGGGATAGAGGGCAGCAAAGGAAAGAGAAAGAGGAGCAGGGAAGAACAGGGACCTGGGAAGCCCTCGGCCAGGGAACGAGGATGCCTGAGGAGATGATGGTGGGCTCAGGGCAAGGCTGGGTTCACCCCAAAGCAGGCCAGAGAAGGCGAGTCACACCATAAGCCTCCCTGAGCGGGAAGAAAAGAACAGAAGGTGGGGGGGAGCCCCAAAATCCAGCCCTGAGCTGCAGCCCCGATAGCAAACACACTGGGCCAGGATTTCTGCTAAACTCCTGCTGCAGAGAGCAGTGATGCTGTAGCTGGTGGGATGGAGCACAGAGCTCCCTGTGCCCCGACACTGCATTTAACTTTCCCCCTCTGATTCCTTCTTTTTGCTCTCCCCTCCCTTCCCACAGCTCCGGGCGCAGTAGCTGGGGTGGAGGAGAGAAAAATGTATAATTAAGGGAGTTGCCACTTGCTAAAGCTGGAGTAAAAGAGAGGGTTTGTGGTGACAGGGCTAAATCTGGGACCCAGCAGGGGTTGCTAATGATGAGAGCTGTGGTTGCTGTGCCACCCAGGCAGGAGCAGAGGCAGGAAAAGCTGCAAAAGGAGTTTTTGTGCCCCACCTCTGCTCCGTGCGAGCGGATTCCAGAGGCTCAGGGACACGGGATGTTCCCAGGGGTTTGGGACAGCCCAGCAGACGCAGGCAGGGTGGTGGGAATGGAAGCAAGGTCAGACCTGATGCTTTACCAGATTTAACCTGAGCACAGGGCTCAGGCCAGGGAACACTGGCTCTGGTTCTGGAGCTGGTGCTGCAGAGCAGGACAAACATTCAGGGCCTTGCAGGGCTGCTGCAGGACCTGGCAGCTGCTCTTGTTCTCCCTCTCCTGTCTGCACAGTCACCACGGAATTTTGTCTTTTTACCCCTCGGTTTATTTGAAGAACCAAAAGCAGCGGCCGAAACAGATATTTAAACAAGCAAACTTTTCGAGTTGCTCCTCCTGGTCTCACCAGGAGAGATTTTTGTTGAAATCGAAGCCACAGCAGGATCCCAGCGCTGCTGTGAAGCTGTGGCAAGATGCAGGACAGGCAGAGGTGGCTGACACCAAGCTGTGCCACACAACAGCCCGTCAAGCTCAGCTCAAACTCTTGATTTGCAAAGGCTATTTGTGCTCAGCACAACCCACTGAAATCCCAGAGTGTGTATGGCCATTTTGCTGTGTGAATTAAACAGGGTTCAAAGAGAGCAGGGAGCGAAGGGACTCACCCTGGCCATATTTACCCTCAGTCAACCACATTAATTCATCAACTATATTCCTGTGTCTTTAAACACATGATTTTGACTCAAACTAAAGAAAGGCTTTTATACTTTACATTGGAATTAACATGACAAGCGATTAGCAGATCATCAAGAATAAGACTTCTCTTAATAGTGCTAATGAAAAGGGAGATATTTTTAATGCAGTTTCTAGGATTAATAATTGCCATTCTGATAGAGTCAGAATTTCCAGCATGAGCCATTCCCTCCATAGCCACAGGTGCAGATGGATGAAGCAGCTCAGAGGAGCTGAAGTTGATCACATTTTCCATGTAAAAGGGCACAGTAATTACAGCTGATGAGGGTGCTGGAGCCAAAACACTGGGTCTTGGTGGGGAAAAAACCCCAGATTTTTAATCAACAGGGGCAGCCACAGGAGAAGTTTTAAAATCCTAATTTAAAAGCACTTAGCAGCAGCACGCTATGCTCCTCCAGGTACTGAGTACAAGGACATTAGAGGAGAGGCAGGAAGTGTCCCTGGAAAGTGCTGCCATACAGGGGACTCTTCAGTGGCATTCACTGGAATTTTCAGTGCTCACACACCTGAAACTCATGGGGTTTTTTCTTCTGTTTAAGGAAGGCACGGAGTATTTTAGTGCATCTCCAAGATTAAGTGGAGAAGTGAAGAGGTTGCTGTTTAACATTCAGTTTTGAGGACTGAAGTCAGCCTGAAGGGATAACAGCTCTACATCCCCATTCCTGGAGCTGGAATATCCTTGCAAAACAGAAACATTCAGTTTAATAATGTAAGTGTGGATTTGTGTCTTTAAATAGCATTTAAAAGGATGCGGAGATCTTGTCTTGATGATTAGTAAATCGATGGCACCCAAAAGCTGAATTTCCAAACGAGTTCAGCCCCCCAGTTTGCAGAGCTGCTTTGTAGCACAGAGTGATTTCTGTTTGTCTAAACGAGTGTTAAAGATCCTTGGAAGTCTTTTCTCCTGGTTGTGGGTTCTGCATACTTTAAAACACGCCCCTGGTCTCTTCTAACACACTGAACCCCGAGGAGAAATACCAGCAGGGTTAGAAACCACCACCAGATACATTTCGAGCTTGATTGCCTGTATTATCTTAACACCCTGTTGCTGCAAACCCTCTGCAAACGACATATCTCATCTTTCTATTGTTATTACACCCAAAGGATATGTCTGCACCGCAGCGCTGCGCTGCCCATGCCAGCTCCCAGCGCTGGCTCCAGCGCATTTCCTGGGCAGGAGGATTCGGGCTGCTCCTGCCCTGCTGAAGGTGCCTGTGAAAAAGCAACGGGAGCTTGGCTTGACCCTTCTGGCAGCGCACAAATGCAGCAGGGCAACCACTCCTGATTAGCTCGCTCCCACACCATCTGTTTTCCAAGACTACATGGACTTTCTGGCACAGAGATTCCTGTTTGAGGATAGGAGCTTGTGTACAACAGTTTACCATAACCAGCAAAGCCGAGCTGACACTCCCTCCCTCAGAGACAGCAACAGTTTTGCTTGGGTTTTTTTTTTTTTTTTAGGTTTTGGTGAGCCTTTGCCTATTTTGCATCGCTGGTGTCACACTGCAGGGGGGCAGCTGCAGGATTTCTGCTCAGGGCAGGTCTGCTGGCACGGAGTGGAGCATCCCGTGGGTGCGAGATGCCAAGGGCAAGCTGACGGAAGCAGGAAAAGCTGATCCCCCAAAACCGAACAGGTTTCAGGCGTCTCTGCAGAGCTGCGGGGAGCGTGGCGGTGCTGGAGCATCCCCAGGCTGCAGGATGAGGGGTGAGGAGCTGCAGATCCCCCCAGAGCCCCTCTGCTCACACTCCTCGCTCAGGCTGGTGCTGCTGGAGCAGCCCTAACACAACGCAGAGCCCCGGCCAAAACCCAAAGCCACTCTGTCTGTCTAACCCTGTCTGGCAGTGGTGCAGTACATTATTACCTTCTGTAATTCCCCCAAGTTATTTAGGGCTGTCTCCTTATTATCTCGATATCTTGGCTCCCATAATAATTACAGACCCAGTTTTACAAGGGCAATTTTTTTTTTTCCTTTCTTGATTAGTTTCCAGGATTCTGTTGTTGCATCAAAGCTGTGCTCGTTTTTTGTGTATTCCTGACAGATGTCTACTGGGGGAATTACAGCATGGGCACGCAGAGAGGAAGCCATCCACGGTGAGATTAAGGAAACAAAGAGCAGTTCTGTGAATTTAAAGGGAAAAAAAAAGGCATTTCTCACGCACGTGATGCACACCCAGCCGGTCAGATGAACACACACACACGCTTTGGCACTTGAGGTTCTGTGATTTCTCCCTGCTTTTGCCCACCCAGAGCACATCTCAGAAGTGCTGTAAGAACACCCTTTGGTCTGTGCAAGGGCAAGGAACAATTAAACTGAATTTGCCACATCTAATTTCTTACTCTTTCTGCTCTAGCCAAACCTCTAACAGACCTTCACAAAGGAGCTGGTCCTTAATTACACTTTTCATAGCAAGGAAACTTTGGTGAGAAGTAATGAAGTGGCCAGTTAAAAGCAACTTGGGAACCAGCTGAGCTGGGAATAAAGCAGAGGTCTGCAGAGCCCTTCCATCTTTACCACAAGCTCACGTGTCTGCTCTTCTCTAAACTCAGCCTGTCCGCAGTCCTCTGTGATCTGCTGCCTTCACCAGGCCTCGGCCAAGAATAAACAACAACAAAATGCCCTGGTTATTTGTACTGCAGCGGTGCCTAAAAAAATACTAATTATCCACAGCAGCGCGGTGCCTGCAGGCCTGAGGTGAGACTGGCACCCCATTGTGTGTTAGGTGTTACACAAAACAGGTTATAAAAAGATGGTCCCTGCCCTGGAGAGCTTACAGACTAATTATGCAAGAGAAGGAGTGGGTGGAAACAAGTTCAGAGAGAGAGAGAGGGAGTGATTCAGATTCTCCCCCAGCAGAGCTGGGTTTCCTGGCCCCTGAACTGGTGCCTAACACACACAGGCTCCTCGGACACCAGGGTCCTGCCTGGTGTGTCCCAAGCAGCTGACAAAGGAAACAACTCCTGGCTCTGAGGAAGCCTTGGATGTGCCTCTGGTCGCTGTCACACCGAGGTCAGGCCCCAACAGGGTGTCTGGACAGTGGGAAGAGCCACAGGGCCACCAGGAGCCACCACAACTTCCAGCAGCAGCCAAGCCCTTTGCCACGGAAGGGTGTTTTTAGCCACTGCCACAGGCAGAGGATGGGACTTGTTGGACAAAGAGCTCCATCTGGAACAGCAAACCCTGCATGTGATGAGTGGATCAAACCGTGTGTCAAATAAATCATCCACTCAGTCCAGAACCATACATGAAAATACAATTAGAGATTAGCCCATGGAGTGCATAACTGGCAATACGTCAGCTACAAATCATTTTAAAAGCATGTAGCTGATCTAGCCTCCTTAATTCCTTGAGTTGTTGATTCCAATTATCAGCAGCCAAGTAGCAAAAGGTTTTTTATCCCAGAAGATTTCTTACTTTTGGATACAATAAAAGTCAATTTATTCGATGATTACTAGGACATGGGCAGTTAATAGGTTGCGTCTGTTCTTTCTCCCCTCAGATACTTCAGAGTGGATCCATTAACACATTTACAGAGTAGACTTAAACAATAATAGTGCTGTTCCTTCTCTGGGGGTACCCAAACCAACCCACTTTTTGTACAGGGCTCTGGGATGTTTTTTACTATTACAGCTCCAGAGGAATTTACATAATTGGTTATGAATAATTTGTAACTTGTCTAAGAGTCTCCATGTAGCTATCTGATTTACTACAGCTTCCCACTCCAGAACCAGCAGAACGTTTTAATACAGTTTTTAATTGCAAGATCATAATTTAAGCATATCAGCACTGCCTGATGCAGACGGGACGTGAGACAAACTCCTCTCCACAGCCTCCCCCTGTACCTCCTGTCCAGCTCCAGGAGGGCCCTGAGTGCTGCAGGGCAGGCAGCAAACAGCACTGCCCTAAGTGCAGATCCCTCCCCACCTTTATGTGTTTGACCCCAAATTATTTGCCTTTTGCAGGGAGGAAGGAAGAAAAACTCTGGTGGTTTAGGCGTGATCCCTCTGTGCACCTTCGGTCACTCCTTTAGGCTGCCCACAAGAGCAGCAACGCATCCTCCCCCTGGCTGAGGCTGCTGGAATGCAGGTAGGGAACACTCCAGGGACGGATGGATAGCCTAGGACAGGGTTTATAGGGAAAAGAAATTACCTTCATCAGGGCTGGGGTGCTGGGGGAATTGACAGTGCACTGCCAAAGATCTGGGTTTTGGAAGGGAATCTGTGTTTAAACTGCTCCCAAGCACTCTCTGTCAGGAATCTGTCCCTGTCATGCGGGCAGGGATAGAGAAAATAATCTGATTTTGTGTAGATACAGATAGGTCTCTTGCCTGTACAGAAACCAGAGATCAATGCCAGCAGCTGAACCGGTGCATGGGAAAGGCAGCCTGAAACCAGAGAAATCAACTGGGAGAGCCCCTGCACCAGGGGTGTGTGCCATGGCCCCAGTGCTCCTCCCCAGCAGGGCTTCACCTGGGCCAGGTGTCCTCTGCTCTGTGCCCCTGGCAATGCTCTGATGTCCCAGGGCTGAGGTTCCCACCAGAGACCTTGACCTGCATCTGGGAATTCTCCTTGCCCCCACCCCACATGAACCAGATTCCTGCCAAAACCTCCATCCAGTGTGGAAGAAATCAGCCATGACATCCAGAGTCACTGAGCACCACAGGCTGACTGCACTGGCTCTGTTTCCTAAGAAAATGGCACTAAAAAAAAAAAAAAAATAATTCCTTATTTTCATTCAGTTGGAAGGAAGTCTAAAGCACAAGACTGCCACAAACTTTCTCTCATTTTTTCCCTATATGATGTTCTTGCTTCAGCAAATGGAATTTAGGACTGGGTCACTGAATCAAATCGCTTGCTCCCACAGGAAACCTCTTCATGTAGCCCACTTAATTATTCATATTTCTGCCCCCCAGTTCAACAAAATCACAGGAACATTGTTAAATTTGTTTAACTTGAAGCAACTGCTGATCTTCAGCTGCCTCCGGCTGGCATTTGCAAAGACAGAGGCCACACCGGAGTGCCTTACAAAACACTGGTTTAATAAAATATGTTATATCTCTTTCTACAAATTTCACTATGCAAAGGGTAAATAATTGCTTAAACTCAGTGTTTAGTCATGAGAGCATAAGCTTCATCGAGGCAAGTCCCCGGTGAGATTTAAGGATATGCCTAAATGCTTCCTCCGATTTGGGGACTGAACAACTGATTGGCCTTTGCCATGAGAGGGCCTTTACTGGATTTTTCTCCTTCAGCTACACTTTCTTTTAAAAAAATTAATCCCATCAAACTACTAAAAGAACTACCTCACTTCCTTCAAGTTTCTTCCCAACATGTATAAAAAAGACGGTTTATTGTCCTGAAACCAGACCCATTGCAGCCTGTCAAAACCTTTCTGTAAGGCAGCAGCGAGCTGAATAATACATTTCACATTAAATTACACAACTGTGTCATCGGGCTAACATTAAAGGTAAGTCATTAATAAAAAGAGAAAATAAAGTGGTCCTTAATTATACAAGACATTAAAAGGCTGAGTGTTTTGCTTCTGCGGCACCCTCACTTTGTGAGAATAAACGTTTTAAGAGCAGTGTGAACTTTTCTCTGTGGAAATTGCAGCTCCAGGATAATCCCCTGCACCCGCTAATGCAGCTCCTGCTGCAGCCGTGTCCTCGTGCCCCTCCTGGCTCCACAGAGCCTGTTTGCCAACCCCTGGCTCCCACACACGGGGGGTTTTGCTTTTGTGTTGTTATTGATGGGGGACATTTTCAAAAGACCCAGGTGAAAGCACTTAATAGCTAAACCCCATTGATTTTCTGTAAAAATAGCGCATCCTGGTGCTTTTGACAAACATCCGAATACGCTTTGGAAACGGGAGCCTGACAGGGCGAAGCGAAAGGGGCACAGAGGGAATCCAGGCATGGAAAACTCAGAGCTGGGGCTGCGTAACCAGGGTGGGAGAGGGAGCTCACGGCCACTTCTGCATCAGCAGATGGTGAGGGACCTGCTGTCCCTGCTGCTGCCCAGCTCCCAGGTGACCCCACAGCTGGGAATGCCCCCAGCCCTGCAGCGGGAGCCAAACCCCACGGGGACACGGTGCCTTCTGCACATCTCCATGCACGATGCTTTCTTTATCCTGCAAGTGACAGCAGAAACTCCCCAGGGCCAGAATTCCTACAAGAAAACCGCAGATTTAAAGCTTTTGGGGACAGCCATATTTTTTGGCCTGCAGAATACCTTTTCCCAGCAGAAAAGCGATCCTCTCTGCATTTCTTCCTGGCTCCTTTCCCCTCCAGCTTCCAGACATGCAAAGCTCCCATGTTGAGAGCCTGTCACCCCTCAGGGACTGAGAGAAGCATCACTTTGGGGGGTTCCCTGGGCATTGCTGGGGTTCCCCTCCAAGCCTGAGCTAAGGAAGAACTCCCGGGCAGGAGCCCCAGCACATCTGGAAGCCCTGCACAGCTGCCACGGGATGCCCGGAGCCACCACCCGGCAGCTGCAGGATACCTGGGAGGGTGCGACAGCAAAGGCTTGGGGAAAGAAGGGTTAAGGACACCCAGGAATGCCCGTGATTTGTAAGAAGGATAACCCTGCTCTGCCCACAGCAGCCAGCTCAGCGAAAGAACTTTGCATTAACCTGCTTTTGAGGACTCCCTTCAGGTAGGCTGTGGATCCTTCCCCAGGGGCGGGTGGAGCCCGACTTCTCCCAACAAAAACAAATTGGAAGGAAAATTTCCAAGGAAACATGAAAGGTTGTGAAAAGTGTTGGTTTGTGTGGAAAATTTTTGTCCTATTTTTCCTGAAAAACCAAATGCCTAAAAACAAAAGTGTTTTTGGCCAAACCCCTGAGTTTTTCAGTATTTGAATTTCTGAACCATAAAAGCAGCACTTTTCTTGGGAACGGCAGATCAAAAGAATCCCCCTAAAATTAATTTCCTTTTAGTTTGCATTTAAATTGTCTGCCTTATTATGGCACTAATTCTGGCTTTTTTCTCTCTTTTTTTAAAGAAACAAACTCTCCAGCATTGCAGTTATAGCGAGATTCAGAAGATCTCTGTGTTGTGGATACAGCCTTTCATCAAGAAGACTAAAATTTTCCACAAAGTTTCAATGCTGGGGAGCCATTTAAGGCTTTGCCTCACGTAGCCAAATTGGCCAGGAATTAGTTTGTAAAGAAAACATCAGGGATTTAACCATATGCGCGTCCCAAATCACCCCTCTACAATCTAATCAAGTGGGTTTCTTTCTGTAAATGCCAATAGAATATTTGGTACATATTAAAGGATGCTAATAAAATTTGCAAGATGAAATAAGATTCCCGCCACGGACGCAGTGTGTGCCCCTCCTTTGCACGTTCCAGGTTTCAGCAGCACAGCACAACAAGGTGCACGGGGTGTATTGGAATTAGTTTGGAAACTGGAGGGCTGTCTGGGTGATTTCCTTGTTTGATGGCACCCTCCCTCTGCTGCCTGCTAAATCATCCTTGCCAAACATTATTTACCCCTGGAGCTAACAAAAATTCTTTGAAGAGCAAGTCTCAGCATACCAAGTGTTAAATATTTCACATGTGCAGGGGTAGCCTTCACATTAAAAGATGTCTCCTTTTCCTTGGAGTAATTAACACATTTGAACTGTCCTGAGGTTAAAGAGAAAAAGAAAAAAAAAAGGTATAAAACCAAAACAAAACAGAAAAAACCCTCAACAGCAGGTAAAGACCAGACAGCTGAAGTTCACCATGCAGTCCATCCAGCAGTGCTCACCCCAGGAGATCGTGGGGTGGGTTTGGTGGGTGCCCCTCACAGGGAGAACCCAAAGTCTGTCTGGGCTTCCCTTTACTGCAGAGCTTTGCTGAACTCAGAAATAGTCACTCCCACGTAAAGAAAATAAATAAATAAATAAATACATAAATAAACTTGGTGGCCTGCATCCTGCTACATAAAACCAGCAAGGGACACACACCCTGAGGGGGCCGGCCAGTGGAGGTGGCACCGGCTGCCATGGGATACAACAGAGCAATGCCTCCATTGGTTCTTTTCCAGCGGCAAATCGGGAAAAACAGCTCGTGCCAAACCATCTCCCATGCCCAGTCCTGCCTGGCTCTCCCAGCAGCATGCTTCCTGTCCTCAGCAGCCTTCAGCCAGGAGAAAGGAGCACATTTTTTAGAGAGTCCCCAGCTAAAGCACCAACTGTGTGTTCTGGCTGCATTTCAGATCAACTTCCTTTCCACCTCTCACCCCCAGCCTTGGAAACTGTAAGTTGTGATTCATGAGCAGACACTGCTGTATTTCCATTATTATTAAACACTTATTCCTGCCTGTCCGTGGGGTGGTACAGGGACCTGCAAGTGCAGATCCCCAAAACATCCACACAATCCTGTGAGAGCCTTTCCTAGGGCTGGGGATGGTGAGAATTGCCCAGATGAGCTTTTAACCCAAGGACCTCAAACCCCTTTCCAGATGCTCATTAAGCCACAAATTCCACAAGTGTGGAGATGGTGACAAATATCCAGATCACCACAGCACTGTAAACTCATCTCTGTTCTCATTGAATAGGCAGGATCTAAGATGTCATGGACAGGTTAAGTGTCCTTGTTTAATTCCCAGTGGTAACAAACGTAGGTTGAAATAGGTCCTCAGTTTAAAAAAGTCCTAAACCAGGATGGGTTCTCCAAAAAGCTTTCCAGAAAACCCAGCTGGAAATATCACAGTGAAAGCTAAAATGTGCTGAAAATAAAAAAAAAAAACACCTCATGCCAAGGCCTGAAGGTCACTCTTTTTAAATCCTGAAAACCTGTACAGCTCCAGCACAAGAAGAGGAATATGGAGTGCCTTGGTGAAAGCCAGCACCACCAAACCTTGGCAGGGCCACGGTCTCACCTTCTTTCAGTTCCGTCTCCAAAAAAGTATCCTAGAACTTCAAAAGTGGAATGAAATTCTAAACTCCCCATGCTCTCCTCTATCCCTGCACTCAAATCCCACACATGGATTCAGGGTCAGCCTCAGCACACGGAGACAGAGCTTCACCCTCCAAATCTTTCATGGTGCTTTTTCCAGCAAGTCTGTCACAGAGCTCAGATAAGGAATTATTTCCCTGAGCTCCCAATTCAGTATCACCGTGCCTGAGCAAGCTGCTCAACTCAACAATTCTTGTTTCAGAGTTATAGAGGCCAAGCCTAGCTAATCTTTCTTTATAATTCATTCCCCAAATCCCTGAATAACTTTGGTTGCCCCGCGCTGCCCCTTCCGCGCGCTCCAGCGTGCGCAGCGCTCCCCGTAATGAGGGAACTAAACCCTCACACAATGGCCTACGTGTTTTATTTCACGTTCCCCACTGATTAATGCTGAATGCTTCCATACAGAATATCCGCATGCTTTACACTTAATGCTTATATATATCTATATCTATATATATATACTGTAATAACCTTGCTGCTTTACTTTACAGCTGCCAATTTGTGCAGATGGCCGTAGAGTATTAGTCACCACCAGCATTCCCCTCCTCCTCCTTCTCCTCCTCCTCCTCCATCTCCTCCTCCTCCTCCTCCTCCTCGTTCTCAGTCAGCATTTCACATGGCATTTCCTTTCAAGGTATCCATGGCTATTTTTGGCCCGAGAGTTCCTGGTATATTATACGCAATGAGGCACATCCTGGGCCGGTGTAAATCTGCACAGCCCTAATTCGGTCAGTGGAGCTGGGCCAATTCACAGGAGTGGAAACAGTCCCATAAATCTGTTATCAGACCAATACATTAAGGCAGGTTATTTAAACGACTTCTGCTCTGGTTGTATTTATTCACAGATAACCCACAGCAGGTAAGAATGGTCCTGCACCACAGCAGGGACTGAATGCGGATAAGGACAGATACCCAGACAGGTCAGTCAAGCACTGCTCTGGTATTAATGAAAAAATTCCTCTCTCTGGCCTCCTTTTGCCTCAAAAGTAATTTGCTTCCAGCCCCAAAATGGGTGAAGACCATTTTAATGTAAAAGGGAAACAAAAGTGTAGCTAAAAGCGAGCCTTGCCACACCTCCCCATCCTGAACTGTTTCCTGATTGTGACATCCTCTATTTTCTGTCCAAAAGCCAATTTTTAACCAGTCTCTAGGCTGGCCTTTCAGAGCAGCCTCTTTCATACAGAGTCTGCCCAAACTCTTGACAATCCATCTCAGCAGCAGCTCCATGTACTGTGCCTACAGCCTGGAGACACTGGAGAGGAGCAGGGCACAAGGGAAAAGGCCCAACCCATTAAACTCTTGCCTGAGTTCCTTAATGTTTTGAGGTGAATGATTTAGGCAGCAAGAAAAAGCCTCCTGACAAGAAGATCTATTATTGTATGGAATAATCTTCCAAGGGAAGTGATGGAAACATTGCTGCTTGGCACACAGCTAGTGTTTGTCCAGACTAGTTTTTAAATATACAATCCTGAATTGGCAGAGGAAAAGTCTAGTCGAGGTAGTTGCTCTTATCTATCTCCATATTCCAGGATAAATCAGGTCATCTCCTTTGTTCTAGTCTAAAAATTGAGGAATGCACTTAAAACAATTCATGCAGTTTTAATCAGCTATGATCTCCCTTTTATGATCCACATGGGTTGTATCTTATTAAATTAGATATATCTAGCTGTTCCTTTTTAATCATCAAGTTTTTCTAATATAAGGCAGCAGCACTGTCTAGCACAGCTGGCACAACCAGGGCTGTGAACACCTTCCGGCCTCTCCCTGGCTATGCCCCAGGCTCCCAGGCAAGTAAATAAACCCCTACTTAAAAATAAAATCAAATCACTCCCTAATTTGTTTTTTTGTCACTCAGAGAGCCTGGGACTGACTTTGAGAGGTCATGAGTGTTCATGGCTCTGGATAAAGTCACCAGCTGAGGGGAGCTGGGGTAAATTTCTGAAAGAGAAGGATTCAAAGGCGTGGAGATAGCACAGCATTTTTGTGGTATAAAAACATGGAAAAGAGATCCATGCTGCAGGCTGAATATAGATTGAGAAGCACTGCATCCTGAGAGTGGGGCTTTCAGCCGTAGTGTTATTTTGAAAGATTAAATAATGGTTATAATGTTCAAAGCTGGGAAGGAAGGTGAGTCCTGCAGAGAGTTTTGCTTTGAGAAAGATTGGGAGCAGCCCCTCCTGGGAGAGAAAAAAAAAAAAAAAGATAAAAAAGAACATGTGCTATTAGTGCTATTAGCACATTCCTTTCTATTGGCATGTGAGGTCTTCCTCCCAGTGCTCCCAGTCCAGCACCCCTCCCTCCCCCAGCAAAGGGGTCACAAAGGCTGTCAGGGATCACCAGAGCCCCTTCAGCCCTGCTCATGCATCATCCAGCCGGGCAGGGCATGGAGACAGCGCTGGAAAATGGCAAATTCCTGCCCTTTGCCTTGTGATCCCAGGCACGACACAAAAGCACACAACCTAAGTGGATTCCAAGGGTACGTGGATATGATTCCCTTTGTTTTGTGCAGGCCCCAATCCCGATCCCAATGGATTTGTACCCACCACCCTCCAGGGCAAAGGAACCTCAATACCACAGATCACCAACTTAGAGCATCTGCCCTCAACAGATAAAACCTCAGCTAGGAGTTTCTATGTGATAAGTCTATGTGGTTCTGTCCATTTCTTATAATAGTTAAATTATTCCCTGAATTCACCAGAAAGAAGTTTTTTAGTGGCACAAAATTGTTTGAGAAACAATAAAGACACATTCGGATGAATGTAAAAGAATTATAAACAAGATACAGAACAGCCACTCCAGCAACCGTAAATTTGGCCATATTTTCTTTCCAAGGTCTCTGTATCAGATCTTATCTCCTATAGGAGACTGGCTTTCTCTCTCTCAACTCCCAAACACTCATCTATTGTTTTGAAAATGAAAAGCCTGACAGCAGAACAGGACGTCTTTATAAGAACGTGGCTGATATGAGAAAGTCACAGTGACTCTGGAATTGCTGAAGATTCCAACCACTGTTACTTAGTTAAGAGTCTGCACCATTACTCAGTGTCAAATTTGGTCAAATTGTGATTAAAGAGGGTGCCATGGGTCAGAATACAGGCAAGATGCAATGGATTTAATAGAGGGCACAGTCGTATTTGGGGGCACTGAAGAGTTTCTTGAGCAGGAATGAAGAACTGAAAATAATGCGTGCTTTCCTGAGTGGCTATTTTGTAATTTTGGTAGGGGTTTGTGAGCTTCTTCTAAATATGATGGCAAGTGGACTTCATCAACCATATCAAAGCAGAAGGAAGTATTTTGGTTATTATCAATTGTACTCTGTAGCTGCTTTTTGTGCAAAATAACTCAATTTCTAACTTGCCTTTCAAAGGGACAAATGTACTATTTCCCACAGTGAGGAGGTGCTCACTTCACTGGTGTCTGCCAGCACTGTCTGCTCCTATTTTTGTGTCTGGAGCACTACTGCACTTAGTGAAGGAGTTCTGCCCCTAAAGGTACACATATGGATCTTCGAGTTCTTTGGAAAGCCAAAGCTATTGGGGGCTTCCTGAACTCCTTGTTATCGCTTTGAAGCATCTGGCTCGTGGTCAGCTGTTTCATGTTACTGACTTCTACATTTGTTTCTGAAGAAATTAGCACAACTTCCTTCAAATGCTACATTCTGCAGTGGTTTTGGTTTTGATTGGAACATCTCGTTGTTCATCTCAAAATCAAAGTAATTTATGGAAGCTGCAGAATTTTAATGTTTCTCAGACTCAGAAGCATTTGTTCAGCCACCACCAGACAAGGAGAAGAATAAGACACTGTCTGCTCTTGATTTAGCGAGACCAGATTTTCAGAAGAGCTCAGCAACCAGTGTCTGTCTTCAGCACACTTAAAACTGTTTTGGACAGCCTGGGTATTTATTAGTGCTTAAATGAGAATGACTCTCATGAAAACCATGACCTTAGTGAACTGGACATTAATACACACTGTATATTTCTATATTTCCATCTGAAGCAGGGGATTTATTCATAACTTCAACCTGCAATTTGAAAGCAGCTTTTGAGTCTCATTATTTCTGCACTGGTTTTATTGTTCCCCCAGAAGACCCATCTGCACCACTGCTGTGTTCAGGAATTGCTGCCTCCTGCAAAATGATATGCAGGACAAAAACAAAGAGACAGGATCTTCTTAGGTTACTTTTGTTTAAGCCCTACACAGAGAGCAGAATAGATTAAAGCAGTGGGAAAATAAGAGATCAAGTCTTGTGATGTGGCACAGGGTGCTCCTTCCAGCCAACCGCACCTCGTTTCTCTGCACTGCTGCTTCCAAGTGGTTTTCTAGGATACCCCTGAGCAGAACTCATTGTAATAACTGGAGGAAATAAATTAATGGAGAATTACCGCAAGGTTCATCTAAGAGAAGTTTTGATAAACAACACTTCCAGGCTGAGATATTCAGCACAGCCTGAGGAATGTGGACTTTCCCACTCCAGTCAAACCGAGCGGGTGTCGGTGCCTCCGAGTCAAGCTGGGAAGTGGCTGCCACAACCACCAAAAGCAATCCTGCATTTCAGGTGCAGGCAGAGATCAAGAAGTGCCCTTAAACTGAAAATTTCTGACAAGGCAAGAGGTGAAACAGAAAGCATCTGACCCATCCAGCTGGCAGCGCTACCAGGCTCAGGCTCAGCAAGAGAGCTCCGAGGGGAGTTGCAACCTCTGCACTCCCAGTCTCTGTCAAGAAAATTGTGCAATCTTCAGATGGAGGAGACAGGAAAAGGGACAACAGGGGAATCACAGCCCAAACGCCACCCCAGACACAGAGAGATGGCCCACACATGTGCAAACCAGAACAAAAGCTTATAAAAATCTGGGCGAATTAAATATTATCATATTGCTTCTGTCTGGGCTCTCCCCAGGCAGAGTCCCTCCTTGGCAAAGGGATAGCTCATCCCTGAACATTACAATATTGAAGTCTTTTCCAGACCAAGATTTAGGCAGGCCCTAATTGGTGCTGGGCTTTAGGCTGGCTGTCTGTATGGACAAAATGTTTCCCACTTGAAATGGTTTCGAAACCACCACTGACACCTCTGCAGCCACAGGTATACCAGGTACTTCTGTGTTTTAAAAAAGCAACACACACCCCCCTGGCACTCTGAGCCCTCATTTGTACCCATAAGATGCTGGTGAAGTCATCGTGATTGCACGGGATAAACGAAGGTTGACGTTGGCCTGTTTAAATTAGGATTTTTTTAAACCTGTATATTCTTCCCATTGCTAAATCTTTTACAGAGGCTACTAAGGCAGAGAGCTGCTGAGCTAATCCTCTTTGACTCCCTGCCATCCTGGCAGGTACAGCAAAGCCTAAGGTAAAGTGGAGCATCAAAAGGAAAATTAATGTCTTCTAACAGCAATTAGAGGAAATTATTTAGATATAAATCTTGTTTTATATCTTCTCATACTTGTTTTTCAATCTTTCCCCTTTGATTTTTTTTTCCTTTCAGGCTTTTCAGAAAGAAACATTTAAAATCCATCCTGTAAACCAGTGGCATAATTAGCTGCATGTTACACCTGGTATTTTACTCTTCTACCGAGTAATTCCTTTGAGCTTTCTTTTTTACTAAGCCCCGAGGTCTCCTGAAACTGAATCTACTTGTTCTCTCATCTGCTGGCTGACAGGAACCAAAACCCCGGCAGGGGCCGTGGGGTGCCCTCCTGCCACCCCTCGGGACCCCCCAGCCACGGCAGTGGGTGACTGCAGGTGCCAGCGGTGCCCAGGCCTCCGAGGGCAGGTAAATTCACCTCCTGGTTGCCAGCACTTGGCCTGTGCCATGGAGCAAAGCATGTAACCTAATTGTGCTCTGATAACATCAAACAAAGTCTCTCTGATCCAGCTCCTGGCACGCAGCCACCCTATCTGGGGTCCGATCTGACAAGCCTGCCGATTGATCAAATCATTATCTGCTGCTGTAGGTGTATCACCAACACCAGCCAAATTCCTCCGGTTGCTGCTTCTCCTTTCCAGGGAGATCCAGGGCTGGGGCCGGCGCCTTCCCCGCGGTGCTGGGCTCGTGCTCACCCAGGGCAGACCCTGCTTTCTGCTTCCCCAAAAGGGCTGCTGTGCCCACAGGGTTATCGGGGAACAACCTGCAAAAACGAGGGAGAAAAACAGTTATCTCTTCTCAGCACAGAAATCTCCATTCCCAAAGCTCCATTCCCAAATTCTCCATTCAGCCCAGCGCTGCCAGCCCTTCCAGCTTTGCCATGTCTTCCCAGCCTGGCTTGTTGTGTGCAGAAAGTGGCCCTGGAGATTTTGGGCTCTGTTTCCAGCTCGCTGTTCCTACTCACAGGGTGATTTGTTGGTAAAAATCTCAGCTACTGCCCCTCTGCAGACCTGATCTCCACACACACCCTGTCCCTGGAAATGTCTTCCCCTGGAAATCCATCCCTGTTACTGCCACAAGGGACAGGGCCTCACTTCTACGATTCCCTCATTCAGCACCAGGCTTCTTAAACTCTGCAAACAATCTGGGAACGAGATTTCCCTCTGAGCAGGGTCACACAACGGCTACTACTTTTGAGAAGGTTGAACTGGATGTTTGTCTGGAGCTACACCTGGAGGGCTGAAGAATGTGTGCCGAGGTGGACACAAACTGCAGATCCTGGCAGACAACTCTTCATTTTGGGCAGCTTTGCTTTTGTTCCCATCCCAAGAGGGTGAGGGGAGCAAGGTGGGATTTAAAGTCCTCAGGCAGCCCTTTCTCAGAGAAAAAAAGGAGGCAGCCACAGAATCATGGAATGTCCTGAGTTGGACGGGACCCATGAGGAGCAGTGAAGTCCAATTCCAGCCAACCCCACTGCAAAGCTCTGCGGACACCACTCGTCACTAAGCTCCCAGTGAAGCCATTCCGTTTGTGACATATCCCATCTCATCAGTCCCCAAGGAAGGAAGAAGACACAGGTGGATGTTTTTTCCCAAGAACAAGTGTTTTCCTCCTTTTGTAACCTTCAATGTCAGAGTTACACAAAGGGCTTGGCAGGGCCAGGAGATGCTGTACCCATTTTAGCACCACTGATCCAGGTCAGCATTTCGTCTGGCCACCTCGTGGCACTTCCCAGAGTCCTATTTCAAAGTAAGCTATCCAAGGTAATTTATTTGGTTTATATGCTCTATTTTATCCACATAAATCATGAAACAAAGTCCATAGGGAACAGGCACTCTATACTTATCATAATATGTAACTTAGTTCCCCAGAGACTGAGTATGTACAGAACAGCTAATAAATGGTTCAAAAAAACCCCTGGGTCATTAAATCTTGTTTTATATCTTCTTGTTTCCATCAAAGTATGCAGGAGTGGAAATTCTCTTTCTAAGACAGGCTCCTACTTTTCAGCCAACTGGGAATAGAGCCAGCTGAAAAGAGAGAACCCCACATACAGCCCTGACAGCTGTGCACAAAATTCATGAGCTCAAGAGACAGACTGCTGCAGAGACAGGTGTCCGAGATCTAAGTTTAGCTTGGAAGATTAAAACAGTATCTACTAAGAATGCATTTATTCTAATCCTCTCTGTGCTAGAAACTACACATGCATCACTGATGTACACATCCTGGAAACATCCGAGATATGTCTTTCTTGTGTAGGGTTTTATCCCATTGTGTTCAGGGATAAAATAGGTTAGTGCTGAGACCACAGAAATGCAGGAGCCCAGCAGAGAGATGTTCCTGCTGTCTGGAGAAGGGCTGGGAGCAGTCGGGATCCACGGGCACAGAGAGGTGGGGTCCAGGCTCTGCCCACCCTGGCAGAGAACAGCCCCACCCCAGATGTTCCCAACAGAGCGAGGATGTCTTATGTAAATAAGAGCTGGGAGGCAGATCAGGTGTGGCTCTTGCAAGACAAATGTGCTTGGGAATTATGTATGATTCCATGTTTAGCTACCCTGGTACAAATCCAGAGTAATTCTTTTGATCTTAAGGCAGCGCTGCTGTAAATACACATTAAATGGGAGAATGCACCCGCTGTCCTCACAAGAGCCAAAGGTGCAGGAGGACCTGGCTGTGGCACCTCCCCAGTGGAGCTGCAGCTTGGAGGGAGGCTCTTCCCCTCGCTGGGGGGGTGAAGAATCCACCTCCTTGTGACAACCACAGACAGAGCGGATTTTGATGCCTTAAATTGTAGTCCCTAAATTGGAGACAGCCTGGGAAGGCAGGAGATCCAGGTTTTAGATCCACAAGAAGCAAAGGATGAATCACATATTTAGGATCATGTGATGTAGTGCAGCTGCATTTATAATTGTCTATCAAAACAGGTAGAAATTGTCGTATGTTAATACAAAGAACTTGATAATTTGGGTGACGTCAAAGTCACAAAGTCAACAACAAGACAGGCTTAATAAACTTCACCTCTTTCACTCAATAAAACACTCTAGGAAGCTACAGAGCAAAATTCCTGGGTTCATAACAAAAAATTTACAGATTTTTTTCCCCTCAGAACATATTGAACCATAATGCTGGAATTTTTAGAACTATTATCTCTCCCAAAGAAACAAAAGTAACAGAGGGCCGGGTATTTTAAAAAGGCAGAGTTACTCTTCAACATCTGTCATTTCCACAGATTTGAGAAAACTCCCCAGTTTTCTTCGGGGGGAATGGAATTTCACGGTCATGAAAATTTGCAAATACTTGTTTAATTCAGCACTTTCACAGAGAGACAACACATCATTGCTAAGATCTCATGGCAAAGCTGCTCCTAAGGCTATCACAGAGATTACCGTGCTGGCGCCAAGCGGCACAGAATTATAATCCACGGCTGGAGCTGCCATGCAATTCCTGCAAGCAGGAGTAATCCCTATCCTTGCATCACCAGCCCCAGCGAGCAGGAGGCCATGGGATGTGTGCTCCAGACGTGGGGGAGGACAGCAGCAGGGAGGATGTTTTTAATTTATGTATTTAACATACCTGTAATGGGCACCTGAGAGCTGAAGCTGCAGAGTAACTTTTCTGCAGCCTCTGGGAAAAGCTCTGTGGGGAATTGGAGGGGATGTGGGGGAGAGGAGCAGGGCACAACTGCAGCCAGGAGCTAAAGCAGCCCAGGCAGGGGTGGGCAGAGCCACGCAGCCGCAGAATTTGTGATTCTGAGCAGCCCCACAGAGGCAGAGAAACCTCTGCTCACTGGGGAAGGGCTCCCCAGACCCACCGTGCCCATCACCCAAGGCTGGGGCAGGTTCTCCCACCACTCCTGCATCCCAAACACCTAGGAAATAATAATAGTAACAATAATAATAATAACAACAACAACAATAATTAGCAGTAGTATTGTCCCTACAAACCCCACGTGCTGGGGAAGCACGGGCTGTCCCCGCAGCGCAGAGGGACACGAGGGCACAGGCTGAGCATTTCGCCTCAGAACTCCCCATAAAGTGTGGCAGACTTCCAGCATGTGGTGCTTTCACAGCAGGATCAGCTTTCCATGCCCAAGACTGGTTTGGAGGGGGAGCAGTGGGAACTCCATGGGCTGCACTCAAAGCCTTCTCCTTGGGCTTTCCCACAAGCACATGGCAAAGTGACTCCCAGTTAGCAACTCATCATGAAATGAAAAACATCTTCCCCTCGCCTCTGCTTCCAGGGCAGCTCATGTGTGAACTGTTTAACTTCAACTGTTTTAACTTTAGCCCTCAGGGCTGGGCCTTTGGGGTTTTCTTTGTGGATTCCTGCCCTAGTACAATAGGAGACAGCAAGAAAAAGGAATAAAAAATCATCAGTCCAACCCCGATATTCATGAACATCCCTCAGGTTTCTGACAACCCAAGTGTTTTGGTCTTGTTGAGATTCCTTGGTAATTCCTGCCCTCTCCCTGGATCACCCCTGGGACTCTGGACCCTCCCAGACTCACCACAGCCTCAGGACACCACAGGAGGGCTCCCACACCTCACAGCAGTGAGACCCTTCAGGGAAAGGTTTCCTCAGGCCTGTGAGGCTAAAACTCAGCGGGAAGAAGAACTAACATGTATTTGAAATGGAGAAAACAGCCTGGGCAGTGAATCCAGCAGAGTTAAACCCCAAGGGTCTTCTTTCCAGGGCCTGGGGACACCCTCACCCTCCTCCTCCACCCACCCCACATCAACAAGACCCCAGTGAGCCACCAGGCTCATTCTTTTCTCCTCCTAACATATTACAAGGCCACTAAATTAAAAGGAATGCTCTTTAATTCTTCAGCTTTCAGCCTTTCCCAAGCACCACTTCTTTACAGATTTCAAACCAGTTTGACAATACACGGTTTCTTTTGGTGTACGTGTGCGTTTTGGAGCAATATTTAACAACTAAATTAGATGTGTGCGTAAAACACACACAAGGCTGCCTAGATATTAGGTGGGGTCTTGTTTTATAAGGGCAAGAACAAAGACCTTTATATTGCAGCAGGGCAGGAGCAGCCCAGGTTTGTGCCCAGGTTCACTGCTGGGAAGTGAACCAATAGCTCGGGTGTTTCAGGCACCATTATTCATGGCTTTTGCATTAAGCCACTCGCATTCTTTTAAATTCCATGTTAGGCTGCCCCTATTATGTTTAATCCCTGCCATTTCCGAGGCCCCTGTGGCAGAGCTCTGCGTCCTGGCGTGGTGGAGGCTCCGTGCCCGGGGTCACCATCCCTCAGCCCCAGCAAGGGGCATCAGCTCAGTGTCCTGTGCTCCCTGCCAGGCACAAGGAGCTCTCTGGCCAGAGGCCAGCGCCCTTCAAACCAATCTGCACATGGCCTAATCAGAGCTGTGGTCGGCTCTGTATCCTCAATTTGTTGAGTCACATCAATTTGCTGAGTTTCCTCTCCCTTTAGAAAAACACGCAAGTGCCGTTTTCTAAACATATTAACTCTCTTCAGGCTATTTTGTTGTGTAAACAGAAAGACAAGTGACTGGGCATTGCAGGCGAGAAACTGATGCTCGCTGCAGCCTGAATTCTTTGCAACTTCACCAGTTTTGTTACACTACTTTAATATATCTTCTGTTTCATTATGCCATTTCGAGAATTATGCTGCGCCCTTTTTCCTAGACAACTCCAGCTTAACTCTGGCTGGAAAAAAAAGCATTACACTGCAGGGGAAGGAAGACTTCCATTTAAGCAGAAAATGTTGCACATCTTTATCCATGCTCAGAGACCCTCCCCAGTGCCCAGAATGCCAATGGCATTAACCCTGAGGTTTCCAAAGCCACAAATTGCCACCACGATCCTAAAACCTTTGCTCAATCACAGGTCAGAGATCTTCCCTCTGCTGCCAATCCTACAGCCTGGTGCTCTCCTGAGCCACATCTGGAGCCAGCACAGGCACGAGGCACAGAAGCCAACCCACAACCATCCCACCATTCCCGCTTCTCACCACTCCTCCCCAGCTCCGCTGCTCCCTCCTGCCCACGGGAAAGGCAGGCTGGCCCCGAAACAAGTCCCAGGAGGGCCCAACTTGCAAATGAGGAGGGCAACAGAACTGGCTTTGCTGCAGGCTGCGAGAAACAACAGACAGACTGGTTAAGGTAACTTCAAGGTCAGCTTCAAGCTGCTGTTGACATTCCCGTGGATTTTTGGCCGGTATCTTCCATCAGCCTCTCCCCATCACTTCTGGGAAGTGCCATCATCCTGATGGCACCAGAACTGGTTTTGGATAGGGCTCTGAACACTGTTAGTGAAGCACACCATAAAACAGGATTATTCCTAGGCTGCCCTTTTGCAGGGTGTTTTCCGTGCCACCATGCCCAGCTGGTACAAAGGTAAAGATTTTCAGCTTTTCTCTACAGCAAAAACTAAAGTGCAATATTTGTTCCCTTTTGTGTTACAAGATCACAACCAAGCTGCCAATCATCTGGCCAAGGGGGTTATGCAAGAGTCAGGTTTACTGTAAAGTTGTACAAATTTTATAGGACCACAAACACTTTAACTACCATGATGTTTAAAACTCAAGAGCATTTGGAGAACAAGGAGAGTTATTCAGGCTCCACACCATTTTGGCTGCATGTTTTCCAGGTGTATGATTTCACCACATGGAAAAACACAGCCATTGCCAAAGTGAACTCATAAAAACCTTTGATGAGTAAAGTTTGGATAAGCACAAATCATTTGAACCGACAGTTGGTCCAATTCTCAAAGGGGTTTGGCAGACATAATATAATTCGTGGTTTCACACACAGGCCATTTTTCCCTTCCCTCCTCCCCCCCAGTCTTCACGAATTCGGAAGATGTTGTTCTAGAAGGTGCACTGGGTTGGGTTTGCTCTGTTTTTCTTTTCCCCCGAAGGGTTAGGCACCACACTCTTGCAACTCAAAGCCATTTGGGGCTGTGAGTAAGCCAGCAAACAGGTTTTCCAGAGCTGTGTTTAGATAGTTGCATGATCTGCCTAATAGACATCAAAAAAAAAAAAAAAAAAAAAAGAAAGAAAAGAAAAATTAAACTCTGGGTCTCTCACCACCCATTTGCTAGCAGGCAGGTAATATAAGGCAAAGGCTTTAACAATCTCTTCCTCTGACACATTGGAACATGTTATTTCAAGATGTGTGGCGTCATTTAAGGCTGTGCCATGAGATAACAGAGTATTTACATCTTGGGGCTGGGAGCAGGGTTGTTACAGCTTTTAGACATTATTGACATAATATTTTCTTTGATAAACAATCTATCAGGAAATTGTCATATTCATAACTGAGGTAATGCCAGGGACTGAGCAATCCCACACTGTGAGGGAGGCAGCTAGAAATGACATTGGAGAGCACAAACACAAGGAGCAGACTCCTGCTCCAAAATGATTTTGTTCAGCCCTGCTAGGGAGAAAAGAGTTCATTTACCACTCCTGTCATCCTTTTCTACCCACATGGGTAGATCCAACTGGCAGCAGAGCCTGTGTCTCTGTAAACACAAGCAAAACTTGCTTATTCCTCCAGAACTGGAGCAAAATGCTCACCCTGTAAACAGAAAATTCAAAATTTTTCCATTAATTAGGAATTTTTGGGAATTTGAGCTGTAAAATCCTGTGTTTTGCACTCCACGATGCAAGTGAAAAATGCGTAGAGACCAGATGTTTAATTTCTAGGCACGAATTATAATTCTCAGTAGAATTCATGCACCTCATCTTTGACAAGTCAGCACGTTATCTTCCCCTTGGCTCCACAGACTTCCAGCAAACCAGTCGGGCTTTTTTCCCCACGTTTCATTTGAGGAATTTTTCCACAGTTCAGGAAGAATTTGTAAACTGACGTTTGCTATTTGCAACTTCCCAATGTACAAACAAAATCTGAAATATTCAAATTGCCAAAGTAGAAACTTTGGGTGGTCACACGAGGTGCCTCTGTCCCTTGCTCAGGTGTATGAAAGAGAACCAGCAACACACAGAGGTTTTTGAAATTAATTCACTCCCTGTGCAAGCTTTGCCATATTTCCTTATGAGCCTTTCCAATAAATACTCTTGAAAATTCATGCCTGCAAATTCACTGGATGGAATAATCAGGGTAAGTGCATGCAAAGCAAGAAGCAAACTGAATCACCTTCTTGTTTGCTTTTTTTGAAATTTGTCATGTTTGCACGATTTGTCACAATCCTCCCTCTTTTCACCCTCATGAATAAATGATGTTTCCTCTTACAGGAGCTCCAGGGATGGGACAGGAGCTGCCCTCACACAAACCCAGAGGCAAACCCAAAGCAGAGGTGTGGACAACAATCTCAAATCCCCATCTTCTACAGCAAGGTCCGGTTTTATCAAGAGCCACAGCTGCACTGGTGTGACAGCTGTCCTTCAAAACATCCTTGTGTGTTGCAGAGCAGAAAGGCCTTACAAAATGAAGGCCTTGTTACCCTTGTAAAATCCTTGCTCACTTCTGTTCCTTTGGCTAACTAGAAAAGCATTCTGGGAATGACTCAGCTAAACTAGAGGTGAAAAACAAGTTACATAATTGTAAAACAATTATCAGAACCAATAAGTGCTCACACCGTGGGGCTGGTGGTTGGTCACATCCGATGCCTGTTCCTATCGTGGTCTCTGGTGGTTGGTTAAGCACATTTTCTGTGCCTCACAAGTGTGTAAACTCACAACAAGCTAACAGTTTAAGAACGCTGAATTTTTGCAATGAAGCGTCTTTGCCATATCATCCTGGAGATCGTGTGCCTTAACGCCGCACATGTGCTTGCACACTTTGGGGTTCAGGTGTGCCCTGTGATGTCCCCATGCCCTGGGGAGGTTGGACATGGGCTGGGCATTCCCTCTGTCCACGGGATTTAATCCCAACAAACTCCCCCGACTTCAGTCGCAGCCCTAAGTCGTGACTTGCTGCCACGTTCGGCTTCCTGGGCTGTTCTGAAGGGCTCAAGCTCACACAAGCCCAGCGATTGCCCTCACTTTTACAAGCATATTCATGTTTGCTGTCAAACGCATGAGCTACTTTTCTGCAGGCTATTGCGAGAGAGCAACCAGTAATTACTGCAACTGCACAAAACGCTTTTTTATTTAGAAACGTATTTCAAAATGGGTTTGGTGATTATACCATCGCTCTCCCAAACTAGGTAGTCGCTGGCAAGGAGTTCTTCTGCTCTGGATTTGTAGAAGGTTGGTGCATTTTGATTTCCTACAGAATAATATTTCCTCTGCCCTTCCCTTCCCATCCTGCGCGAACTGATTTTTCCCTTCTTTTTTATTCTGTGCCTTTAGGGGCGTTATGAAAGATTTCCAAACAGGAGGAAGTGTCTTTAAGCACAGCAGAAATTCACATCCAGTCATCACCGAAGCTTTAGAACAGAATTTCTTTGTGGAGAGAGGCTCCAAACCACGGCTTCCACGGAGAGCCCTTGGGAAAGGCGCTTCCCTGCACGTACTCAGGATGGCACCAGAGCTGGGTTTGTAGTTGGACACCTCACAACAGCAGCTTCCAGAAAAATCTCAGCATTATTAAGTGCTAAACAAGACACGTGCTTTCGGTAATCCAACTTTTATTTGGTTATCTAAATCTGAGTTCTGAACACCTTCCAAAAAAACGTTCTGCCTCTCTCAGAACGGACCCCAAAGCCTGCAGATTTCTAACAGAGAAAAAGTTTAGGAAGCAGAAATTCAAATTTTAGCTCATTAGTTTCATTTATGAAATCAAATTAATATATATTACTATAGGTAATATATATTTATGGACTTGATTATATAGCAACTCACAAATATGATATATTAATACACTATACTTGCTATGTAAAATTTTAATATATATTAGAGAAAAATTCCACAGGCCCCCAGTGAGTTATCCTTTCCACTGAATGCCATGTTTACACCGACTCCAGCTGTTCCTTTGGACATCAGTGAGGACTGTCAATAGAACTTTTCCCACACATGGTATATAATTACAAGCTCAATCCTTGAGTGACACCAGATTTCACAGATTTAGAAACTACATAAAATCATACTTCTCTAATTAGCTTTTAATCAAGCACCAGTGAGTAAACATTTAAACAGCTGAGCCCAGACCCCCCTTCTAGAAAATTGCATCCACTGACAATTAGTGTTGTAAACTTTTCCTATTGTCCTTTTGCAAGAAGAAAATATTGTTGTTATTGACAACAAAACAACAAACAAACAAAAACAACAAAAAAAACCCCAAACAAAAAACAAACAAACAAAAAAAAAGAAAGGGCTTGGAATAATTTTTGGGGTTGAACGCTGGTTAATGGGCAACTGGGACAACATTTCCACCACTGGTTGGAAGGTGAAGGATGAAGATGGCCTGGAAATGGTGCTTTGGAGTGGTCAGGTCTCCTCTGCTGCCCCACGTTTTTCTAAATACACACCGTTATTTATGCAAATCTCTAGCTCAGGTAACTTACAGGAGCTCACCACTGTTGCAGACACTTCAGGAAGCAGGACTATCACAGAAATCATAACACCTTACACAGGGACAGAAAACTTTGTTCAACGTATCTGCACTGCCCATTTCTTTCAATTTTTCTTTGTGTGAGTGAAATCCTCAGCCCTCCCAGAGCACCTACTGACTCCCTGGGCCTGGATTCCCCTTATTCATCCCTTTATTTATGAATGAAAGCATCCTTAGGCGGAAGGTGTTGTCCAGATCAGAAGCAGGCAATGTTTCTCAGCTCAAACTTTAATCCCAGCCCAAAGAAAACAGGCATATTTGGGTCAACAAAAACATTGCAAATTTATGTTGGATGTGTCACTTCAGCTGAAAAAATAAAAGTCATCAGCCTGAAAGTGCTTACACATTTTCAAACTGAAATTAATAAATTAATTTCAATTAACAAGAAAATATCACCGGCACTTTAATGAAAGGAAGCATTATGTATTGAGTCAAACGGCATTTTATTCAACCTGAACCAATTCCCCTTTTTGGTCCCTTCACTACTGTCACCATCCCTCCAGAATCTTTTTAAGAAACATTTCCCTTGCAGTTTTTTGGAGCAGACTGTTCAGCCTGTTTATTCCCCGCAGCATTTCAACTCCTTACTGCCTCTTCCAGGAAAATTTCTGCCCACCTAGAGTACCATAATGTAGAAACCAGAGGAATTCTTGCTGGAGACAAAACTGTCCCGTTTGCTGGTAAGATCAGGGACAACCTGACAGGTTTGTTGTATTCTGGGAAATACAACGCTGCGGTGGAAGGCAGATTTTGCCCATGCCCAGCCTGCTGGGACAGGAGCTTGTGAATGTGACCCCTCCTTAGCCAAAAACTTTTTTTACTTATTCCATCCAAGAAAATGCTCCTTAAAAGAAAAAAATTAAGAAATCAGATCCCCCTCAGCCACTGTCATCTGGGGGTCAGAAACCACTTAAAATACATAGATGGATCTGAAGGAGTTTAATGGTCTGTAACGACAGATACAGAGCCCCTCCAGCTGGATGTCACAAAAATTAGAGTAGTCACTTTACGAGGAGATGTGGGAAGAGGGATCCCCTCACTGATTCTTCCACCAGAGATCCAGCTAATTACCTGCCAGATGGACGTGGCCGTGCTCAGAGGGCTGGGCTGCAGTGGGAGGGGGCATTTAATGTCCCCTGGCCTGGTTTGCTGCTGTCCCCTGCCGGTCCTTCACCTCTGATTTCACACGAATGCTCAGGCTGGAATGCCCAGCTCTCCGCTAGGACATGGATATGGATCCATTGGTGATTTTGGCAACACTCAAGGATGTTTCTGCTCCGTGATTTGCTCTCTTAGCAGCTGGGGACTGGCCAGTGTGCTCAGCCAGGGTCTCAACCGCAGCCCTTGATATTGAACCTTCCCTTAGTGCTTCCATCCTCCTGCACAGCCATGAAATGCAGCCTCTCCTGGTGGAAATAGGCTCTGGATTTGGAGATACAGCAGAGTGGGACAGCTTTGAGGAGGTTTGGCCAACAATGAGTTGAGGAGGGGGAGGATTCATTGCTAATGTCCATTCACAAGCCTTTTTGGCTCGGAACCGTGAGAAAACAGGGGGTGTTCTTTGCTCCCAATGCTTCTCTGTCCCTCTGCACCTGGCCACTGCCTCTCCAGCAGAAAAGCTTGGGATTGCTTCCTTGGAAAGAGCTGGGAGATGCCCGTCTCCTTTCTGCATTCTGCAGTGCCACCTTTGAAAGAAAAGGAGCCCCATTTCTGAAACATCCAGCACAGGGAGAGATGTTCAGAACCGCATGAATGGTTTCCTTAACATTTGCAACCCTATGGCAGAATTCCCAAAAAATTCTCCAGGGAATTTTTTGGGAATCCTGTGGAAAACTCCACAGGGACTGTGCAGCACTGTGGATATGGTCTGTCCAGCCATGGTGTAATTGCTCTGGCAGGAGCATAGCACAGGGAAAATGTGTATGTCCAGCACAGTTTGGGACAAGATTACTTGCAAAGCCCAACTGTGGAGCCTTAGTGAAGAAAACCTCTCCATCAGGGAGAAAAACGAGGCAGAAACATCTCTGGGGCTCATTCCCACCACTTCCTCCTGCTAAACCAGCCCATTACCTCCCAGCCCGTGCTGCCATGCAAAGATGCATCACACCCCGGCTTACGGGATTACAGAAGACCGTGTGTGAACGGGAAAACCCCTCCTGGTTGCAACAGGCACCTCACCCTCTCACCAAGACACGGTTTGGACTGGCAAATGTGGTCCTGTTCAACTGAGCAGCATCACAAATTACAGCGTGCCAGTGGAGGCCACACCCTGGAGGAGGGAAGGGAGCTGATGTGCAGCGGCGTGACAGGGCCGGACAGAGGCAAAGAGACAACAATTTCCATCCCACCAAAGCTGCTAATTGGAGTTTAACCTGTCCAACCAGCCCCTCTACAGCACATCAAGGACAAATTTGCTACCACCCTGAAATTTGTACTCTCAGGTCTGCATTCCTGGTTTGCCAACATTCAATGTGTGTTTCAGGCAGAGCCAGGAAGGGCTCTCGTAAAACCGATCTTGAATTGTGAGCGCAGACCAGCGGTGGGAATTCACCTGGATAACTTAGAAATGGGATAACTTGAGGATTGGTGTGGTGGAATGAAGTTTGCTTCATCAGAATCCACAGCTGATCAAAATCAGATCCCTGTGCACCTACTTCAGAGACCCGAGGCAATCGGTGTAACAACCGAGTCTTCGGGACAGAATTTGATTAAGGACACTAAATATTACCTCTGAAAGCAGTGAGTTTTCCTGGAATTCTACACAAAGCCTAAACCTTGCAAACAGGTGTTGTGGGATGCAGAGGACACAGGAAAAGCAGCACGGAAAAACCAGCACATGCTGTCTCGTACAGGGATACAACATCACAGACGGAAATACAGAAATGGGTGATAACCCTGCCACAGGACAAGAGAAACCATTCCAGCCACACCTCAGCATCACAGAGAAGTTTAAACACCAGATAGAGACCCAGGCTGGCTCCTGAGGTGCTGTTGACCCAGAGCTAAACTAATTAGCCCATTTCCTTTTCAAGTGTTCTCAAATGCCACTTGGCCGCATCACTCCACACCGGAGAGCTCCGAAGCAGACTAATTACACTGGCAAATGTTTGAGTGAAAATCACACTCAAATGGTATGGACTGCAAGAGGTTACCTCCCTCTCCATACAAGAGGCCTGATTCAGGACTCTGGGGCAGCTCCCCTTTAAAGTCACTGTAATTCTGCAAGTCCGGGAAGCATGGAACAGAGAAAAAATAAACTTTTTTTTGGCACACAGGCCAGATTAATTTTACCAGCAGTGCCTCTGTGATGCTGATGCAGCCCAAACGTGGCTGGTGAGCCCATTACAGCCTTGACTGCTCAGATGTGGGCAGGAGGAGAGAGACACCACGTTTTTCTCCGCTGACAGCAGCCCAGAGGCACAGCTCAGGCAGAATTTTAAGCAGCTAAAATGCTAAGCATCGAAGTGAGATTCTGTCCCAAAACTTCCTGTGGGTTACATTTGCACCTCTACCTGTAAAATAATAATTACCCAACACACCAGTTCTTGTAGGACTTAATTAGCACTTGTCAACCTCTTAGAGCTCCTCAAGGGAAGAGGAGCTGTGCACCACAAAGTACTAATTAATGGACGAAGCCTTTGGAACAAAGTATACGATGCTGTTGTTGTCAGATCTAATAGAGTCATAAAAAACCAGGGCTGGAAGGGATATCAAGAAGTAACCTAGGCTGTCCCCCTGCCCTGAGGCATGATCAAGTATATCTAAATGACTCTTGATAGATGAATCCCCCTAAATCTTGGGATGCTGGAGCTGTGGATTAAAATAGATAAAGATGGGCTCGTGTTACACGTGCGCTGGGCTCTGTGGGGCACAAGCGCTCCTCACACGCGGCACATGGGGCCACTGCAGGGCTCTCTGTGCTGGCCTGGAACAGGAATTGCCGCACCCACAGAGAAGGTACGGAGCTTTCTGGCTCCTCGTTACTCCAGCCCAGCAGAGAAGAAGCCCCACTGCAGCCCGCGAGCCCCAGAGCTCAAAACTGGAATTGAGACGCGCAAAATGGGAAAAACAGGGAACAAAGGAGTGAGGTGTTACAGGATCTGTGGTTGTGAGGAGCTCCAGCCAGAACCAGAAAATCCACGCAGGTCACCCAAGCCTCACACATGGCTGGATTGCAAGACTTCCATTCCATCATAGCTTCAGATCATTTCTGTTATATTTTTCCCACTTTTCTCCCACCTTTCCAGCCCCAAGAGTCCATCTAAAATACCATTTGGCCTAAGGTATCATTCAGATGTGGCTACTGAAGCATTGCACAGCCTTGAGTGTAAAATTCCCTTTTTTTTTTTTTAGCTGCACAAAGATTTTTAGAGGGTTTTGTTAAATACTTTAATTGTAAAAATGTGTCAATTCAAGCCATCTTTCCAAGACATACATGCAAAGTACAGTAGGAGATACCTTTTATTTGATTAACTTCATACAGGAAAGCTTTTGAAACTTATACTTTCTTCATCAGCCTAGTGGATAAAAGCTAAGCCAGGCAACTGATACAGCACTGCAGAAGTTTATTAAATTAACCAATTAAACTGAGGCAATATACAATTTACAGAGGCCAAGGCAAACAATAGAAGGTGGAACACACTCCTGGGGCTGAGGCAATCGAGTCGTGTCAGCATTTCCATTATGAAGCTACTTCAGAGTTATTGTGGGAGGTGTGTAATAAAAATTAAAAAAAAGAAAAAAGAAAATAGCTTAAACCACTGAATTCAGTCATTCTTAGGGATTCCCAAACATGCCCAGGCGGATGGAAGAGCAAGACACAAACCAGTTTTTCCCTAATTTTGTCACTCAAATTAGAAAGGAGGCGTGGCCTGGGGAAACAGGTTGGCAGTTCCAGGGGAAACAAAGGGAGGCTGGTTCTGCACAGTGCCCTGCTCCCGGCTGAGTGAGAACAGGACCATAATGAAGGTGATTAATCACGTTTGTGTGGGCTGAGACAGAGCCTGCCCAGTAACAGAGCTCCTTGGGGATGCAGCAGCATCCTGCCCTCATCCCAGCCACCCCACACCAGGACAAACCAGACACAGCAAAGCCATTTGTGTCACCAGGGCTGAACCACGCAGGTGTGCCTGACCCTGGGTTTGTCACCTCTTCAGTGTGAGCAACAGCCAGAGGGAACCTTTTTCTCAATAAGGAGGATCAATTGCGAGCTGAACTCCCCCAGACTTTTGGGTGGTTGGCATCAGGTTCAAATCCCAGTTTTAAAGGCGGTTTCTTCCCCATACAAACAGTGCAGATTCTTTGGGTGACAAAGATCCAGTGGTTTCACATTGCATTTCACAACACACGAAAACCTTTTCATGAGGTGCAAAACTCTTCAAGCAGGGGAAAAAAAGGAAAAAATAAAAAAGGAGGGAAAAAAAGAAAAAAAAAAAGAGACCAATATGGAAACACTGACACCACGTTTACTGTAACAGCCTGATCAGCAGCAACTATAATTCTCCTTCAAAAGGTTACACCCACAATGCTTTCTTTGGCCTGTGCACCTTGTATATCACCTTGGTCTAACTGCTTAATTTAATAAGCTTCAGAAGTATTTAGTTGCCTGGCTCAAGCAGTTGGACACGATTTAAAACCAGGTAGCCTGGCTGGTGACCACAAGCTGTTCCTGGGACGGCACATCCACGGTTCAGTGCAGCATCCCTGCTCTGCTCTGCTCCCTCTCTGGAACCCAAAGAAGCCCAGCTCAGTCCCAGCAGCCCAGAGCAGCCTCAGGGCTCTGGGAAGGGGAGCAGATTGACAAACAAATTGAATTACGGAACCCCCTCAGTGTTGCAGCTCTGCTCCAGAGCTGAAAGGAGCCCTGGGAAAGCACAGGGATGGTTTGGAGGATGCCACAGCAGATAAGGACCAGCCTGGAACCCCGGAGAGCCAGTGCTGCTCCTGCCTTTGCCACTGCCCTCCCACATGGTCCTGAAAAAACAACTCAATGTGGTTTTTTCCTTCCCTTGTTGCCTGTTTTCTGCTTTGATTATAAAGTTTTCCATGTCATTGCATCATCCTGTTTGTACAAAATATGTATTTGCATAACATCTCACACAACAAGGCCCTGGTCACAGCTGGGGCTTCAAGACATAAAAGTTATGAAGAGACATATTAGCAAATTCAGTGCATTTCAATGCCCATTATGAGTGTTTTGTAACCAACACTGACGATTCTACTGTGTTGTGTTGCCAAATGACACAGGACAGAGGAAGGTCCAGTGTGGAGAATGTTGGCTGATCCTATTCCTTGCAGGCAGGACCTGAGGGGCATGTTGGAGATGGAAATGGAATTAACTGTTTTTTTAGGCTAACAGGAAAATCCTAGAACATCTGCATAGCTCCGACAACACAATAAAGATATTTTTCTACCCTGAGCTTCAGTTCCATCAGCTCTCCTCCCAAGATGTTGGGGCCTTCAAACCCAAATTCATTGGTTTGGCCTCACATGGACACAGAGTTCAGTCCTAATCTAACCAAAGGCTACGACTGAAAGAATACCTCATGGATCATTCCCAAAATAAACATTATTTCTGCACAGCATGTCTCCATTTATACTCATCTCCAAAACAGCAAACAGCAAATGAAGAGGAGAAAAGAAATTAAGACAAATAGTGACCGATCTTCCATGCCCCAGGTTTGCAGCTCACAACTGTCTGACCAGAGATCTGCAAAAAACAGCATCTGAGCCAGCAGCAGCAGGGGCTGAGCTGGAGCCTCAAGTCCTGGCAGTAGCAGTGGCAGCGCCCCAAGAACAATACTTAGAAGGAGTAAGGGCAGTGGCAGCAGCCCACTGGGCTGTCCAAGGGCTGGAATTCTCACCCTTCTCCCTGGGGAAGGTGCAAGATTCCTGGTGGCACCCAGGAGTCTGGTCTGACAACCTGAAGGAGGGAGAAAAACCAGCTGCAGCCTTTATCCCCTTCCAAAGCCCCACAGATCCCCCAAAAGAGAGGCAGAAGAACGAGCCTGGCAGCAAACGCTGTTGAACAGCAGGAAAGAAGCAGCATTTCCAAAGCTCGAATTTTTGACATTTGTCCTGTGAATGTAACATGCAGATTGGGTTGGGATGGGGCAATTCCAGGAAACAGGAATGGATATGCAAGTTATCATCATCTGCCTGGTAATTCCTGCAGGTTTTGAGGACTCCTGCAAGGCACCCACTTGCACAGTGCCAGGAATTGTAACAAAGTGCCACAGTTATTCCAAAGACAATCGGATGGGCAAGTGCTAAAAATTTCATTGGGCCAGTGACAGAATTTGGGATTCTCAGCCTTCACCTGGTGTCCTGCATCCCCACCCCTGCTTCCTCAGGGCATCCCACAGTGCCAAACAGCACCATCCAGGTCTGTGCTGCCCTGGAAATTTGCAGCAGCTTCCGCAAAATTTGCAGTTTAGGTTCCTGCCAGGCAAAGCTGTGACTTTTTCTGCACAAGTGCTGCATGAGCAGCACTCGCAGTTTGAGAGCTGGAGCTGCAGCCCTCGATGCTGGGCAGCACCAGGCGCTGCAGCCGTGCAGAATAAACCCTCCCACTGAACATTCCTTCTCTGCATGCTCCAGCTGAAGCTGGATGCTCTCTTCTTGATCCCAGAACCTGGGTTTGGGTTTTTTCTTGTCCTATTTTGAAATCCCTTAAATTAAAATTGCCCTTTTAAAGGGGAAGCCAGGCTGGAATGAATCAAATTCCCCTTCCCTTTAGTGATTTGCTGGGACAAAGCTGGCTGGGATGTCAGATTCCTGGTGCTTTAACACAACAGGGCTGTTTCCCCCCAAGTATTTCTCTAAGAACTCAGAGATTTCCTTCTCCAGCAAGCACCTGAGCAGAAATGACTCACCCACCATGTCAGCAGCTGGCACAGACCTCTCAGCCCTGGTGCCAAACCTACGCTGATATTGTCGAAAGACTGAAAAGGGGAATTTTCCTTCTGTGGCTTCCAAAAATGCTCGTCCATCTCTATTTCATAGAACCATAGAATATCCTGAGTTGGAAGGGACCCACAGGGATCATCCAGTCCAGCTCCTGGCCCTGCACAGACACCCCAACAATCCACCCTGGGCATCCCTGACAGCTTTGTCCAAATGCTGCTGGAGCTCTGGCAGCCTTGGGGCTGTGAACATTCCCTTGAGAGCCTGTTCAGTGCCCCATGACCCTCTGCAGGGAGAATCTTTCCCTAATATTTTGCATAAATAGTAGCCTTATGCCTGTTTTTGTCGAGGGGGGTGAGAGGTAAGTTGGGGTAAAGCGTATTTGTAACACCAGCCATACAGAAAAGTAATTTTTTTTTTCAAGCTCATGAAACATTATAATGCATCTATCCCTAATCAAATCACTTTTTATTTTTTCTGCCTGACTTCCTTCAAAAATGCTGCATCTGTGTGATCATGGTGTGCATGAGCATGCATCTCTAATAACTCTTGAATGAGTTGATTGCTTTCAGCCCAATTTGAGGGCGAGACAGGAGTTTCAGAGCTGTCACGTTGCTACAAGTTCCATGAAAACAGGCAACTGAATGGAAAAGAGATCCAGAGGCTGGAAACGTGCAGAGTGAGCTCAGCCAGTGTCAGGCACCGCAAAAATGACATTGTGAAGGCGCTGACACTTGGAATAGCCTCCATGGAAAGTTACAATTGGCCAAGAGATAGAAAGCCACAGCACACCAAGTACTACCTGAATATTTGTTTTGAAGGTCAGCAGAACAAAAGTCAAAACAGGACTGGCCTTCAAGATGCAGCACTCAAAGGAGCAGACAAGACAGCTAAACACTTCAAAGGGAGCCTACAGGCAAAAGCCCTATTAATTTTGACTAAATCCTGGGCTGGACACTCCTCTTACACCCACGTAATCATTAATTTCAGGAGAGTGACTTCTGATATACCCCATGGTAAGACCCAGATCATACAAATCCACTCTTTATTGCCTGAGCAGTGCCCTTGAAAATCAATAGGATTACTCAGAGTGGTAAAGTTAAGCACCTGTGAAAGTGCCTGCAAGACTGAGGCCCAAGGCCTGGTCTGGGCATGGCTTTTGTACTTGAAAACCTGGTTCACTCTAAGGTTTGTTTTGTTTTTGGCTTTATTTTTAAAGAAAACAACCGAATAATTAAAGCCATACAGCCGCTTTAAAATGGACACGTTTTTATTGCTACAATGGGAGCTTCCAACAGCACAGCCATTCCCAGGCTGGTTGTGCTCTCCTGGTGCAGGGAATTGTGCCAGCCCTGTTACCAGCAGCTATGACTTCTACACCTTGAGCAGCTCAAGGAAGAGGTGCCAGCCCACTCTGTCTACTCAAATCTCTCCAGGTAATCCGTGGAAAGCACCTGAAGGAACAAGCAAGACTCATGTTTGAAGAACATTTGGTCTGGAGCCTGTCAAAAAGTATGATTTTTTTTTTTTTTTTAAATTTTTTCTCTCCATAATTTTCTTGTTCTCCTCTGGGTGTGCACCCATAGGGGAAAAAAGCAACACCAAAGACACCTAAAAAACTTTTGAGTCAGACTTTCATGTGTGCAGAATTAAGGAAGGTGAAAAAGATCAAGATTGCCCCACAAGAAGACAACAAAAAAGGAGTGTGCATTCTATGGAAAGCACCACAAACTTCAGGAGATGCCAGGAGGAAGAGGGGGTGGAACAGTGAACTAACATGTCTGGATTGCTAAGAGGTTAAAAAAAAATGTCACACTTTCAAAGAAGAAAAAGACAAAAGACATTAAGAGTAAACAGGAAATTTGGGAAATCTATTTCACTCAAAGTAGCAAACATCTGGAATAAATTGTCGAGAACTTAAGACCATCAAAGTAAAGTATTAATGAGGTTAAGAGGCAGCTAGACTGGAGGAGGAGGCTGCAGAGCACAGGGACAAAGGAAAGAGGTGGAGCTGAGAGAAACCTGGAGGCAACAGCTTCTTTAGCCAAAGGGCTTTGTTTCTCCCTCTGCCCAACACTTCCTTATCTTCTCGTTGCTCCAGGGGTAAAATATGAGGGGTTTCTACTGGTTTTTGTTTATGGAAAGGAAATAATTTTTTTTTCCCCTAAGAATTCCATGCTGGGATCCATGACATGGTACGTCATTGTTGAGCCTCCCAAAGGTTAGCTCAGAAAAGAACAAGAAAACCAAACACACGCTACCCCTTCCACCACGTGGAGCTTTCTGAAATCTGGAGTCCTCATCCCTCCCTTTCACACTTCAAATTAAGAATAATTCTTATTTGTGTTACCAAATGTTGCTTAAAGAAAAAAAAACCTTATCCCTTTCATCAAAGGATTTAGCAAACATCTCCATGGATTTGAGAGCTGTCTTTTAAAACTTTTTTGGTTTAAAATAATTCAAACCAGGCTAAACAACACCTTTAAAGATGACAAAAAGCAGTAGGCATAAATGAATAAGGAGTCTAAGAAGGAAATACTTAGCATGACTTATCCTTTAATATCCAGATCGCACTCGAGTAGGGATAATCAGAAAGCTATGTTGGCCCTTTCTCAAAAGAAGGGAACGGTCTTCCATCTCTGCCTGGACTGTTATTAACTATATTGGTTACATTCATGGTCATTAACATCCCTTAAAAGATGATCTTGGGATTTCATTTTCCACCTCCCATTATTGAGCAATGGAATATTCATAAAACAGTAGATGGAAACAAGTCAGAAGAAAAAGAAAAGAAAGCCTCCAAGTTCCCATCCCCGCCAGTTAAATTACACTAAACCGAGGATTCAGCAGCAAATTGATTCGGGAGCGGCAGGATATATGCACACACATGAAAAAGCACACTGGGGGGGATGGAGAATAATAAAACATGCACTTGCCTGTCCTCTGCTCTAATAACCACATGCAAACTTCAGCCAAGCCTGACAGAGTGGGAGAGGTTTCAAAGATATGAAGCTGCTGTGGGTTCCACAGCACAGGCAGCTGGGTAAGGGATGGGGATGAACTTGAGGGCTCCACCAGACTCAGGTGTTTGTTCGACAGAGAACCCACCCCAGCCTTCCTTGTGGTGGAGCAGCACGGGGCCCGGGTGCTGTTTGTTATCAGCCAGGCACCCACATCTGAGCAGGGAAGTTTTATTGGGAACAGAGATGTTTTATTGGCTCCTGTCCTGGGGAGAGCAGCTGAAGCTCTGCCTCAGCCTCTTCTCCACGAGCTGTTCCCAAATCCGTGCCTGCCCTGTTCTATCCACAGGGAGCCGGCAGGGCTGTGGGGAGGCACTTCCTCAGAGCCCCCCGTGCTGCCACCCAGCCCTGGGGCTCCATTTTTAACCCAAAACCCAAGGAATATGCCTTGGAACTTGTGAGGAGCATTGTTAGACCCCAGGAGTTTGGAATGGTTGGACACATTTGGGTTACCCAAATTACCTGGTGAATTTAACACCAACATCGCGGTCAGGAGATGAGGGGTGTCCTCTTCAGACCCAGCACGTCACTTCAGAGCTCTGAAGTGGCCTCTGCTCTGTCCCTCACTACCTTGACTGGATCAAAAGCACCAAAAATCCGGTTCCTCGCTTCAGCCCTTCCACAAAATGCCACCAATACCCACAGCAGTTAAACTGGCCCAGGCCTCATTTTCCTCCAAGTTCTAACATGGAAAACCAATGACAGCCGGGCTTTGAGGAACCCAGCTCCGTTTTTCTCACTGTTTTTACCTCAAGATTTAAACATAAGTAGAGGAAGCCATCTGAAAAGAGGGAAAAAAAAGGATTTTTTTTTCCTCCCTCAGCCAGGTACACGGCCAGGCAGCCTGGAAAGGCCCTGCCATCAGGACACCCTGCCCAGGGCTTCACCCATTGCAGCAGGCACCAAACACAGGAGATCTTTAACAGTAAAAGCAGGTGGTTGTTTGTTTTTCCAGGGACTTTAATGAGTGTTGTAGTGGCTGGAAAAGGTGATAAGCTTTCTATGTTATATGAAAAGCCGGGGGGTTACTTTATATAATCAGGCACAGCTGACTAAACAGGGCGCTGAAAGTCGCTCACAGCCCAGGGAAGACAAAACAACAAAACCCCCACAACCTCCCCAAAGAACCCATTCCCCAGGCACAATCCCAGGGCTGTTCCGAGGCCTCCAGCCCCTCATTAACATTCTGCTTGGAAAAAACCACCGGCTTACCTTGGCACGCTGGGCTGTGCCGGAGCGGGGACGGCAGGGCCGGGGCTGGCTGTGGGCATGGAGCGGCCGCTCCTCAGCCCTGTCCAGCGATTCCTTGGGGCTGGGGAGCCCCTGGACCCAACAGCCCCCACCTGCAGGGCTGGAGGAGCACCAGGGCTGGGACAGCTCCGGGCGCCATCCCTGCTCCGGTGGTTTTTCTCCAGTGGGACTGAAAGTGGAGCTAAGGAAGAGGTTTCCTGTTGGGGAAGGTGAAACAGAAAGGCATTGTGAATATGATTGCTCAAACTCTGAGTATAAGAAACCTGTAGGTGAAATAGAATTGAAAGCAAGTTTCGATCTCTAAAACGCCAAGCCTCAGTTACTGAACAACTGGAAAACAATGCTATGGCCAGCTGTCTGTAANCCCGAAACCGCTACAGTTTCCAAAATGCGGCGTTGAACGCTTGCCAGTCATCTTCAGCAACAGCTCAAAGGCGTTATGGCGTTTAATAAATCAGGATGTGAGTTTAGCAAACCTGAAAATGTTTCACATGGACTCGTGAGCCTGCAGTTTAGTGTGAAAATGCAGGTGAAAACTCGCATTCAGCACAGGGAGAGGGGCCCTGAGCAGAGCCCTCAGCTGGAGGCTGTAGCCCATGGGGAAGGTAAAACCTGGTGGCATTTGGTGCCCAGGGCTGGCCCAGCCACAGCAGAGAGGACACTGGGGGTCAGTGCCAGCAGCCAGGCTGTGACAGCCTCAGGGATCTGCCCACACTGCCACATTTGTGTTTCACCTTCCAACAAAACTGGACTTTTCCAGCTTTTCCAGGGCAGAAACACACAGTATTTCAGCATTACCTCTTGGTACGAACCTGGGTGAACTGTAACACCAATTTAAAAAGAAATCACTGATATTTCCTTGAGGCTTTTCACAATTCCAGACAAAATAGGGATACTTGTACTGCTTCAGCACTTGAGTCACACCAGTGTTATTTTTCCAAGCATTAAATTCTGTCACAGCCTTTGCACTCTCAGCCTGGTTGGGGAGGGACATGATCCTTGCTGAAACAGGCTAATTCCTGTTCTACAAAAAAACAAACAAAAAAAAAAAAAAAAAAAAAAACAAAAAAAACCAAAC